>CAWUFW010006519.1:600000-1138412 GCA_963921515.1 Calotriton arnoldi | reverse complement strand
AGTTACGTATTGCTGGAATATTATTGTACTTTAAAAGTTGACACTTAGAAACTTTTTCTCATAGAATCACCAATGTTATCCTATGGAAGGAAATTCACTTAGAAGGTAAAAACTGTTATCGTTACTTTTTCTTACTCAGTGTTGGATCCTGGATCCAGCACTGGTGCATCTCCTGTAAACAGTTGAAAGAATGCGTTTAAGTCATACAGGCGATTTTTTAGGAATATTTGTAGTTTGTGAAAATCGACACTTTGAAACTTTTCTGCTGAAAAGCAGACAATGGATTCCTATGGAAGAAAATATAAGTTACTGGTAAGTTCGGTTAAAATTACTTTTCAGGGTCAGTGCTGGGCTAAAAGATGCAGCACTGGGTTCTCTCCTGATAACAGGTGAGTAAATTGGAATTCGTACTTTGGTTGATTTTAGAGGAATATTATAACGTTCCAAAACTCCACACTTAGAAGAATTTCCAAGTGAAACCAGTCAATGTTAGCCTATGAAGGAAATTCAAGTTACCGGTAAGTACGGTTAAAATTACTTTTCAGGACCAGTACTGGGCTGAAAGATGCAGCACTGAGGTCTCTCCTGATAACAGGTGAGTAAATCAGAATTCGGATTTCGGCTGATTTTAGAGGAATATTTGTATGTTTCAAAAATCAACACTTAGAAACTTTTTCAGCAAAAAGCAGGCAATGATATCCTATGGAAGGAAATTCAAGTTACTGGTAAGTACGGTTAAAATTACTTTTGAGGATCAGTACTGGGCTGAAAGATGCAGCACTGAGGTCTCTCCTGATAACAGGTGAGTAAATCGGAATTCGTATTTCGGCTGATTTTAGAGGAATATTTTAAAGTTCCAAAACTCCACAC
Organism: Calotriton arnoldi; assembly: GCA_963921515.1. NCBI lineage: Eukaryota > Metazoa > Chordata > Amphibia > Caudata > Salamandridae > Calotriton > Calotriton arnoldi. The sequence continues at coordinate 1,137,542 of CAWUFW010006519.1, read as the reverse complement.
TTAGAAGAATTTCCAAGTGAAACCAGTCAATGTTAGCCTATGGAAGGAAATTCAAGTTACTGGTAAGTACGGTTAAAATTACTTTTCAGGGTCAGTGCTGGGCTAAAAGATGCAGCACTGGGTTCTCTCCTGATAACAGGTGAGTACATTGGAATTCGTACTTTGGTTGATTTTAGAGGAATATTATAATGTTCCAAAACTCCACACTTAGAAGAATTTCCAAGTGAAACCAGTCAATGTTAGCCTATGAAGGAAATTCAAGTTACCGGTAAGTACGGTTAAAATTACTTTTCAGGACCAGTACTGGGCTGAAAGATGCAGCACTGAGGTCTCTCCTGATAACAGGTGAGTAAATCAGAATTCGGATTTCGGCTGATTTTAGAGGAATATTTGTATGTTTCAAAAATCAACACTTAGAAACTTTTTCAGCAAAAAGCAGGCAATGATATCCTATGGAAGGAAATTCAAGTTACTGGTAAGTACGGTTAAAATTACTTTTGAGGATCAGTACTGGGCTGAAAGATGCAGCACTGAGGTCTCTCCTGATAACAGGTGAGTAAATCGGAATTCGTATTTCGGCTGATTTTAGAGGAATATTTTAAAGTTCCAAAACTCCACACTTAGAAGAATTTCCAAGTGAAACCAGTCAATGTTAGCCTATGAAGGAAATTCAAGTTACTGGTAAGTACGGTTAAAATTACTTTTCAGGACCAGTACTGGGCTGAAAGATACAGCACTGAGGTCTCTCCTTATAACAGGTGAGTAAATCGGAATTCGTATTTCGGCTGATTTTAGAGGAATATTTGTATGTTTCAAAATCAACACTTAGAAACTTTTTCAGCAAAAAGCAGGCAATGATATCCTCTGGAAGGAAATTCAAGTTACTGGTAAGTACGGTTAAAATTACTTTTCAGGACCAGTACTGGGCTGAAAGATGCAGCACTGAGGTCTCTCCTTATAACAGGTGAGTAAATCGGAATTCGTATTTCGGATGATTTTAGAAGAATATTTGCACAATGGTGAAGGGAGGGGCGGGGCCTGAGGTGACATCTGTGCAAACGCGCCCGTGGCGCGTTTTAAGTTGGGGATTAAGTCCCCTTGAATCCTGAGGGTCCCTAGGGGCCAACTAGCCCACCAGGAACCTCCAATATGCGCCAGAGGCTGCGTTGCAGAGACGTGTAGAGAGGCCACACCCTTTTTACACCTCTCTGCAACGCAGCTCTGTGGCGCTTTCTGGATGTACCTGTTGGGCTAGTTGGCCCCCAGGGACCCTCAGGATTGAAGGGGATTTAATTCCCCATCTTAAAACGCGCCACGGGGCCTGTTTGCACACATGTCACCTGAAGCCCCGCCCTCTCCTTCACCACTGTGCAAACGCGCCCGTGGCGCGTTTTAAGTTGGGGGATTAAGTCCCCTTGAATCCTGAGGGTCCCCGGAGTCCAACTAGCCCACCATATACCTCCAAAGCGCCACAGAGCTGCGTTGCAGAGAGGTGTAAAAGGGGCGTGGCCTCTGTACACCTCTCTGCAAGGCAGCTCCCTGGCGCATACTGGAGGTTCCTGGTGGGCTAGTTGGCCCCAGGGACCCCCAGTATTCAAGGGGATTCGTTCCCTCTCTGCAAACGCGCCAGGGGCGCGTTTGCAGAGTGGTGAAGGAAGGGGCGGGGCCTGCGGGCCCGATCGTTTTAAAAAAAAATAAAAATGTTGTCCTCTGAAGGGGGCTGTGTGGCCCCCTTCCTTTTTTTCTGTTTTTGGGCCCTGGGGACCCCATCCCCCAGGGCCTTACCCTCTTTTTATATTACAAAATAAATAAAAAAACGGGAAGGGGGCCGCGTGGCCCCCTTCCCTGGGCCTGTATTGGCCCGGGGACCCCATCCCCGGGGCATGGCCTCTATATTTATTTTTATTATTTTGAGGGGGCTGCGTGGCCCCCTCCTCTGGCCATTTAAGGCCCCGGGGACCCCATCCCCGGGGCCAGCCATACCCTTTTTTTAATTTTTGAAAACTTTGGGGAGGGGGCCGCGTGGCCCCACTCCCGGGCCACTACTTGCCCCAGGGACCCCATCCCCCGGGCTGGCCCTCTCGTTGGGGACTGTGGGGGGTCCCCAATCCCCCACAGTCCCGCCGGCTCCCCGTGTCCTACGGGAGCCGGCATTGCTTTTACACATGGGGAGCTGCTAAGATGCAGCTCCCCATGTGGAAAAGCAATCGGCTTTGGATATTGGAAGAGAGAGCAGGTTTCCAATATCCAAAGCAGTTTGCTATGACAGGACGGGAGCCGCGAGGCACCCCGGGACACTGCAGGGGCCGGCCCTGGGGGGTGGCGGTCCCCAGGGCCATCAAGGGCTCCAGGAGGGGGGCCGCGCGGCCCCCCTCCCTACATCAGCACAGCCCCGGGAGGTGGTGGTCCCCGGGGCTTCGGGGTCCAAAACGGACCCCCATTTTAATTTGTTAGTGCCCCCGGGAGGTGGCGGTCCCCGGGCGTGTGGGGGCTGGAGCCCCCTACACAGGTTGTTCAATTTTTAAAAAAGCCCCGGGAGGTGGTGGTCCTCGGGGCTGCGGGAGGGCTCAGAGCCCTCCCGCAACATTTTCAAAAAGCCCCGGGGGTGGCGGTCCCCGGGCTTGGGGGCCTTTGAGGCCCCCACACATAAAATTAACCCCCCACCATGCCCCCGGGACTTGGGCCACCCGGGGCAAAATACAATCGAGCGCGGGAGACCGCGCTTCGATTTTTGCCCAGGGGGTCCTTGTGGGACCCCTGAGCAAACCTAGGGGTCAGGGTGTTTCTACCCTGCTCCCTTTGTGCGCTTTGCGCACTTGTTTCTGTCCCTCGGTTCTACCGAGGGACAAAATGGCTGCCAACATTTCCTGAATCGGAATGTTGACAGCCAGCTGACAGCCAATTAACATGCAGCTCGTGATCGGGAGGGTACGCGGACCCTACTCGGCCATAGATATCACTATCTTTTTACTTTTGATTTTTCTCAGCAACTACTGAACGGATTTACACCATTTAACAAAAAGGGTTCTTTCTGAACCAAGAACTACCTCTTTGCCAAATTTGGTGTAAATCCGTTCAGCAGTTCGGGCTGTAGCCGTGTCTAAAGTTTCCTATGGAAAATTGCATGGGAAAACGCGTTTTGGGACCCCCTTTTTCTCGGCCTCGCTTGACGAATTCCCCGAGACTTTCAGGGTAGGAGCGGACCGGAGCGGGCCACAAAGTTTGAAAATTTTGCGAAGATACGTCAACCGGCAAGAGAGTTATTTCAAATAGAATGTCGCGGATTTCCTATGGATAATAGGTTGTAACTATAACTATCTACTGGCGACCGCCAGTAGATAATATATATATATATATATATATATATGAAGGGTAAAGTAACATTATAATTAAGGCTCCCTATTTTCTGTTTTTACTGATTTTTACAGATAAATAAAGACAGAAAACATTTATTTTCCTGTCTATATTTATTTTTAAATGTGGATAAAGACAGAAATTGGGTTGCTTTTTGAGCAATTCTAAATACTGTCTACCATTACTGCCAGGCCAATATATATGTGGATTGATAGATAAGGGGGTTAAAAGAAGAAAGGAATTTTAGTAAAGAGCTTTAACAACAGTAGATATGCAAAAGGTTGATACAGAAATTTGCATATTTTCATATAAGTGCACTGATTTATCTTCTGCGGGTGTTGACAGCACTGAAACCTGGCAGACATTCAAGCATGAGCGCATATTTATCGGTTAAAATAAATGTGGAAATATACTAATTTCAACTTAATTTTTCCACAAAACCAAAAATAAAAATGGAAAAATACAGATAAAATTAGCAAAAAATAAATATGGATAAATACAGACGGAAATGGCAAGAAAATAAATACCATAAAACCGGGAGCCCTAATTATAATTAGGTGCTATGTACAGTAAGAACGAAACTACAGAAATTCACCCGTTATAGTTATAGTTAGCTCAAGTAACTTAACTCATGCCTGTTATACTGGAGTGGGGTGCAGTGGAATAGCATACAATGGAGAGGCGTAGAGAGATTTAGGATACAGTACAGTGGCGTACCTTGGAGTGGTATAGAGTGTAGTGGCACATACTACAGTGGTATGCAGTGGGATAGCATAGACTGGAGTGTAGTAGAGTAGAGCTACATTTTGTAAATATATATATATAACCAAAGGTTAAAATGATGGTTTAGTTAGGTAAGTTAATATTAACTAACTTTAAGTTAAAACAACCATTGCAAATTCACTGAGAGAAAACAAAGTTTAAAGTGACAAATTAGTTTGGTATGGCAAAAATATCTACGTTTACATTAATAAACCCAGGAATTGAACTGAAAAACACTAAGGGGCCGATTCCGATCTCGGTCGGAGGCGTACCCAACACCATTCGGTCGGGAAAAAAGCCATGCGAAAGCCTGTTTCCCGACCGATCCGTACAGCACACCGAACGAGTAAGTACGATGCGCACAACAGCAAAGAATCCGGCCGAGCTGTACTCACCCAAACCAGGTCCTGTTCCCCGACCGAGGCGAATCCGGAAACGCTGAATCGAGTCGCACGGAAGGGAAAATGCAGCTCCGTCCGGCCGAACGAGTACGATGCGCTTTCCGTACGCGCCGAACCCGTCGCTACGCACGGCACGTCAAAGCATCCGGGAGAGGCGCACATAAGCTCCGATTCGCGCCACAACACGATCCACGGCTCCGAGACGAACACGGCAGCGACGAGGACGAAGCGACGAGGACGAGGCGAAGCGACGAGGACGACGCGAAGCAACGAGAAGGACGAACGACACGAACCAACCATGAATCCCTTCGTCCCGATCATACCAATATTCTACATTTACTACCGGAACAGGCACGGACGAGTACGGCGCAGAAGGTAAGACAGACACCAACCACAAAACACATACAACACGTACACGACACATCACACACACACAGAGGGATGCAGAATATACTTACACCAGCAACAGCAGCACCATAGGGGCGGGATGCCCATCACCAATGCCACATATGCACACAGGGGCCTGAATGCGCACCACCACCCCTACCCAGGAGGGGCTGGATGCCTACCACTACTACCACCCAAACCCAAGGGGGGCTGGATGCCTACCACTACTACCACCCTCACCCAGGGTGGGCAGGATGCCTACCACTACTACCACCCTTAGCCAGGGGGGGCAGGATGCCTACCACTACTACCACCCTCACCCAGGGGGGCTGGATGCCTACCACTACTACCACCCTTAGCCAGGGGGGCAGGATGCCTACCACTACTACCACCCTCACCCAGGGGGCAGGATGCCTACCACTACTACCACCCTTAGCCAGGGGGGCAGGATGCCTACCACTACTACCACCCTCACCCAGGGGGGGCTGGATGCCTACCACTACTACCACCCTCAACCAGGGTGGGCAGGATGCCTACCACTACTACCACCCTTAGCCAGGGGGGCAGGATGCCTACCACTACTACCACCCTCACCCAGGGGGGGCTGGATGCCTACCACCACCCTTAGCCAGGGTGGGCTGGATGCCTAACACCACTACCACCCTCACCCAGGGGGGGCTGGATGCCTACCACCACCCTTAGCCAGGGGGGGCAGGATGCCTACCACTACTACCACCCTTAGCCGGGGGGCAGGATGCCTACCACCACTACCACCCTTAGCCAGGGGGGCAGGATGCCTACCACCACTACCACCCTCACCCAGGGGAGCTGGATGCCTACCACCACCCTTAGCCAGGGGGCAGGATGCCTACCACTACTACCACCCTTACCCAGGGGGCAGAATGCCTACCACTACTACCACCCTTAGCCAGGGGGGCAGGATGCCTACCACTACTACCACCCTCACCCAGGGGGCTGGATGCCTACCACTACTACCACCCTTAGCCAGGGGGCTGGATGCCTACCACCACTACCACCCTCACCCAGGGGGGCTGGATGCCTACCACCACCCTTAGCCAGGGGGCAGGATGCCTACCACTACTACCACCCTTAGCCAGGGGGCAGGATGCCTACCACCACTACCACCCTTAGCCAGGGGGCAGGATGCCTACCACCACTACCACCCTCACCCGGGGGCTGGATGCCTACCACCACCCTTAGCCAGGGGGGCAGGATGCCTACCACCACTACCACCCTCACCCAGGGGGGCAGGATGCCTACCACTACTACCACCCTCACCCAGGCGGGCTGGATGCCTACCACTACTACCACCCTTAGCCAGGGGGCTGGATGCCTACCACTACTACCACCCTCACCCAGGGGGCTGGATGCCTACCACTACTACCACCCTTACCCAGGAGGGGCAGGATGCCTACCACTACTACCACCCTTACCCAGGGGGCAGGATGCCTACCACTACTACCACCCTCACCCAGGGGGCTGGATGCCTACCACTACTACCACCCTTACCCAGGGGGCAGGATGCCTACCACTACTACCACCCTTACCCAGGGGGGCAGGATGCCTACCACTACTACCACCCTTAGCCAGGGGGGCAGGATGCCTACCACTACTACCACCCTTACCCAGGGGGCAGGATGCCTACCACTACTACCACCCTTAGCCAGGGGGCAGGATGCCTACCACTACTACCACCCTTACCCAGGGGGCAGGATGCCTACCACTACTACCACCCTTACCCAGGGGGCAGGATGCCTACCACTACTACCACCCTCACCCAGGGGGGGCTGGATGCCTACCACCACCCTAAGCCAGGGGGGGCAGGATGCATACCACCACTACCACCCTCACCCAGGGGGGGCTGGATGCCTACCACTACTACCACCCTCACCCAGGGGGGGGTTGGATGCCTACCACTACTACCACCCCCACTCATAGGATGGACAATGCATGACACAACCAGCACACCACAACCTAGGGAATGCAAGAAGAAGACATCCCCCAACACCATGACAAGCGTGTGTAGACTGTGTCAAATGCCTACAACACCGAACATGACTTTGAACATACAATGTGACCCCCTAGCACATGTGCCACACATATATGTGTGTGGCACCCACAATGCAAGCAGGCCATGACCATTGTGGCAATGGGGTCCAAACCCCCATCATCACAGTGACCAAAATGTAAGTGTGGGGTCCATAGCTGAAGCACACTTTGAACAATGTGGCAATGGGGTCCAAACCCCCATCATCACAGTGACCAAAATGTAAGTGTGGGGTCCATAGCTGAAGCACACTTTGAACAATGTGGCAATGGGGTCCAAACCCCCATCATCACAGTGACCAAAATGTAAGTGTGGGGTCCATAGCTGAAGCACACTTTGAACAATGTGGCAATGGGGTCCAAACCCCCATCATCACAGTGACCAAAAGGTAAGTGTGGGGTCCATAGCTGAAGCACATTTTGAACATTGTGGCAATGGGGTCCAAACCCCCATCATCACAGTGACCAAAAGGTAAGTGTGGGGTCCATAGCTGAAGCACATTTTGAACATTGTGGCAATGGGGTCCAAACCCCCATCATCACAGTGACCAAAAGGTAAGTGTGGGGTCCACAGCTGAAGCACATTTTGAACATTGTGGCAATGGGGTCCAAACCCCCATCATCACAGTGACCAAAATGTAAGTGTGGGGTCCATAGCTGAAGCACATTTCGAACATTGTGGCAATGGGGTCCAAACCCCCATCATCACAGTGACCAAAAGGTAAGTGTTGACAAAGAAAGGGGTGCAACTGCCAAACTGCATGGATGATTCCTGGTCACAGAACAACAAACACATCAGTGGCAAAGTAGTGTATGTGTCCCATTGCAACATAAACTGGGGGAGCCAAATCCTGCAGTGCAAATAAGACATAACTTTGGCCATGTGCAGACAAACAACACCCATGGGGGCTGACACCGTCAACAATCATCAATGACACAATGACAGAAGTGACCATCAGAATGCAGACCCACATATTTGCACCAATGGGCACACACATGCAGATACCCTGTGGACACTGCAGATGTGAGGTGAACAGATACCATACCATGGCAGCAATGGGACACACAAACCATGATCATTGTGCTGACCGATGACCTAGGAGTCCCAGGGACAGCAGGGGAAACCCACCAAACTACATGCAGCCAATGGCACACCCAAGATATGCCAATGCAGTGGTGCAGATGCACAAACACAAACAGGCAGACCCACACTGCACATCATACACAACAGGTGAGGGGGGGTGCCAGTGTCCCCAGGCAACCACACAACACATGAGGAGACCTGAATTCCAATCATACAGATGTGCATACAGTGCCACACAAAGGTAACACATGGATCCAAATCCCCTATGTGGGCAAGCAGGCATTGTCAGATGAGAGGGAGCACAAATCACACATGTCACACAGGCACGTAGGGACAGCAACTGACACAGCAAGACACAGACACACCACAGCACCACCCCCAGGGCCCCCACAATGTGGTGACCCTGGGCTGCATTACAATCCCACTGTGATGACAAAGCTAAATGTGGTTCACACTGTGAACCACAGTCATGTGTACTGAGCAACTAACTACCATCACACCTACACAAGCACAAATCAAACAGCATGGCCAGTAAGCCAAGGCCAACATGGAGGCAGGGGCCTAGCCGGGCAACAACTCTCATCTGCACACACTCAACACCACACCCCTCGACCTCCAACAATGTGCAGCAGTGAAGCACACATGCACTGGTGACATTGCACATGCACCCATGACTATTCCAGGGTGGTGGGTGGGAACCAAGGTGCAGAAACACATCACACATGGACACTCAACAAGACTCCTGAATGTCTGACACACTGCACACTACGCTGTACATGGACATGACGGCAATACCACACCAAACAATGGGATCACAGCCACAGTCACACACCAATGAAGAAGCCAAGGTCACCCACAAAGAACACACATAGACAACAACCAACATTGCAGCCCGGACCCTGAGGAGTGCCAGCAGTCACACACACACAACGTGTCACAATCACTGAAAGATAACACAAACTGGAAATCACATGACAGGGGCAAACAACAAGTGCCAAGGGGAAACCTGACTGTGACCCATCTGCGTCTGCACACAAACTCAGCCCTGACAGCAAGCACACCTATGGGTGACACCCTGATGACCAGTAATGTGCCATGCACCCACATCACAGAGAACCCAGGGAGAAGACTTTGGGGGAACATAGCTCAACTCAGCTAGCATCACAAACAGGTACAACACTAGGGATCACAGCATGCACAGCTAAACGGAAGTCAACACACAGACATGCACATACAACACACACCTTGGGCACAGGCAATGTCACAGGAGTACACACTGCCATGAGGGGACTCCACTCCTGTGTGAGGAAAGCTGTGCCATATGTTGCCTCAGTAGGGCCTCACCATGTCAGCTGAGCACTTGGTCACACAATCAACAATTAGCACCAAATGAGGGCTCCCGTCACATCAGCCTGGTCATGGAAGTGCCAACGGAATCATCAGCACTGATCCAACACACTTGTATAGCAATGTTGCACTGACAACACAGATGAGTCCTTCCCCATTGATGCCCAAACTTGCATGTCCAGTGGAGATGGCCACACGGTCAGGGAAGTAGACGAATTGAACAATGGCAGGCACAACAGATGTGCAGGGATGGAAGCCACAGATGTGAAATAGCCAATCTAAGTAGGAAATCCCATTGCCAAATACTGAACACATGACACCCTCAGATGCTGCTATGGATGACATGGATACACCACAGGATAGGACACATTCCCCCTGGACCACATGGGTTCCTGCACAGTAACACTTCATTATCATGAGACCAAATATCACCATCGCTGCAGCAAGGGCATGGTTAGCATCATCAACATCATGTACATCAGAAGCAAAAGCACTAGAGAACAGAAAGTTGCTTTATTCAGCATATGTGGCATTAAAAGTAGAAGTCCGGTAGAACATAAACAAAGGCCAATGGCCAGTCCATCAACAAAGTCACAAGTGGGTGACAGTGGCAGATGCCACCCTACACATGCCTGCACAAAACCAGGGACAATCCACTAGGAGGGGCAACCGGGGGGTAGGCCAGGCACCGCAGGGACAGGATCAGGGCTCACCAGGAGGAAGCAGGGAAGGGGTGGTGGGTGCTGGAGAGCCACTGACAACTGCAGTGGAGGTGTCTGACATGGTGTGTGCCGGCACAACTGGGGGGCATGGCTCAGATGTTGTGGGTGCCGGCACGACTGCAGTGGACCCTGCAGATGGAGTGGACAGGTCCGCCACTGCAGTGCCCAAGTCAGACAGGGTGGTAGTGGACTCCACTGCAGTGCCTACCACCAGGGGAGGAGAATGGGGAACAGGCAAGGTGGGCTGGACAGAGGGGGAGGACACCCTCACCACATCAGTGGCACAGACAAGCGCAGCGGGGGTGTGGTGCCGGGAGAGCAAGTGGCAGGGGGAGAAGGCCGGAGCCTCTTGGGGATGGTATATCTGTGGGTGGGGGAACCTGGGGCAGGGTGTGGTGGGGGCACCTGTGGAGTGGGGGCCTGAGGGATGGAGGAAGGAGACCTGGTGCTTGAGCTGCAGGGCGGCGGCGGAGTCTTGCTCTTAGCACTCCGGGGGACTTGCGGGTGGGGGCCTCAGTCTGTCTGCACCTGGGGGAGGGTGTCCGGGGGCGAGGGGCACTCTGCTCCATGTGGGGGCTTCCTCTTCCCCCTGGATGCTGGGGCAGCTGGATCGGAGGGGAAGAGGCCGAGGTCACTGAGGAAGAGGCGCTGGGTCTTTGGGGTTGCAGGTGAGGCAAGGGAGGGTGCTTTGGAGGGAGAGGCAACTGAGGACTGCGCAGTGCCCGTGGATGCGTGTGTGTGTACCAGGGCCCCATCCCCTGTGAGTCTGGTTTCAGTCCCCTGACTGTGCGTGCGTGTGCGTTTAGTTTGTGGCGTGTGTGTCTGTGTGCTGGACGTGTGTGTGCTGGTGTGTGCCTGTGCCGGTGTGTGTGTGCTTGGGACGGGTAAGGTGCTGGGGAGTGTGGATGGAGCAGAGGCAGGAGGGGTGAGGGACTGTCTGAGGAGGGACACTGCTGCCGTCAGGGAGCAGTCCATGGACCTGTTGCCCCTCTGTAGGTCAGACATGCCCGATGAGATGCCCTCCATGAACGACACCAGCTGAGTCAACAGTGCGGTGTGCGCATGGAGGACACTCAGCATGGCTGTCTGCCCTACATGGAGCTGGCGAAGGAGGTACACAGACTCCTCACTCAGGGCAGCAGGGGACACAGGGGCAGGGGGTGCGGTGCCTGGCCCAAAGGAGACACGCTCCCGAACATGGGAGCCTCCACGGACCTGGGGAATGGGAGCCGATGGGAGGGCGGTGGTGGTGCTGGTGGTGGCGGGGACAGCAACACTAGCTGGGGTGTGGTGGCTGCTGACACCCGCCTCCACAAGGGAGTCATCCTCCGAGTTGCTCTGGTCCTCAGCTGAGGTGGATGGTGCTGAGGACTCCTCGGTGTGGCTCCCTCGCCCTCCGTGCCACTGGGTCCCTCCGACCACTCCTCGGCTGCTGACCCAGTCTGGCTCTCTGGCTCCTCCTGGTCCGTGGAGCTGTCCCCTTCCGTGGCCGTGGATGTATCTGCAAACAATGGGGAAACAGACAGACATCAGTCACCTGCACCAAACGCACACACCACTGTGAGCACAGCACATTACAGAGCAAGCCCTGGCATCATTAGTTGTACATTGCTAAAAGTGCCCTAACTGAACAGGAGAAGCCAATTGTCAGTCTGATGCCAAGCATGGCACTCACGTCCCACATGGCCTTGCACCCATCTGTCTGGTGTCTGTTGGATTGCAACACCCCAGTGTGGACACATGCACCAAGTACACAGTAGTTGGACAGTGCAGAGGACACGGTGTGGCATGTGGACATGCACACATCACAGCTCTTGCCACTGAGTCAGTACAGGTTTCCGGATGAAAGGGATGCCCAGAGTCAAATAGGAAATGCATGTGATGCATACCAGCGACAGACACCATGATGCACCCATGTCCTGATAGCCATCGCCACAATGGTGTGCATGTAGCACATGTCACTCCCCTGCAGGACCACCAATAAGTTGACACATGCCATGGCAGAGGCATGACTGCTAAGTCATACATCACTGTCTCAGTGATGTATGACTTGGCAGCCAGACAACAACACTATGCACTGTGTCACAATAGTAGGTCATGGGGAATGCAAGTCCTGGAGCTGCACAAGTGCACATGTACATCCCCCACACAACACATCATCTTAACCCTCATCTGTCCAGGTCATACCTATTGGACATATGGGAGACCTGTGACACTACCCTCTGAACCTGAGCCCCTCACAATTTGCTGTGAATGGGGAACAGCTGCCTGAACTTCACATTCGCATACCCCAGTCTGCACGCGCAGCTGATCAAACACCTATGTGACACACAAGTATCGTCTCCTATGGTCACATCTCCAGGGGCATGCTGAGCCCCTACCAAGAAACACCCCAGCAGTCCTGGCAACTAATCCACAGCCCACTGACACAGAGGCAGACACCTGAGGGGTCAAATCACTGTGCACAATGTGTCAGCTGATACACGGGAGTGGGAGTACAGAGTGCATTGCATGGCCTGGAGTAGGCATGACTGTCCTGCTCCACATGAATGAGGGATGTGCCCTGGACAGTGGATAGCTGGGTATGTATGTGTGACACACGTAATCTGCACACTCCTGGGGCCCAAACATTGTTCCCACCCGCTGCATGGGCGTGTGCCACATACCCCAGGCACATGTGGTGGCTCAGCTCAGCAAGTGGACCGCATATCAAAGCAACACGCAGATCACATGTCCAAACACAGGCGTTGTGTGAACAATGGACCCACCCATGATGCCCACAACAGAGTTAGGGAAACAGATGCTGTCCCCCACCTAAAGTGAAGCAAACTGCAAGGACACAGTCCCAAGTGACACAATTCCCTGAATGTAAGGACCACACCTGGGTATCAGATGAGCAGTGGGCAGTGCACAATAGAGGGACATGGCTCCTGGACAACATGACTGCTGCACTGTGGCAGTTGAACCAGGCCAGAGGAGGGCACAAAGCATGTAATACAGAGTTCACAGTGCAGTCTTTGACTCACCCCCTCCTTGCTGCTGTCTGGCCTTCAGCTGCCCATCCAGGTCTGGAAACACCACCGCCAGGATCTGGAGCATGTGGGGGTCAGGGTCCGTGTTCCGCCCCTCCTGCGAGGAGGCGACAGCTTCAGCTGGACCCGTGCAATCCTCCGGGTCCAGCCCCGAAGGTCCTGCCACCTCTTCTGGCAGTTGCGGATCCGGCGCTTGTAGACCCCCACGGACCGGACGGCCCGGACGATGTCCTTCCAGATCTCCTGCTTCCGATGGGCATTAACCTGTCAGGCTGACAAAGTGAAAAGGCCATTACCACACATGCAACATATCCGTGCATGACACAGTTGTATATACATGTCTCAATCACAGGGGCCCATGATGTACACAGGCAGTGCAAAGCTGCCCATGGACAGTTTGCCAGACGTCACTACATGGTATCATTGCATGGGAAGTAAAACCATGTTCAAATGCACTGTCACTGCACCATACCTGTCCAGTGCAAGTCACTACACACTATGGGGGTGACAACTACTCAGTGAGCCTGCTAGCCAGTGGCGTGCAGACTTTCAGCCTTGCTAGTCACACAAAATGCACATTCAGAAAGGCAGTGCACAGAACACTCACCTGCTCCCTGGTGTCCCATACAGCTTGCTGTACTGTGGAAGTAGGCTGTCCAGCAGGGCCTGGTTCTCTTCAAGGCTGAAGGCTGGGGCTCTCTCCACAGTACGTGCCATTGCAGGGTCCAGAGGGGCAGAGACAGCAGCAGTGCAGTGGCAGATTTCGTCCTGGAGCATGTAGTGCAGGCAAGTGAGCTCTCAGGGGAACAGCCAGCAATATATATGTGCTGGAGAGGCAGATACTGTCCCTTGTGTCCAAAGTGATAGGTCCAAGTCGTTTGCATCTTCTGAATCTGGCCAATCCATGGAATAGCAGCACCAAAACACGCCCACAGCATCCTTCAAATCTTCAACTTCATGACATACATGATTTTGCAACATTGTTGTGGGTGACCAACTGATTTTCCAGCAACCGACTCGTTCGAAATTCGAAAACGCGTCCGTTGCCAGGCAAGCCCATTGTCAATGGGTGCGCACTGATCGGTCCATTGCGGTACAATGCGTACAGGGGTACAACGCGTACCCGCACACATTGAATGCAATGGGCCGGCCGGAGGCACCGATCGGTCCATTGCAGTACAACGCGCACAGGGGTACAACGCGTACCCGCACACATTGAATGCAATGGGCCGGCCGGAGGCACCGATCGGTCCATTGCAGTACAACGCGCACAGGGGTACAACGCGTACCCGCACACATTGAATGCAATGGGCCGGCCGGAGGCACCGATCGGTCCATTGCAGTTCAACGCGTACAGGGGTACAACGCGTACAGGGGTACAACGCGTACCCACACACATTGAATGCAATGGGCCGGCCGGAGGCACCGATCGGTCCATTGCAGTACAACGCGCACAGGGGTACAACGCGTACCCGCACACATTGAATGCAATGGGCCGGCCGGGGGCACCGATCGGTCCATTGCAGTACAACGCGTACAGGGGTACAACGCGTACCCGCACACATTGAATGCAATGGGCCGGCCGGAGGCACCGATCGGTCCATTGCAGTTCAACGCGTACAGGGGTACAACGCGTACAGGGGTACAACACGTACCCGCACACATTGAATGCAATGGGTCGGCCGGGGGCACCGATCGGTCCATTGCAGTACAACGCATCACTGTACATGTGACTGGCATATGTCAGCATGCCTGTCTCAGATGGACATATGCCAGCCACAGATAGCTCCCAGGGAGTGAGGGGCACACCTACATCACGACAGCCTGTCCAAACTTTATCATAAGGCATGTAAGGCTGCATTTCCTATTGTGTGTATGTTGGTGTACATGTTGTCCTGTGGGTGTCACCTGTGGGCAGCCACCCCCAGGCTGTGCACGTGTTCATGGGGACAGGATCCTGGGTGTTACGTGTACATGACCACTGTGATGTGCAACTGTTCATATCTGTGAATGTGCCATGGTCACATTTCACGGTGGTGTATGTGTATGTCATGTCACATACCCCGTGAGTCCCATGTGGGATGGTATGTTTGAGCCAGGGAGTCCCAGTGGCACAATAGTGATGGTCCTCCACAGTCTTTGTGCATGTAGTGTTTACAATGTCTCTGATTTCATGTGCACAATGGGAGACAGTCTCCACATCCACGTTGTGTATGCATGGACTTTGATGTTGTGCATGTGTGTGTCACAGACGTCCATGTCTGTCCTGCCGTGGCAAGTGGGGCCACTACCTGTGGGGGTCATGGTTGTTTTGCTGTGGTGTATACATGATACTCCATGTAATGCCAGTGTCCATGTGGCAATACAGGGTCCCTGGGAATGTACCTGTCGTTGAGCTGTGGTGCCTGGGGCACATCTGTCCTCACATGTCACTGTGGGGGGTTATTGTGACACGGCAGCAGGAGATGGGAACTGTGACACGGCCTCATGATATCCAATGGGCCAACCTGGGACTAATTGATGCCACCTGTTGGACCGTGTTGACAGATGTTGGCCATGTATGTACCATACATGTCCTTCCGGAACTGCACACTTCATGTAGTTGTGCCTCATAATGATGTATGTTGGGATCTTGAGTGTGTTCAATGCCGCATATGTGGGGTGACTGACAATCTTGCTTACTTCTCCTCTGCACTGCAGGGCTCCTGCTGTCCATCGACCATTCCCAGACCTGGCAACGATGGTGGAACGGGACAGCATCCGACGGTACCGCTTCACCAGGCAGCTGATTGAGGATTTGGCAGTGCAGTTGTCCCCACATTTGCAGCCTGGCCGGCCGTATCCTACAGCGCTGACCCCCAAGGTGAAGGTGATGGCAGCCCTACACTTCTTTGCCACCGGTACCTTCCAACATAATGTGGCGACTGCTGGTGGGATGTCACAGACCATGTTGAGCCGTGTGCTCCGCGATGTTTTGGCGGCAATGTTGCTCTTCCTGAACCGGTACATCTATTTCCCTAGACTGCGACGACTCACTGACGTGAAGAGTGACTTTTATGCCCTGGGGAGGATGGCGCATGTCATTGGCTCCATTGATGGGACACATGTGGCTTTGGTACCACCACAGGCCCAGGAGCAGGCCTACAGGAACCGCAAGCACTACCACTCGGTCAATGCACTGGTGGTGTGTCTTGCAGACATGACCATCACACACGTGTGTGCCCGTTTCCCTGGTTCAGCACACGATGCCTTTGTGATGAGGAGTAGTCGCATCCCCAGGATGATGGCACAGATGCAGAAGCAGCGTGCCTGGCTTGTCGGTGTGTACTGACTTTGTGCCATTGTGTGTGATCTGATCTGTAGTATTCCGCCCACTTTTCCAAGTCAGCTAATGTGCACTTGTCTGTCCGTAGGTGACTCGGGATACCCCAACATGCCGTGGTTGCTGACACCCCTCAGGAACCCTGTGACACCAGCCCAGATGCGCTACAATGAGGCACATGGTCGGACCAGGAGAGTGATTGAGTGGACATTTGGTCTCCTGAAGAGCCGCTTCCGCTGCCTGGACAAGACCGGAGGGTCCCTCCCATATGCCCCTGCGAAAGTGTGCAAGATTATCATCGTCTGCTGCATGCTCCACAACCTGGCAGTGCGGAAGGAGTTGCCTCTCATCCAGGATGACAATGACCAACATCCGCCACCTGTGGAGGATCCTGGCCTGGACCACGATGCCAGTGACGATGATGATGATGATGATGATGGTGATGTCCGTACACAGCTCTTCACCAACTTCTTTAGCTGAATGTGAGTATCCTGAGGTGTCATGTCAATGATGTGAGTTGGCATGATGTGTGGGTGGTGCTCTGGTGCTGTTGGAGTGTGTCCATGGGCTACTTGACTGGATGTGTGTTGCGATGTGTGCTAACAGGTGGGCTGTACTCCCCAACAGTGTTGACATGCTAACTTGGTTCTGGGTGGGTATCTTGTAACATGTATTGTGCATGAGTTTTGCTGTTCTGTCCTGTACTCCATTGCTTTTGACTGTGTGTCATTTCTGTCCTTCAGAGGGTACTTTCAGATTCGTTTGGTCAACTGTGTCCACCGATGACGTGATTGCACATCCAGGCTGGTAGCAGTTGTGTCCCTACAGGTGATGTGCGCCACACCCATGGACTTCCTTCCGTCTACAGTTGTTGACTGTGTGCCCGCTGCCAGGTGGGATTACCTTGCATCTGTAGTGGTTACGACATGTTGCAACTGTGTAATAAACCTGTGCTTCACTTTGTGATGTGCGTTGTCTGTGGTCACACATTTGACTGCCATTTGCTTACTGCACCTGTGGGCTACTTGACTACAACTGGGAATGGGTGTGGTGTCTGTGCATTGCACCGTCTTCCCTGGCAACATCAGTGTGGCAATGAGTCAGATGGCCTAGGTGTGTATGTGTTGTGTAGCCCTGGTGGTGTGTCTCCCTCATGTGTGTCACGTTGCCTGTACTCACATGCCTGTGTTGTCCTTGCTGTTGCAGTTCGCATACACAGTGTAATTTTGCAGTTCATCATCCCCATAACAGCACCCACGTTGGAATCACGACAGAGGCAAGTATGGTGTATTAGTGTGTTTATTGTGATACATTTGTGTTAATAGTGCATAGGATGGGTAGTGCTGTACATAAATCTTGCAATCCGAAGTTCCTAGGTGAATTGAAAGTCCTGGTAGACAGGATCCCCAGTATCAGGGCCACAGTTGTCTGACACATTGGTCCAACTTGTACTCCCCATGCAATGTGTGGGAGTAGTGTTGCCGTCAACAGGGTGAACAGTCTGTGCACAAAGGCGAACATCCAGAACAGGTTCAGGCTTCCTGGGAGTTGCGCTTGGCCATCGGCCTCTCACTTTTCCCTCCTCGGACGACCCCTCTTCTTGGTGGGGGCCCCTCAAGTACAGGCTGCTGCGGTGCAGGGGACTCTCCGCCAGAGTCCTCCTCCCTCCCTGTGGCAGTTGCAGTTTGTTCGGCACCAGATGTTGTTGGCACACAGGGAGGTGTGGACTGGTTGCTGTTCATCTGGCGGAGGCATTGTAAAATGTCCCTGTGCACCGCCGTCATCTCATGCAGTGCATCCCACTTGGACTCCACGCGGGACATGTGTGAGTCCACGCGGGACATGTGTGACTCCACGTGGGACATGTGGGAGTCCAAGCGGGCATGATGGGCAGCCTGCTGCTGTTTCATGTTTCTGAGGAGCCCCACTACCTTGCTGAGCTCTCCGGTGCTGGACTGGTACACATCAGCTATGCGTACCAGTTGTGGGTCATCATGCACACCAGCAACGTCTGCAAGCAGCGACCTCTGTCTCCCACCCCTCCCACCACCCCTGCTGACATGTGCAGTGTGTGCAGTGGCACGCACAGATAACCCTGGTCCACCTTGGGGGTTGGTGGTGGTGGTGGTGTCCATGGCCCCAGGTTGGTTCAGGGCCCCTGTGCTGGTGTTGCTCCTTGTTCTGTCCATGTCGGCAGGGATGGTATTCGTGGTGACAGTCGTTGGAGGGGTGGGTGCAGGGGGTGCAGCTGGTGGTCCTGCTGGTGCTGCAGCTGGTGGTCCTGCTGGTGCTGCATGTTGACTTGCACCGGATGTGCCAGGTTGGTCTTCATCGTCCGAGGAGGACAGAGGATGTACAACGCCAGTGAGCTCCGCATCCTCTTGAGCCTGGGACTGGGACTCCTCAGCGTCTGCTGCTGTGTCCCCATCATCACCTGTTTTTGGGAGACACAAACAATGTATGTTATGTTTCTGCAGGCATCAATGGTTGACACACATGACAGTTGTGACTGTGCCTCTGGGTGCGGGCCTGTACATTGCATTGTCCTAAGTCGTCACAGTCAGGGGTTGATATTGGTGTGGCACATTGTCCTGCATTATTTGGGCATTTCTATGTATTTTCTGGGGTGTGAACATGGTCTGCATTGGTTGTGTTTGGTTGACAGCCGGCCCTCCTTCCCACCCACCCAGCCAGTCAGTTATCCCACCATGGAACGTGCTTGCGTTGCAGGGAGTGTAAGTTGTCTCTCAGGATGTCACTCAGTGGTGTCCTGCTGTTTGTTGGTGCACATTTGCCAGCAGGGCCTTGTGCTCCCCACAGCAGTAGCCAGTGTCAGACATCTTGTGAGTCCTTCTCCACTCCCTGTGATGTGAGCATGGTTCAGGGTGGTGTTGATGGGACAGTTGTGGGGGTGAGCTATGTCTGTGACTACGACTCCCATCATGCTATTGCCTCCTCCCCCTTCCCAGCATGCCCATGCTTCCTTCCTTTTGACTCTGCTTCCCTGTGGGGTGGGCTGGCTGTGCTGACAGGATGGCTGGGAGTGTTGTCCTGGCAGTTGTTTGGCTAGAAGTCCCAAGAGTGGCCCTGTGCTTCACACAACATAACCCAGGGTGGTGGTTCTTTGTGGGATCTTGTGTTAGGATGGGGGTATTGCATTCTACCAGGTGGGTTCTGTGGAGTTTGTGTTGGGGTGTGAGTGAGGGGAGGTGCTTGTGACTATGGTCAGTGCTGCAAGTCCCCCTTCCCACCCAGCTAGCCAGATATCCCACCATGGAACGTGCTTGCATTGCAGGGAGTGTAAGTTGTCTCTCAGGATGTCAGTCAGTGGTGTCCTGCTGTTTGTTGGTGCACAGTTGCCAGCAGGGCCTTGTGCTCCCCACAGCAGTAGCCAGTGTCAGCCATCTTGTGAGTCCTTCTCCACTTCCTGTGATGTGAGCATGGTTCAGGGTGGTGTTGATGGGACAGTTGTGAGGGTGACCAATATCAGTGACTATGACTCCCATCATGCTATTGCCTCCACCCCCCTTCCCAGCATGCCCATGCTTCCTTCCTTTTGACTCTGCTTCCCTGTGGGGTGGGCTGGCTGTGCTGACAGGATGGCTGGGAGTGTTGTCCTGGCAGTTGTTTGGCTAAAAGTCCCAAGAGTGGCCCTGTGCTTCACACAACATAACCCAGGGTGGTGGTTCTTTGTGGGATCTTGTGTTAGGATGGGGGGCATTGCATTCTACCAGGTGGGTTCTGTGGAGTTTGTGTTGGGGTGTGTGTGAGGGGAGGTGCTTGTGACTATGGTCAGTGCTGCAAGTCCTCCTTCCCACCCAGCTAGCCAGATATCCCACCATGGTACGTGCTTGCATTGCAGGGAGTGTAAGTTGTCTCTCAGGATGTCAGTCAGTGGTGTCCTGCTGTTTGTTGGTGCACAGTTGGCAGCAGGGCCTTGTGCTCCCCACAGTAGTAGCCAGTGTCAGCCATCTTGTGAGTCCTTCTCCACTCCCTGTGATGTGAGCATGGTTCAGGGTGGTGTTGATGGGACAGTTGTGGGGGGCAATATGTGTGACTGCGACTCCCATGATGCTATTGGCTACACTGACTTGGCCAGCATACACAGAATTCCTTCCTTTGAGTGGTCTTCACTGTGTGTTGGTGTTGTTGTGGTGGCTACATGTCTGGATGTGTTTGTTAGTTCTATTTGTGCCACTGCCTAGCTGTAGTTGTAGTTGTGTTTGTACATGTGTTGGCACAGTTGGATGTGACTTTTTTGATGGCATGTGTTGTGTTTATCTGACTGACATACACATTTTGGGATGATTCTGTTCTGGTTGCTGTGTAATTGCTATGAGTGCATGGTTTGACTCTCCCTTGACAGTGATGTGTGTGTTTTGTGGCAGTATATTGTGTACATTTGTTGTGTACTCACCAGGCTCTGGGATGTCCTCTAGTCCATATACGCTCACTGGCGGAAGGATGGCCCGCACCTTCTCCTCCCAGGGCCTGAGGTATATTGGCTTGGCAGGAGGGCCACTGCCGGTGTATTGGCTGTTGATGTAGTCTTTCTTCAGCAGGTCCCGTACCCTCCTGCGCACGTCATACCACCTGTTCTGGATGTCGCTCTTTGTGCGCCGACATGGTGATTGTGCGTTCACCCTGTTGATGATCCTCTCCCACATCTTGGTTTTCTGGGAGATGGGGGTCTGTTGGACCAGTGTGCCAAACAGCTGTGGCTCTACCCTGAGGATCTCGTCTACCATGACTTCCAATTCACTATCTAGGAACTTGGGATTCTTCTTGGGGGGCATGGTGATGGGTGGTGATGGTGAGTGATGTGTGTGTTGGTGTGCAGGTGAGGGTGTGTGAGTGTGTGTTTTGCTGGGTGTATGTGAGGTAGGTATTTGTTGGTGTGCTGATGGTGTGTGGCTTGTGTGAGGGATGAGCTGTGGGTGTGTGGTTGCTTTCTCTTGGGTGCTGGCAGTGGAATGGCATTTGCAAAGGCTCATGGTTGTGATTTGTGTCCTTTATATAGGTGGAGTTGTGGGTGTGTCTTTGTTCTCTGTCCCCACCCCCCCAGTATTTATTGGCTTGGTAATTGCTTGTTTGGCCTTTTTTGGGGTGATTTTTCCTTTGTGCTGTTTGTGTATGTTGGAAACGTTCTTGTGACCGAGTCGGACCCTGCATTTGTCTCGTACGGTGTTCTCCGTTTCGTTCGCGCTGTGTTTGTGCAGTTTTCTATGCTGCGAACGCGTCGGTCGCGGTGTTTTGTGTTGCTTCGGCTCGGTTTTGTATGCGTGTCGGTCGTACGGCTTGGCCTCCGTCCGACTCGCTCGTGGTTTTCGCGCCTTGCATCGTACTTTGCGGTTTGGAGTTCGCGTGTACGTTTCGGTCGGATTTGTTCCGGGTGCGTGTCGGTCGGTTGGATTCGCGTGTTTTTCCAGCCGGATTGCTGTTTTCCGTGCAGCTCGGTCGGTCGACTTGGTTTCGGTACGTCTCGGTCGGATTTTTCACGCCTTCCATCGTACTTGGCGTGTCGGGCGCCACGGGTACGTGTCGGTCAGTATTATTTCCGGATCCGAGTCGGTCGGTGCTTTTTCTGGCCCGAATCGGAATCGACCCCAAAATGTTAAAATGACAGTATAGTAAGGTCTTGTAATATTTAAAAAACTTTTGTTTTATAGCCAAAAATACACTGAAATTCACCAGTTATAATTTACTGAGCTAACTATAACTTGCATCCCCACCATGCGTTGCTTATGACCTCATATATTACATCGTTCATGACAACATTAATGACATCACTAATGACATTTCAAATCACTTGATAATCTGATTGCCAGGCGTTAACCCAAACAGATGCCATTACAGGACACAGGCAATTTTCCATATGAAACTTGAACAGCAATGCCGTGAAAATGGCTGAATGGAATTATACCAAATTTGGCAGAAAGATAGATCTTAATCCAGAAAGCGTGCTTTTAGTGATTTGTTGTAAATCCAATCAGAACTGTTGGACCAGGCCCTATCCCCTTGGTCACCCCCAAACGTTTTGCCTTTCTGCTCCCTTTTTTACGACCTCGTTTTAGATGGTTTTAGGACTCTGGGCACTATACCACTGCTAACCAGTACTAAGGTGCATATGCTCTGTACCCAAAACATGATAACATTGGCTTATCCACAATTGGCATATTTAATTTACTTATAAGTCCCTAGTAAAGGGACCAATGCCTGTAAATTAAATGCTACTAGTGGGCCTGCAGCACTGTTTGAGCCACCCACTTCAGTAGCCCTTTAAAAATGGCTCAGGCCTGCCACTGCAGAGCCTGTGTGTGCAGTTTAAACTGCTATATGGACCTGGCAAGTTAACCTACTTGCCAGACCCAAACCTTCCCTTTTATTACATATAGGTCACCCATAAGGTAGGCCCCATGAAGCCCTATGGGCAAGTTGCAGTGTAGTTAAAAGGTAGGACATGCACTTTAAGTTTTACATCTCCAGGTAGTGAAGAACTGCTAATTTGTTTTTCACTTCTGCAAGGCCTATCTCTCCCATAGGTTAACATTGGGATTGCCTTAAAACATATTTGAAGTGTAATTTCCAATTGGAAAAAAAATAGAGATTTGGAGTTTGGTGTCTCTGGACTCTTTTAGAAAGTTGGGATTTTCTTTCTTTAACCATTCTATGCCTCTGCCTGTCTCTGAATACACATCTGGGTTGGGTGACAGCTGGGCTTTGCGCATTCCCTCTAGACAGTCACACACAAACGGAGTTGGGGTGTGACATTTGCATCCTAATGGTCCATCATCAGGCTGATGTGCCTTCCTGAGGTAGATTGGGAGGGAGGAGCTGACACTTGCACCTGAACAGGGCTGTGCCTATCCCCATACAAAGAGCTGCATACCCCCCTGTAGTGAGTTTGGAGCCAGGGCAGGAAAGGCAGGGACCTTGTGATCTTCAAAGGCCTCTTTGAAGTCTCCCCCCATTTCAAAGGCACTTTTGGGTATAAGTACTGGATTTCTGGCACCACCAAATCAGAGCTTTGCTGGAACCAAGGACATTCTGACAGGAGGAAGAGCTGCTGTGCTATCGGAGAGGCTGCCACTTTGCTAACTGCATTGCTGTGTTGGCCTGCTGATTGCTGTGCCACAGTAGGGGCTGCCACTTTGCGACTTGCTTTGCTGTCTTGGCCTTCTGCCTGCTGCTGTCTTGCCTGAGAGTGAGAAGCACTGGACATGCTCGCTACATCCTTGTACCCAGTTTCTCTAAGGGCGTGCTGACGCCTCCAGTTCTTGAAGTCTCAGGGCCATCAAAGTCTTACTTCAACATTGCTCAAGCTGCTAGACTCTGCCAACTGTGAGTCCTAGGGCCTGAAAAGTGGGTTTTAGGCAGCTTTTCTACGTGGATGCATCTGCGACTTTGCGCCGGTCAGCGCTGATGCATGATGTTGACGCATCGCCCTTCGACTCAGCGGCTGCTTGATGACAGCATTTCTACTGCTGATGCGGATTGACGACAACAGTCAGCATGGCTTGCTGATGACAGCGATTCTACTGCCGAAGTCACTTGATGATGACGCAGCGCCTGCAGTTCGATGGAGCTTGATGGAAATGCGTGACCCCTTTGCGCATCTTGACAACTACGCGCAGGCTCTCGATGCCGACACTTGCTCCATCCAAGGTATTTCCTCAGCAGGACCTGTCTGAGTGCTGTAGCCAGCCTGCCCTCCATTTTGGTCAGCCTAAACTTTGGATATACCCTAGTCTAGCGTGACCTCAAGTAACCTTTTAGTGCTATCGACTTCTAAGCACTGTTTATGGATTTCATCTTTAAAAATTCACTCTTTGACTTCTACTTATTGTATTTTTGTAATTGTGGTCTTGTATTACTCAGATAAATATTCTCAATTTTTCTAAACTGCCTGTGTGGATTATTTTTGTGGTGTTTTCACTGTGTTACTGTAATTTAAGTGTTGCACAAATACTTTACACATTACCTCTTAAGTTAATCCTGACTGCTCTGTGCCAAGCTACCAGAGGGTGAGCATAGGTTAATTTAGGGTGTGTATCTGACTTACCCTGACTAGGATTGTGGTCCCTACTTGGACATGGTGTAAGCCAATTTCCAAGAAGTCGTTTTTTATAAATTAAGGTTCAAATACTTTGTATGTCTGGACGATTGGGTTTGTTGGAGTTCTGCGACCACACAACTTCAAATAATAGAGCGATTTGATTCGCCAAGGGGGCTTTTTTCCCCATTGGCTGCCTCGCTCCCATAGGAGTGAAAGGCTTCTGCAACCTCATGCGGGAGCTCACTCTCTGATTGGCTGGCCGCAACATGAAGAGAAAGGTTGCGGCCGCCATTTTAGGACACGGGAACCCGTTCCATGTGTTCTGAAAATTAGAAAAAAATAAGGTATAAGGCTAGGGGTTCCCTGATCACCTGGACCTTGAGGGGGGTCCTAGAGAGACCTCTCTTGGGCCAAATTTTTAAATAATATATATTTTTTGTGTTTCTGCGATCCTGCAGGGGTCTCACAGGAGCACAGGGGATGCACTGCCTCCCACGAGAGTCTTGTGGGATCGGAAGCAATTTTTTGAAAAGGGTTGAGGCCAGGAATTACTGTAATTTTGCATTAGAACTATCCCAAACAATAAAAAGATTGTCTAAATAATGTATCCACAACACTATATGGCTCGTCAAGTCCACACACATTGTTTCTCCTACAAGTCCATGAAGATCCATGCATAACTTGGTGCAAAACAACTGCCCAACACAGAACCGATGAGTTGCTTATCCCACTGAGCAGTAAAGATAAAAACATTGTTCTCCAAGCAGAAACACAGCATTGCAAGTGACATTATCGAATGGTCATACATGTAAATTGGTTGGTCCCTAAATATGTGACTACACGCTTGTGTCCCTTAGTCATGCTGGATGCAGGAATAGAGTGAGACCACATTTATGGTTACCAAAATGTAGCTTGGTTTCCAGGGGATTTCCCCAACCTTGGTAATGTAATCTGTACTGACTCTACAGCAAGAGGGTAAATCCTGTACTTAGGGAGAAAAAAATGGTCCAAATACATGGAGGTATTTAACAAACATCTGCCATAAGCTGAGGTGATAGGTGTACCAGGTGGGATTACCTCATCTTTATGTATCTTAGGCATCATATAAAAACATGAAGCCACAGTTTTATTTAGAAACAAGACTGGGTACTCATCTAGGCTTAGGAGCCCTTTCTCTTCCCAATTGTGTAATAGTGTGTGAAAATCAACAATGATCTGCTTGTATGTTAAGTATGTGATTTTCTCACACGTTTCTGATAGATTTAATTCTCTATTAGCCTCCTTCAAATATTTATTCACATCCCCAAAGTACCACATTCCTCTCTATATCAGAGGGTTTGATGTTGATATTTGGATCCCTACTTAGGGCATCTAGTGCCTATCTCTGTGCCTTAGTCAAATTTTTAGCATAAGGATTTCTGATACTGCGCCGTATTTGAATCAACTCACGGACAGCTAATTCGTGGAAGATGTCTAAATTGTCATGCGGTGTAGTGGGGTTACATCTCGATTTTAGTTTGAAATGATGTATACAAGCACAGTTTGTTTTAAGGCCCATGTCATTTAAAAAATTACTTTCTGAGACCGAGGATAAGCTACCCCCTTCCAATTCCATTAAAGCAGATAAGCCCTCTACATCAACTACACAGATTGTCAAATGTAGGGTGATAAGTGGAGACTAGTGAGGACATTTTAGATATAATCTATTTTTTCTTTTGATGATTAAACACTTTCAACAATTTTAACTTTCTGAAAAAGAGAAACAAGTCAATTAAGTGTTTGACAATAGTTCAAATTAGCAGTTAGGCAAAACGATAGTCTCAGTTCTACCACAGACTCTCAGTAGTTAGTTCATGTGAGGATAAGTTAATAACAGTCAACATTTTGTTACCCATTATTGGGTCTTTCTGATTTGCCTAAATCATTTCCCATGTGACAAATCGTCTTTTGTTACATTCTCTCCCTTGCATGGTTTTCTTCCTTTGTCGCTGTTTCCTCCTTTTACTTTTTGTTGATTTTTTAGGTATCCCTTGCTCTGTTGCAAGAGTTTGTTACCCGTCCAAAAAAATAGTAAATGGTAGTACTCCACTATTCAAGGAGCCTGGTTGCTCTCCCACGAGAGTCTTGTGGGATCGGAAATATATATTTTTTTTAAAGGAGGCGTGTCTGAGTGTCTGAGGTGAGTTGACACAAACAGGCGAATGCCGTGCACGGCAGGTGTTGGCCTTAAGTATGGCAATAGAATATTACTTTATTTTTTTTAAAAATCCAGGAAATTCATTAAAAACCAGGGGGCATATTATCAAGCCAGTTATCGCCACGTTAGCGGCACTTTTGTTTGTTTGTTTGGCACTGTCAGTCTAATTTGGTAGTGACAGTACATGTACCATGCCATGCACTGTCATGTCAGTCTCCCCTGCATGTAGTCACTGATCCATGCTTCAACATGTCATTGTACAGGTCACTTGCTGACTTAACATAGTTACGCTGGAGTGTAGTCTCCCATGTTTAAGTGATCTTGTATTGCAAATGTGTATGGAGGACATTGAAATTGTCTAAGGGACTCTATTTTGCCTTTGTGTATATTTTACAGACAACATGACGCCAGGACAACTACATGCCTTCCAGGTGCGGAAGGACCGTTTCAAACATGTGAAGAAGGTTGCAAAGGGGTACTGCAACATGGCCAGGAGGTACCAGGAGGAACGGGAGAAGGGCACATGGAAGCCGGTGCCCGAGCATGCCCAGATTGTCACACAGCCCATTGCAGGGCCCTCAGGCGTCAGTGGTGGGTCCCAGCCAGGACAGGTGACACATCCCCCTATGGCCACACCCCCCCAAGGCACAGTCCCACCGGCAACAGGGGATCAAGTGGTCCCATATACATTGCGGGACAGGAGGCTCCTTCAAGACATTGTTGTGTCCCTGGCCGAGATCAGGCGGGAATTGTCTGATGTGAACAGACAAGTTGCAGACATTAAGCAACACTTTGGACTGCCATGATGGCTGGACCTGTTGGACCCCATCCCCCTCTTCTCCCTTCCCCAAATGTTTCATCAGCTTTTATTAGGTAGTGTTAGGTTAGTTATATAATTCTTAGGTAGTGTAGTTTTAGTGTAGGTCATAGTTAGGGTTAGCTTCTTAGATTTTAGATTTTAATTATTTATCCGTATTTAGGGATAAGTTTCCTTTTCCTTTGGGTGGGGGTTGATGTATTTTTTGTTTATAGAAATTTAAAAAAATATATATATCTTTGTGTAGGTTACATGTGTAGTTAGTTTATGTATAGCTTAGATGTCTTTGTCCTGTCTCGTGGTGTGCCTTAAGGGTGGGAGGGGGTTGATGGCTAGGATATGTTGTTGCGTGTATAGGATTAGTTAGGGTAGATAGTTTAGGTAAGTAAGAATTTTATAGTTAGTTTATATTTTAGTAGTAGTTATAGTGATAAGTGTTAGTTTAGGTTAGTCAAGTATATTTACTGTTATAATAAAAATGTTATACTTTGGATTTCTGCTTGCACTTATGTCAGGGATGATGTTGTGGAGTGTGGCTCATTCCATTGTATGCAACTCTTGCCATCACTGGACTCTCCATTGGAATCAGTAAGTCTGCTCATGACATGTCAGTTTGCAGGATGTATTGTGTCAGGATACCTTAGATGTGAGCACACTGAACTTCCATGGATGACAGGGTGTCAATTTGAATTTAGGTCCTGGTCTAGGGACAGTCGTCTGTGACATTCTACATCTTCAGTGTGACTCACGGATTTGGACAGCACATTGTTGCCCATTTTGCACAAAACCGAGTAAGATGGCATGGCGAGTGAATACAGTTAGCTACTGTTAGCCATCATGGAGATGGATGTATGCGCCAGGTTCCACAGATTCCGTCACACACCTGCATGTCAGATGCTCCTGGCGCAGAGTCCATCTACATTGCACAGACCTGCCCACACTTGCTGCGTAGTGCCAGTGTGTCCGCTTCCTTTGCAAGATATGTTCCTGTGCATGTACGCTCAATCTCCGGACCATGCATGATTTTTTAAAATTCAGTGTGCATTGTGTACAGCACATGGAACAACAGTGTTCCTGATTCACAAAAGTGATCTGAGAGTAAGTGATGACTTGACACTTTACGTTACTCACAAATGGCATTTAGGAGTAGTGCATTTTTGTTTACTGAGTTAACATCTCCTAAATGCCTTTCGTGACTCACTGGACTTGTCAAGTTTTGATTTTGTCCCAGCTGACGTTTGGGTGGTGGCACACTATTCTGCTGCACACAAGGGTAGAAATGTTGCATTCCTCCCTGTAGTGACAGTGTCATGGAGACTTGTCCCAGCTGTTACTTCTGCCATTGGCTCATGGTGATGCCGCACTTGAAATGTTGGCCATGCATCTGACTATATGCTGAGTGCAGTGCCACACACATCCCTACACACATTGCCCAATACGCTCGCAGTGGTCACAGCATGAGAGGGGGGTCATATTGTAGGTTGCATCGTTTGTCGACAGGGAGGGGCTGACTGACGCCTTGCACTTTGGGTTGCGCCCCTATTTTCAATTCTACTTCACTGAGGCAGACATTGTGGTTCCGTATGTGTATGGTGGACATGTGCCCTTCCGTGTCTTCATCAATGTGAATATGGTGTGCAAGATTTTGGGATGTGACATGCAATGTGCACCATCGCAACAGGCTTGGTCCACCCCGTAGTGTGTGAGTAGATCTGCCAAGAGACATTTGTTTACAAGTGTTAAGGAGGACACTACTTGTGGCCTGCAACAGACTAGGACATTTTATCTCACATGCATTTTCCTTAATGGACGTGGGGCTAGGTTGGTATATTGCTATATGTTTGTTTTGGAGCAATGGGGGCACAGCTAGTTCACACATACACGGCCATCTCACTGCCTATCTGTATCCGGTAAAACAGGTACATTGCTCGTATTTCCCTAGGTGTACCTTCTGGGGGAATCAGTGTCATAACAATTTTTACATACTTCTAAACTTGATTGGTCTAGAACGACACACATCTGTGTAAGTTAAATGATTTTATTTACATTCAGAGGATGAAGACTGGACCAGTGCTTGGCCATACATGCCCACATTGCATGGATGCCAGTTAGAGAGCCAGACAGAGTCATTTGGTGGTAACAGGTCCAAGGGAAGAGGCATAGTTCAGTCCGCAGGCTGATTGCAGTGTCAATGGCAAGAAAAAGGTGATATGGCAGTCCATGTGGAGGTCCAAGGTGATTGTCGGGGGACAGTGGAAGACAGTGCAAGAAGATTTTCTGTGGAATGATACTAAGCCCGGCACCAAGGAAAACTGGCCTTTTGGCGTCGATGGATGCTACCGCTTTCTCCTGAGCACAAATGCACTCTCATCCCCCTCTTCATCCTCTGATGTGTCTTGTGCCTCACATGTGGGTGGTGGTATAGTGGGTGCAGCACTGTGAGGAACTGACACATCAGGTGGCGGAGCTGAGGATGTGGAAGCAGCAGCAGCATTCATCGGCACCAGACCTTGTGGCAGCAATGAAGTGATGAGCAGGTGCAGGGCATGTTAGATCCCAGCTACATTGCGCTGGTGTGCGGCCCTGGCAGCCATATCTTGTGCCTGCATCCGCTCCATGCTCTCCATTATCCGACGGATGTTGCCCAAATCCTGGATGACATTGCTGGAGCCACTCTGACCAGACAGTTGTTGTTGTCTCTGAATCATGACTCCAGCAATGTCAGCCATGGACCGTTGGAGAGCATCGAGCGGGCTGTGGGTGTCCGTGATCTTCTGCATGTGGTCCCGTATGGGACTCTGACACCCATGTATGGCCTCAAGTTTGTCCGCCAGGCTCTCGAACCTCACCCGCACCTGTTCAGCCATCTCCGGCTGGACCTCTAGCACACGACGTTGGAAGGCCAGGTGTGGGTCCTCGAGGTCCTGGGAGCCAGCTGTGGTGGGAGGTGCTTGCTTCTGGTTGGTTTGTGCAGAGGGTGGGGTTGCCGCTATGCTGCTGGGTTGCCCTGCTCCTGGAGGTGAGGTACTGAAGGAGTCTAGCAGATGTTGGAGTTTTTCATGATTGATGGCGGGGTAGTCCTCCTCGTCATCAGTGAAGGTTGGGCCAGTCTGCTGTTCAGGAGGTGATGTCTCTCCCTCTGCAATGTAATTGGGGAGATACACTTTAACAGTGTTTGTCATGTACGATCAAGCATTGGATGAGTTTACGAGCAGACTGCATGACAGTGTACATTCATCCTGCTTTTGAGGAGATGCCTATTTGTTGCAGGATAGTGATGATTTTGAGGACATTGCGGATGTGATGTTGTAGTTGTACATTGTCATCTCACAGTTTCCAGCTATGACAAATGTGATTGTACAATATCTACACACAAGCGTCACAAGTTGTGTCCTCTGTTCATTTGTGTGAGTAATGCAATTTGGCCCACATAGTAGTCAATGTTGATGACTTCAGATTTGTCTGTGTGTGCACTGCATTGTGTGAGGGTGGCACCTGCAGCTTTGGTTTAGCTGCCCATTATACCTTTCAGGCAGTGAGCCTTACAGTTCTGTGCATTTACAATGCTGGGATGAGCCACAGTGGGTGGAATATGGGACTTGGTCAGAGTTGGGAGACTTGTGCATTGTTTGACATCAAATGTCTTGTTTACGTCAGGGGTTGTATGTACAGGAGGATGTGTCAGAGTGTGACTTGCTTATTTAAGGGTGTTGTCCACACTCAGCCACCTCAGTGAGGTGGCCTGCACCATGTTAATATGTTGTGCCTGCAGGCATGCTATTCATCATGCACTGTCACTTGCCTTGTCAATGTGGCTCACGGTCACGCAGGATTGCAGGGTACTGCACATGTGCATGTCTTTTGTGCAAGTATAGTCATGTGTGAGTAGGGCACCCTTAAGGCACATTAGCAATGAGAGCTTATTTGCTGTTTCAACATGTGCTGCACTATGTAGTACACATGGACATCCATGTTGCCTTTTCTATTGTGATTTGTCTTGTGTGCATGTCATGCTTCATGTTTTTTCTTGCATGCATTGCTTAGTGCCCTCCGTTTGGCTTACCCGTTGTGAGTATGGTTCGGCGTGAGTTTCTATTGTTGTCGCTGTCTGAACAGACAGCGGCATGTTACCAAGGAAGTGGCGGAGAGAGGCGTTAGCCATCTTTGCTTCACACCTCTCGCCACCACTTTGGTAACGCCAGGCTGCACCATGTTGACAAGGATATGGTGCAGCCTGGTGTTTCCCCCTGCGATGGCCCAAAATTACACAGCTTAGCACCAGCGCAGGCCCCCTTGCACCCGAGTTTAAGGGTGTCTGCGAGCAGGGAGGTTTGTTTATGTGTAGGAAGTAGTTCCTTCCTGCACATGAACAAACCTAAGAAGGCATTATGTAACTTTCATGTGTGCTGCTTCGTGCAGCACACATGGAAGTTACAATATGGCATTTTGAAGTATGGTTTGTTCATGTACAGGAAGGGACACCTTCCTGTACATGAACATCCCATGGTATTTTGCTTTTTCCATGTGGGCTTCACAAGGCAGCACACATGTAACAAGCAAAAACAAGGAGAATTAATACATTCCTCCTAGTTTTTCTACCTTAGGCCCAGGATTTTTCTGGTGTTAAGATCAGCACTGCCTAACTTGATAATGGATGGCAGCTGTCGACTTCAATGGGTGTTGTGGTGGGACGCCCACCACAACACCCACTGCACGCCCCCTTTCACACAAAGTTTAGCATGAAAGGGGCCCTATTCTCAGGGCAGCGTAAAGCCACTTTACGTGGCTTTGAGCCACATTAAGTGACTTAACGCTGCCTTGATAATGGTGCGCTAACCCTATCACCACCCCAACGTCACAAATGAGTGACGTTGTGGTGGCGATAGGGGCTTGATAATATGCCCCATAGTGTCAACACCCATTACCCTCAAGGTTGACCCCACATGTGGTGTGTAAGTGGTCAGTTTTCTGATGTATGTGCATTTCATGAGGCCTATTTATGGTGCTCAGGCCTGGTCCACGCCACCCTCACAAGAGATGCAAATGGGTGGGTGATGTGTGTTTGTGTATGTGCCACGCAGCTGCTGACATGGATGATACCTGCTGTCCTGGTTCTGGTATTCAATGCCTGGCTTAGCATGTGGGTGATAACTACCTGACTGCATATTTGTTCAATGACACAGTTGACTTACCAAACAGTTACGTTGAATTGCACATGATGGTGTGATGGGCAACTCACATCAGGACTGATGTGGAATGCTGTTTTCTGTATGGCAGATGTGTACACTTGGGGGTGTAGGAGTGCAATTTAACATAAGGGTTGAGGGTGGCATTTGGGCGGTTGTCATTATTTGTTTCAAATTTGCTATCCTTGCTTGTTGTCATACTTTGGCAGTGAGACAGCTTTACAGGCACATTGTGCTTCAGCGCGTATGTCACACAGACAAGGCATGCAGTACATATTTATGTGACACATTCCTGATCTGCATTGTCCACGTACTGTGGGGTTGTAGGCATGTCCCCCTGCTCATTGTATTCCATCGCCCTTTGAGTGAAGTGTGCTGTTTGTGTGCATTTTTGTATGTGCAACTTTTATCCAGCGGCCTACATGGTCAATTTGTTGTGACATTGCATGTGTGTGTGGTATGCAGACTCACTAGATGTTTCCCCGCTTGGTGTACACTGGACTGCATCTCATGAACAGGCAAGGGGGCACATTGCCTGGGAATGCAGGTGATGTCAATCAATCAATCAATCAATCACAGAATTTGTAGAGCGCACTACCTACCCGCGAGGGTCTCAAGGCGCTGGGGAGAGGAAAGGGGGGTGCTGCTACTGGTCGAACAGCCAGGTCTTGAGTAGCCTCCTGAAGGTCAGCAGGTCTTGGGTCTGTCGTAGGCTTAGTGGAAGGGTGTTCCAGGTCTTGGCGGCGAGGTGTGAGAAGGATCTGCCGCCGGTGGTTGTTCTTCGAATGCGAGGGACGGTGGCGAGGGAGAGGTCGGCGGAGCGGAGCTGGCGGTTGGGGACGTAGAAGAAGAGTCGTCTGTTGAGGTAGGCTGGGCCAGTCTTGTGGAGTGCCTTGTGGTGTGGATGAGGAGTTTGAAGGAGATCCTCCTGTCGACGGGGAGCCAGTGCAGGTTCCTCAGGTGGGGGTGATGTGGCTGTGGCATGGTATGTCGAGGATCAGGCGTGCGGAGGCGTTTTGTATGCGTTGCAGTCGCTTGATGAGCTTGGCCGGGGCTCCCGCGTAGAGGGCGTTCCCATAGTCAAGTCTGCTACTGACGAGGGCCTGGGTGACTGTCCTTCTTGTGTCTGTCGGGATCCACCTGTAGATCTTGCGAAGCATGCGGAGGGTGTTGAAGCAGGAGGAGGAGACTGCGTTGACTTGCTTGGCCATGGAGAGCGTAGAGTCGAGGATGACTCCCAGGTTGCGTGCGTGGTCGGTGGGTGTCGGGGCTGCTCCCAGCGTCGTTGGCCACCAGGAGTCGTCCCATGCTGAGGGGTTGGAGCCGAGGATGTGGACTTCTGTCTTGTCCGTGTTCAGCTTTAGTCGGCTGATCTTCATCCAATCGGCGACCGCCTTCATTCCTTCATGGAGATTGGATT
This sequence comes from Calotriton arnoldi, assembly GCA_963921515.1. NCBI lineage: Eukaryota > Metazoa > Chordata > Amphibia > Caudata > Salamandridae > Calotriton > Calotriton arnoldi. Next base: position 1,103,388 of record CAWUFW010006519.1, on the reverse strand, counting down.
TGGCGGCGAGGGGGTCCTTGGTGAGGGAGAGGATCAGTTGAGTGTCGTCGGCGTAGGAGATAATGTTGAGGTCGTGCTGTCTGGCGATGCGTGCGAGCGGGGCCATGTAGATGTTGAACAGTGTTGGGCTGAGGAAGATCCCTGGGGTACGCCGCAGATGATCTCGGAGGCTTCGGATCGGAAAGGTGGGAGGCGGACTCTCTGGGTTCTGCCGTCGAGGAAGGAGGTGGTCCATTCCAGGGCCTTGTCTCGGATCCCTGCGTCGTGGAGGCGTGCGCGTAGAGTGCGGTGGCAGACAGTGTCGAAGGCGGCAGAGAGGTCCAGCAGAATGAGGGCTGCGGTCTCACCATTGTCCAGCAGGGTCCTGATGTCGTCAGTGGCGGCGATGAGGGCAGTCTCAGTGCTGTGGTTGCTGCGGAACCCCGATTGGGATGGGTCCAGGATGCTGTTTTCTTCGAGGTATCAGGTTAGCTGTTTGTTGACGATCTTCTCGATGTCAGATTTTCCCCCTTGCCACTTCACCACGCACATACAAATTGCCTGCACATGGACACATCTCTGTCTGACGCCCAAATGCGGATGCACAGTGAATATGACTGGTCATGTGCACGATAAGGCATGCCACCACCGATGTCAGCACACCTGCAGCATTGTGCACATGTGTTTGAGTAGTGTGCAGGAATGTGCATGTGCCTATAGGTGTACTTTTACTGCGCATACACAACCTTGCACACTACTCAGACACATGTGCACAATGCTGCAGGTGTGCTGACATTGGTGGTGGCATGCCTTATCGTGCACTTGACCAGTCACATTCACAGTGCATCCGCATTTGGGCGTCAGAGTGAGATGTGTCCTTGTGCTGGCAATTTGTATGTGCGTGGTGATGTGGCAAGGGGGCCATTTTGCCACCCTGCCGCATCTCAAGTTGTTGTGCCACTTTGTCATTTGATGTGGCACATATGGAGTGGTCTGACATTGACCTTGGACTATGTTGGGCTTCCTTTTCTGTGCACATTTAAAAGTCTGTGTGCCCGCCAATGTGTGTCGTGCAATGTGTTGTTTGAGAAGGGTGATATGTCCCTATGCCACCATGGACAGGGGTATCCGGGACATGATCCACAGTAATTGTGGGTATGCACTTCAATTTATTTAATTGTACATGAGTGCCACTGGGCCCATCCACCCCCGTCCCCCCCATCCCTGGTTGATGCTCACCCTGGTGTTGTTGTGTCTGGTCACGTTCAGCAGTATCCTGGCCCGCAACTCCAACCACCGTCTCCTCACTGTTGACTCGGGACACCTGCTCCTCCAACTCATCCAGCTCCTCCTGTGGCGCTGGACTCCCACCTCCAGTCTGCTTAGCTGCTCTCAGGTTGGCTGCTAGTTTCTCCTTGGTTTTGCGCTTGGTATCATGCCAGCGCTTCTTGCAGTCGTCCACTGTCCTCCTCCTCTCTCCAACGGCATTCACCTTGGACACAATGTTCTGCCATATTTCTTTTTTTCTTGCCAATGTCACTGTGGAGGTGACAAACAGTTCTTGTTGGTGTTCAGTCACCTTCGCAATCAGGACCTGGTTTTCCTGGTTGCTGAACTTAGGATTCCTCTTCCTCTTGGCCTTCACATGGGTCTCTGGCTGGTCCTCCTGGGTATTTGTGGGGTTGTTTGTGGCCTCTGCACTGGTCCCAGCTTCATCCTATGCTCCTCTGTTGTTTTTTTTTTTTCCTGTTTGGCGGGCCTTTTATGGTGCATTTTCGTGTTGAACTCTTAAAATGCAGGCCTGGTGCTAATTAGCGATAGGATTCTGTCGCTGATTGGCCCATCGCCACTTTTTTCACGTTAGCGTGAGGTTTTTTATCGCCGTCACACTAAATCTATCGCCGTCCATTTCCGCCAGAAAAGGTAACTATCGCCTGTTAGCGGCGTGTTGCTAATACGCCGCTAATGCGGTGATAGATTCCAGCGATCGGCGGCGATAAGAAAATTCGCGCTAATCGAGATTTGCGATAAATATCGCAGTTTGTTGGTAATATCCCCCCAAGTTTGATATAGTAATAATACCTTACTTGTATTAAAAAAAAAGCTCAGGAATTCACAGAAAAAAACTAATGTTAAAGTGACTTTATAGTTAAGTCAAAATGTCTGTTTAAACGTAACTTTTTAATCTGAAAAAAAACATTGAAATTCAACAGTTATTAGCTATTTCAAATAACTATAACTCGTGCCTGGCTGTAACTAGAAAATAATGTATGATTATTTATTAGATTAGCAATTTCCATGTATTGTAAAATTCGAATACATTTTATAAAAACAACAATGGAGACAAACAAATCTATCATGGAATTGTCAGTTAGTAATTTTTCTTTTTTCAGCCTGTTCGCTGGGGTGATTAGTAGTTGCATTTGGCCTTAATCAGATTCATAGCGATGACGATCTCACTAGCCCAATGTCTCTTTGCCTCCTTACAGCAGGAACATTGTACCGAAGTTCCAGGGTTTTAGATTTAGGTTCTGGGGCCTAGTGCTGGATACATGCAGCCGTTCTATTTGAGCTTCTCCTGACACTTTTAGAGTATATTATCAGCTGCAGGTGTGCAAAACCCGAAGCAGCAGCACTGTTTTCTCACGTCATACATATTACCCGCGCCGCCAATGCAGGCACTAGCAATATAATAAAATGTGCTAATCTGGAGCTAGTCGCAAACCACATTTGTGTAAATACTCTTATAAAACCATACGTAAATGTAAACACATAGGGCCCGATTCACAAATGTAAAGTGAGACGAAAGTCTAACTTTACGACTTTCGGTATTCACAAAGGGCATTTACTACTCGTAAATGCCCTTTGTGAATACCGAAAGTCGTAAAGTTAGACTTTCGTTTCACTTTACCTTTGTGAATCTGGCACATTGTTTGGAAAATGCAGTCTACAGTTCAAAAATAAGAACACGAATTGGAAACTACTTTAGTGCGATACTTTGTGAATGTTCAATAAATGCAAATATTTGTTTTGTAATCAAAAATGTGATGCTGGCAGCTGTTTTGAAATTCAAAATTGCTTCCGAGTATTCTATTTATGTATTCTGATGTGTGACATATTAAATGATTTAAAAAAATATAATCAGCGTTTCTCGGCGCCTTTGCGAGAATGTGCTTCTAATAACATTCGACCATCTGTTGACCTGGAGATTATTTACAACCCTGTGCCAACATTCGTAATGATACACATGATACAACCTTTCTAAAATATGTATTTTCAAATGCCTTGAAAATGTACTCTGGAACATTTTTCATACGAGAAAGAAAAGCTATCTCACAAAAAAGGTCACCGGCTGTTTAAGAGTAATGTGCTGCCACGGAATGTGAGTGACTATTTCTTGTCCTCTAGTGATGTTATTTTCTTCAAGCTTCAGTTTTCTATACAATGACAGCTCCATGCGTCTGTGTGTCTGACCTGACGTGGGGAAGTTAATGTTCTTTGCACATCCAATCAACCTTTGCTTGTGCAAGTCTGAGAAACTACATACATTATGCATCAGGTTTTTATTAGCTTGCATACTGAGTGAATCGGCAATTTTCTCTTGGTGCATGGTATGATGCATGCCAAGAAGACGGTTGCAACAAGATACGAATTACTCAACATAAGGTTACCACATCTCTTTCTGTAGAACAATACAAACATGGTAGAAGCGATAACAATGGTTCTGAGTGGAGCAGTTTGTGACCATTGATTACTTAGTTACGATTGGAGAGCTTTCAAAGAAATGGAAAAGGTGCTCTCATGGTGACATACAAGGTGAATGCAAGGTGGCATGCAAATGAACATGCCACACTCAGAGCTCTGCAACAGATGTCTTTATTCCTCAGCATACAATCACACAAAATATGCATTGCATCATAACTTTCAGAACCACACCTTAACACCTCCCGGCAGACTTCATAATTTCTGTTTGATGTCCGCCCAGAACCGCAAGGGCCCATGCACGTATAATATCAAAGACACTACATCTCCCCCTTTGTTAAATAAAAAGTGCAGACAACATTAGCATCACATTTCCTCAGTGAGCCACCCATGCCTTCGCATTGCTCTGACAGATGATCGGGTGGTATGAGGTAGTTCAGATGCACGTTGATCAGGCACCAAGGACATAGGCTCAGATGTTTGATCTAGGCATTTAGGCGGGGTCACCTCTCTCTTGATCTCAGGAGCTCATGAACATTGAAGTTGGTGTTTAAAGTGTGACGAGTCCTGTGTGAGGGACTTTCCAGGATGATGCACTGTTACCATGTGTTCTTTGCACATTACAACCCTCATAGGATCGACAGCAAATCGAGTGTCCATTTTCCGCTTCCATTTCTGTTACCCGGGTAATCCAGGTTATCCAGGCGCTTGCAGGCCCCAGGTGTTTATTCTAACAGCCAGGCCTTGAGGGCCGTTCAGAATTCCGGAAGTGAGGTGATGGTCCAGAGGTGCGTGGGGAGGCTGTTCCAGGTCTTTGCTGCGATGTGGGAGAAGGAACATCCTCTAATTCTGATTTGGTAAATGCGGCGAGTAAGGGCATGTGAAAGGGAGGTGGAGCGTAATCTTGATGGTTGGTGGAAGTTCAGGTGACGGTTAATGTAGGCGGGTCCTTGGTTGTGTAGAGCGCTGCGTGCATGCTTCAGCAGTTTGAATTGGCAGCTCTTCTGTACGGGAAACCAGTGGAGTTTCCTCAGGTGGCGTTTGATGTGAGGGAATACCGTGGATGAGTCTGGCTGCAGCGTTCTGTATGGTCTGAAGTCTCTGTAGCAGGTGTGTGGTGATTCCTACGTAGAGGGCATTGCCGTAGTCCAGTTGGCTGGTGATGAGGGCTTGTGTCACGGTGTGTCTCGTGTGTAGTGGTAGCCACTTGAAGATCTTACTTAGCATGCGCAGAGTGAGGAAGCAGGTGGAGAAGATGGCGTTGATCTGTGATTGCATGGTGAGCTTGTTGTCAATGATGATTTTGAGGTTTCTGGCATGGTTGGAGGGAGTGGGTACGGGTCTTAGGTCTGATGGCCACCAGGAGTCATTCCATGTGTTGCTGCTGTTGCCAAAGATCAGTACTTCTGTCTTGTCTGTGTTCAGTGGCAGGCAGTTCTTCATCCAGTCGGCGATGATTGTCATGCATCTGTGGAAGTTGGTTCTGGTGGTGCTGGGGTTGTCAGTGAGTGAGAGGATGAGTTGGGTGTCGTCTACGTAGGAAATTATGTTGAGACGGTTGGATCTGATGATGTTGGCCAGCCGGGTAATATATGTGTTGAAGAGAGTGGGGCTGAAGGATGAGCCCTCGGGGACACCACAGGTGATCTGCTTGGGTTCAGAAGTGAAAGGTGGGAGGTGGATCCTCTGTATTCTTCCAGTGAGGAAAGAGGTGATCCATCTGAGTGCATACCCTTGGAACCCAATGTGGTGGAGTCTTTTGATCAGTGTGTGGTGACATGGTATTGAAGGCTGCTGAGAGGTCAAGGAGAATCAAAGCTGCTGTTTCTCCTCAGTTGAGGATGGTTCGGATGTCGTCGGTGGCTGCGATCAGGGCACTTTCGGTGCTGTGATTGCTGCGGAAACCGGATTGGGAGGCGTTGAGTAGTTGGTTCTGCTCCAGGTGTGTCATGAGTTGATTGAGTTTATTTAGCACTTTCAAGAAATGTCTATGACATGAACCTTATCAGCATTCATCGATCGGTCCGATGTCCATTGTGGTAGTTTGGTTCTGATGACTCTCCCAAATAGCAAGGTGGCAGGACTCTCACCAACTGTGGAGTGAGGAGCTGATCGATAGACAAGAAGGGCTTGACACATGGCTTGGTTTAGATCAATTTCCCCCATTAATGCTTGCTGAATTACCCTCTTGAGGGTGCCCATAAATCATTCAACATCACCATTGGCCTGGTGCCAGAGGAGAGGTGTACTCTTTTGATGCTTGACATTGAGTTGAAAAAGAAACTCCCTGAATTATTTTCTATTGAAAGGCTGGCCATTATCAGATTTGAGAATAGCAGGGATGCCCCATGCTGCATAGATGTCATCAAGCCACTCTATGACTTTGTCATGGGTTGTCGATGATAAGTCTTCCACCAAAGGAAAACGTGAATATTCATCAATGACTACCATAAGATGATGTCCATTTTCTAGGGGCTCAAAGAAATCAGCTGCAACTCTCTCCCAGGCATGCACAGGAAGGACAGACATTGTCATTGGATGCTGCATCACCTTTAGGGAAAAGCAGTTGCAAAGGTGGCATGCTTTCAGCTCTTTCACAACTCGTTCATCTAGGTGAGGGAACCACACTTAGGACCTCATTTATAGCATTTTGGCATAGGGCAGCGCAGCAAGCACCTTGCTTCACTGCCCTGCACCAAAGTCAAAGGGCAGAAATGCAGCTTATTTAAGCAATACGGTGCATTCCTATCCTTTCTGCCTGCACTGGCACAGTTTTGGAAGCCTAGTGTCAGATTAGGCCCCTTTGCACTATGGTTCAAGGGTGCCTCCGTTGCAGGCAGAATTGTTTTGGTGCAGGAAGGGTCACCTTCCTGCACAAAAACAATCCTATGAGGCGTTTTCCACTTTCTATGTGTCCTGCAGAATGCAACACACAGAGAAAGAGGAAAATTCAAGGAGAAATGAACATATTTTGCAGTGTTACCTCTCACCTCAGGAGGCATACAAATTTGACGCTTCCCTAGGATTACATCACTTGGTAAATCTGGGACAGGGTCAAAATCCATTGGTGTTATGTGGGGAAACCCACCGCAATGCCCATGGAACACATCTGTGGCACAGAGTAAGGTGATACAGCGATTTGGGCTTTGCCACCTTACTCATGATTTTTCAGGCCACTCAAAGCCACTCAGGGTCACGCATGTATCACTTTATGTGGTGGAAAAGTGATGCAGGGCTCTCATAAATAAGCCCCTTGGTCTCTTTGGGCTCTTTTTGTGGCTACAATGTTATGATGTCCTTCATGGGATAGCTCAGTGACTTGCTGTCACAGTCTCTTCAGTATGACGTTTCTCGTGCAGGTCATCCTGTATATTTTTGAATTTTTGAAACTCAACATCATCAGCAAAGCATTGAATACTTTTTTTCCAACATTGCATTATAATGAGGTCTTTGAGGATAAGTATGTCTTTATCTGCATTGGTAGCAGCAATAACCTGTTCAATGGATAAAACACCTGGTGTGCTGGACCATAAAATGAAGTGGAGATAGTCTTCAGCTGCTTTGGATGTCGAACTGTGGCAATTGAGCGGCATTTGTGAAAAGTAATCTGTGAGGTTTCGTTTTTTTCCCCAGCTTGTGTACAATTGCATAGTCGTACTCTTGCAGTCACAACCCCCACCCCTCAATGCGAGGGGGCATCTTAGCTTTCAGGTTTCCAAAGATGGTGAGCTATGGTCTGTGATGATAGTGAAACATTTCCCACTTAAAAACACATGAAAATGTTTACAGACCCACATTACAGCCAGATTCTCTTCCTCTAGCTGAGAGTAGGCACATTTTGATTCAGACAGGCTTCTACTGGCATAGGCCACAATGTGTCTCTCAATCAATTAATCAATCAAGCAGCATTTGTATAGTGCACACTGTCGCCCATAGGGGTATCTGGGACCATCGAAGAGCCAGGTCTTGAGTCTCTTTCTGAAGTCTGGCTGCGAGGAGGCTGTATGGAGATGGAGGGGAAGGTCATTCCAGGTCTTGGCAGTGATGTAGGAGAAGGAGTGGCCACATCTGAGGCTGCCATTGATGACAGTGGTGTGTGCAAGGGCATGTGATGAGGAGCACAGGTGTCTAGAGAGTTGGTGGAAGTTCAGTCGATGGTTAATGTAGGCAGGTCCTAGGTTGTGGAGGGCTTTGTAGGCATGTGTGAGGATCTTGAACTGGCATCTCTTCTGGATGGGGAGCCAGTGGAGGTCTGTCAGGTTGGGGGTGATGTGGGTTCATTTGTGGAGGTCCAGGATGAGTCTGGCTTCAGCTATCTGTATGGTCTGGAGTCTTCTGAGGAGCTGGGAGGGGATACCCCCATAGAGGGTGTTGCCATAGTCAAGGCGACTGGTGACGAGGGCCTGAATGACAGCTTTTCTGGTATTGGTTGAAATCCATCTGAAGATTCTGCGAAGTGTGTGGAAGCAGGAGGAGGCGACTGCGTTGACTTGTCGTTTCATGGTCAGTTGGCTGTAAAGGATGATTCAGAGGTTGTGTGCATGGTCGGTCGGTGTGGGTCCGAGTTCTTTTGGACACCAGTTGTGGTCTCATGCAGAGGAGTTTTTCCTGAAGATCAGTACATCAATTTTGTCAGAGTTGAGTTCGAGGCCATTGTCTCTCATCCATTTGGCTATGTTGGTCATGGCACTGCAGAACTTAGTTTTGGCACTGGAGTAGTCCTCGGTGCGCAAGAGGATCAGTTGAGTGTCATCTGCATATGAGATCATGTTGAGTCCATGGGATCTGACGATGTCTGTGAGTGGAGTCATGTAGATGTTAAACAGGGTGGGGCTGAGGGATGATCCTTGTGGTGCACCACATATGATGTCTTTGGCTGCGGAGGTGAAGGGAGGCAGACAGATGCTCTGTGTTCGTCCTGCGAGGAAGGAGGCGATCCACCTGAGGGCGTCTTGCTGTATGCCTAGGTTGTAGAATCTGTTGATGAGGGTATTGCGGGAGACGGTGTTAAGTGCCATCGAGAGGTTGAGGAGGATCACGGCCACAGTTTCTCTGTGGTCGAGGTGTGTTCTGATGTTGTCTGTGGCGGCAATCAGCAAGGTCTCAGAGCTGTCGTTGGTACAGAATCCTGATTGTGAGGCGTCCAGTAGGTAGTTTTGTTCCAGGAACCCAGTGTGCTTCTAGTTGATTGCTTTCTTGAGTACTTTGGCTGGGTAGGGGAGCAGGGAGATCGTATGATAATTTTTGAGATCGCTGGGGTCAGCGGAGGCTTTCTTTGGGGAGGGTCTGACATTTGTGTGCTTCCATCTGTCCGGGAAGGTTGCAGTGGAGATGGAGGTGTTGAGGATGCTGGCGAACTGTCTGCTGATTGGGTTTGTTGCGAGGTTGTAGAGGTGGCTGGGGCAGGGGTTGGTGGGCGCCCCAGAGTGGATGGAATACATGATGGCTGAGGTGGTCCGCGTGGTGAGAGGAGACCAGGTGGTAATGGTTTTGCTGCTGTTCGCTGGGTGGTTTAGGTCGTTGTGGTGCATGGTGGTGGGTTGGAGGTAGAATTTCTTGTAGATATTGGTGATCTTGCTGTGGAAGTGTTGTAGAGTTCTTGTGATGTGTGGATGGTGTTCTTTGTGGCTGTTGGATTGGAGAATTCTTTGACTATTTTGAGTTCCCCTGTGCGGTTGGCCGGAGAGTTGATGTGGGTGGTGATGGCTGCTTTCTTGGCTTCCTTGCTGTGCCAGTGTTAAATGATGTCGGCTGTTTTGTGTGCTGCTCTGTCGGCGGGGTTTTTAGTGATGCACATCGTTTCTCTAGTTGGTGGCAGTTGCACTTGGTGGTCCTGAGTTCTAGGGTGTACCAGCTGGCGTGTTTGGCGGTCTTGTTGGGTTTTGTAGGTTTCAGTGGGGCGACACTGTTGGCGCAGTCCATGATCCAGGTGGTGAAGTTGTGGACAGCCTGGTTGAGGTCGGTTGAGACCTCGGATTGGAGGGTGGTGAGGTCCTATGACCACTGAGTTTTGGTGACATTGCTGCAGCTGAGGTTGGGGGGATCTGACACCTGCTGATGGTGTCCTGGGCATTGGCGATGGTGAAGTGTACAATGGTGTGGTCAGTCCAGGTGAGTTCCGTGGTGTGTCTGAATTTGATTCTGTCGCTGGAGGTGAAAAAGGGGGTAGAGTGTGTGTCCGGCTTTGTGTGTGGGTTCAGTGACCAGTTGGGTAAAGCCGATGTTGTTAAGGGTCTCTAGGAGGACGATGGAGTTTGCGTCATTGGGATCATCAATGTGGAAGTTGAGATCGTTGAGTAGCATGTAGTGATAAGTGTCGATTGCTAGGGAGTGATGAGGTTGGGGATGGTGTTGCAGAATGTTGCTTGGGGTCCTGGTGGTCTGTAGGTGAGGATTCCTCTTATCGTGGTCTTCACATCAGTTTGTAGAAGGAAGGTGAGGTGTTCCCTGAGAGGTGTTGGGTCGTCTTTGGAGATGGTGCATCTGATGGTCTCCTTGAAGATGATGCCGATGCCTCCGCCTCTGCCTTGTTTGGCGGTGTGGTCTCAGTGTATCATCTTGTAGCCTTCAGGAGTGGCGGTGGTGATGTTAGGATTCGAGGAGAGGTTGAGCCATGTTTTGGTGAGGAAGGCAACAGACATGGAGAGGTTTGTGATGGTGTCCCAGATGTCTGTGGTGGGTGAGCAGGGGGAGCAGGCATTAAGTAGGATACAGTGGATCAGTTGCGGGGTGTTCTTGGTCTGTGGGCAGGAGTGGTGCGGGGTCTTTCTCAGGTTGTGCTGCAGGAGAAGTGGAAGTGTTGGCAGGTGAAGGGTCCTTTGGTGGATCGTCAGGAGGAGAAGATGCAGCTGTTGTTTCAGCTTCTGGGGTTCAGGAGTTCCTTAGCAGTGTAACATTGAGTGATGGGAGGGTCGGGGGTCCTGGCATCGGGCGTTTTCCAACCGGTGGTGCGTCAGCAGCACACACGCTCTGCTTGTCTGCTGCATGGGTGTTCAGTGGCCTCATAGGTGGTATTAGTGGTCCTGTGTGCCGGGCGGACACAGGGGCAGGGACAGCAGGCAGCGCAGGGGCAAGAACAGCAGGCAGGACAGGGGGAGGGACAGCGGGCAGCACATAAGCAGGGACATTGGGCAGCACAGGGGCAGGGAGAGCCAGCAGCACAGGGACAGCAGGCAGGGCAGCGACAGCAGGCAGGGGCAGGGATAGCAGGCAGCGCAGGGGCAGGGAGAGCCAGGAGTGCAGGGGCAGGGACAACAGGCAGGGCAGGGACAGCAGGCAGCGTAGGAGCAGGGACAGCAGGCAGCACAGGGACAGCAGGCAGTGCAGGGGGATAGCGGCAGCACTGAAGCAGGGACATTGGGCAGCGCAGGGGCAGAGAGAGCCAGCAGCGCATGGGCAGGGACAGCAGGCAGTGCCGGGGCAGGGATAGCAGGCAACGCAAGGGCAGGGATAGCAGGCAGCATGGAGGCAGGTACAGCAGGCAGTACAGGGGCAGGGACAGCAGGCAGCATAAGGATAAGGACAGCAGGCAGCACATTGGCAGAGACAGCAGGCAGTGCAGGGGCATCAGGCACAGCACCTTAGCTGGGGTCAGGTGAAGGGGGGTGGCCCAGCCTCCTTTGGGCTCTGATGGATGTGGACGGGCCCACCCATGGCCTGGGCTTTGCCTGGGCACCACCTCCGCATGTCCCACGATGCAGGAGTCAGAGCTGGCTTAAGTATGCAGCTGGGTGAGAAAACACTGCAGTGGAAGCTGCTGGGAAGTGTAGTCGGTGGGAGGGATCTGGTGGAGTTCAGTGATGCGGGAGTCGGCGCTGGTTTAAGTATGTGCCTGGGTGGGAAAACACTAGAGGAAGAGGCTCTGATCTCAACCCAGCAGCAGAGGCTGCTGGGAAGTGTAGTCAGCAGGAGGGATCCAGTGGAGTCTAGTGATGCAGGAGATGGCTCCGGCTCTCCGCTGCTGGGAAGTTGGCAGAAGGGATCCTGTGGAGTCCCACATTGGGTGAGTCAGCACTGACTTATGTATGCACCTGGGTGGGAAAATGCTGGAGGAAGAGGCTTTGATCTTGTACCAGCAGCAGAGGCTGCTGGGAAGTGCCATTGGTGGGAGGGATCCAGTGGAGTCCCACAATGCGGGAGTCGGTACTGGCTTAAGTATGTGCCTTGGTAGGAAAACACTGGAGGAAGAGGCTCTGATCTCCTCCCAGCAGCCTTGTAGTCAGCAGGAGGGATCTGGTGGAGTCCCGCTATGCAGGAGTCTGCATTGGCTTAAGTATGCGCTTAAGTATGCACCTGGGCAGGAAATCAGTGGAGGAAGAGCCTCTGCTGGGAAGTGTAGTTGACAGGAGGGATCCAGTGGAGTCCTTGGATCCCTCCCTTGAGTTTTTTTGTGTGGGTTAGCGAGTTGGTGCATGAGTCTGAGCGGATGTGTGAGTAGACGCATACATCTCTGAGTGGGTCTGTGACTGGCTGCATGAGTCCTTCAGTGGGTCTATAAGTGGGTGCATAAGTCTCTGAGTGGGTATATGAGTGGGCGCATGAGACTTTGAGTGAGTTTGTGAGTGGGTGTATACGTTTCTGAATGGGTAGGCGAGTGAATGTGTGAGTTTCTGAGTTGGTATGTGAATGGGTGTATGAGTCTGTGACTGGATCTATGAGTGGGTACATAAGTATCTGAGTGGGTCTGTGAGTGGGTGTATCAGTCTTTTACTATTTCAGTACCTGGGTGCATGAGTCTCTGAGTGGATCTATGAATGGGTGCATCAATCTATCAGAAGGACATGTTACACAAACTAAGACTGACTTAGTGCTACAATGTTTGCTGTCACACACAAGGATGTCATGAGTGAACTTAGTTTAATGCTTCAGCTCCTCACATTCCCACTCAATACATAGTTGATGCAGTGTTCATGCCATCTAGGTAACTAACAGTCCCTAAACAGGGATCCACGGATGCAATGGTGATTCGGAACCCAAATTTCATTCTTTACCATATCACACACAATAACTTTACTAAGTATAAGCCACTTTATGCTTTAAAATAACCACAAAAAATATAATTAAGGGCCTCATTTAGATCTTAGAGCAACTGGTCCCACCATTGCATTTTCGTCAGTCTACCCGCCCACTGGCTTGTTGGTGCGTCCACTCAATTTAGATGTTGGCTGGTCACTGGAGGGAAGACTTTACCAATATCGCAGCCTCCACCAGAATCTTTCTCCCGCTTTGACGGCATTAGAGGCAGAACCTGCTGTCAAAGGGAGTCCCACCAAGATTCCCAATGTCCAGATCATGATGTGCCTTTCCGTTGAGGCAACTGTGGCGGGGAAACCTCCAAGTGCGAGTTGGCAGAATCAATGAAAAAGAGGTGAAAACTCGCCTTTTTTTGGGATCACACCTCCAAATTCGTCTTGAATGCCATTGTCCAGGTCCTTCCTGTGCTGCTGCTACTTGACCATGATGCTCAGCCACCCCATTGTCACCAGAATCCAAGATAGGCTTTTGTGTTGGTAGTGGTCGTACATTCAATAGTGTGCATATGTTTTTGGTGTGCAATGATATATGTAACACAAATGGGTTGAACACATGTACTACATGTACATTTTGACAGATTCACAACATATATGTGTATTGAGATGAAAATAAGTAGTACTGAGCTATCTCTGCACCACCATGGCCTCACTTCATCAGGATTCTGCCGCCAGCTCAACAAGAACATCTAAATCAGCTCGGCACAATCCTGCCGGCATGAAGGCGACAAAGTACTGTTAGCCAGCAAAGAAGACCGCTGCATCAGCGGTGTCCTGTCTATTGTTGCAACATCTAAATAGGGCGAGCGGACCGCTGTCAGCTTGACGGAGTACTTGGGACCGCGGCCTCAGCGGGTCGGCGGTAGTCCCACCAAGATCTAAAGGCAAACAACAACAAGAAAATGAACATTCCTACCATCTTGGAACTATCATCGAGCAACCTAACACTCTAAAACCTACTTTTATTCTCTATACTATGAGGGCATGGAATAGGGTAACTTGCATTTAGAGTTTCTTAGAGAGAATCAATGCACTGCATACCTGTTTACAGCAAAACACAGTAGTTATCAGCAGCCGGGAGAAAGTGTTCCCTCAAAAGGAAAACATGCACCAGCATGAGTTGCTCTTATCCTGGACTAGGCTCACTATCAGCTTTATGTGCAGAACATGATGCTGTGACATTACAGCAGTCTCTGTCAAGAACTTCTGACAGTATCATGCATGTTAATCTGTGGTCAAGTACCTCTCTTCCTAAGTGGTCGATTGACATGCGTTTTATACTATATCTTATCTGAGATGGGACTTTCTGACATAGGCTTAGGAATGTTTGACATAACCTCTGTGCATCAATTGACACATTCTTATAAACTAATAAAGTAGAAACACGTCATTTTAGACTACACTGTTTATGTCATTGTTATTATCTGACCTTGAGATAGAAATAACAATGCACTTGTCCTAGACTGATCCTGCATCAGGTGTCTTATTGAAGTAATTGTCTGTAGCACTATGTGTCTTATCTTCATCATTGTCTGAATGACTTGACACTTTCACAGTTTCTTGGAAAGATAAATACAGACGACCTTTGCATCTAAGACAGCCATGAAAATGATTAGGCAAAAATAGAGAAAATGGAGTCTCAGCCTGATCAAGATGTAGTTTGGCCTTAGGGACTTTACGTCAAACAGAGAGGAAGAGTTCATGAAAATAGGTAACTAGGAATGAGGTGAGTGGATGGGGTTACAATATTAAAAGATTCTGCTTATGTTTAAAAGTAACCAGTTATTAAATTGGAATTATTATAATTTCGATAATAAGTAATTTAAGGCTACATGTATACACACACAGACACATATACACAGAAACAGAGGCTGGCTCCACAAAATGGTGGTCGATTACATGGCCAGCAAAGAAAGAGGCATGGAAAATGAAAGAACATCACTGCCCAACCGTGGCTGCAGCCTCCCTTCCCCACCAAAATATTGCAGGGAAAGGATTATGCAAATATATACTCAAAATGTGACTGGGCTCATCTGTGGCCATGTACATACCACCAATAAAGAAGCAACAATAAGAAAAACAAAATTCAAAGACAAAAAACATATAGCTTGCACAGCAACATGGAAATAGTGATAAAATATGAAAATAAACTTTAAAAATGCCACAAACATAAATAGCACTAGGAAACAATTACTCCTGAAAATACTTTCAAACGTTAAAGAAAAACAATTAATCAACCATCTCACACAAACACGAAAAGGTAGGCAAACCCATGGGGAAGAAGCTAGCTGATGCAAGAAATTGGGTTATTGGTTGAAGGGGTTGGAAGCCCTACTCAGGCTACAGCCAAAATCCCTGTCAGGGTTGACCACACAAGGGGTCTGATTTAGATCTTGGCAGTACTTGCGCCGTCCACCTGTGGCGGCAGTTTCAAGTAGTCCATCGAGTGGACGGAGTCCCACCTGCCATATTTAGATGTGTGCTGGCTCTGCTTGTTCCATCACCTTCAGGCCGATGGTATTGTGATGAATCTATTCAGAAGTCCCTGTTGTGTTGGCATTATCCTATCGGTGGTTTGCTGACGGAGTGAGTCCCTGGTGGAGTGGAGAGTGGTAAGTACTAATTATTTCATTGTTACTACACATATATGTTGTGTTTGCCTCAAAAATGTATATAGGTAATGTGTTATGCCCCTTTTGTTACATATTGCATGCCACACAAACAACATACACACTTTATATTGAATGCACACCCACAGACACCACAAGCCCGCAAGCACAACACCCTCAAGCACCACAAAAACAATATTTTCTTTTAAGTGTCAAAACAGGTGTGTTCATTTTGCCTTGATAAGTTGGAAAATAAACACTACTGCATTACACATAAGAAAAAATTGTATGTCAGAACAATGCAAAAATACATGAGGCTACAGCAATTGTCAACACACAATTCATAGTAAGACAGTTGTAAAAGTTGCTTACCTTAGGTCCTGGCAACAACGAAGCCGTTTGCGTCATGGCTGAGTCAAAGCTGAAAAGAAGGGGCCTGGATGACGGGGTTCAAGACAGAAACAGAAGTGGAAAAATGTAAAAAAGGTAAGTTCTTACCTCATTTCCTTTGATTCCGCCATCTCAAAGTAGGAGGTATTCCCCTTACAGTTGCCTCAATGGAAAGGCAAATCATGTTTTTTCAGCTGTCATCTCGGCTGGACTCCTGCTGACAGCTTCTTCTTCCTATGATGCCATCGTCGCTGGAGAATTCCTGCAGGAGTTGATGGGACTCTGGTGTTCTTTCATCCATGGACCCGCCAACATCTAAATAGAGCAGGTGGACCGCCGAGAAAGTGGGCAGTGAATCACTCTAAAAAGTGACAGTGGGACCATTACTGCTAACATCTAAATCAGGCCCAAAGTCACTAAATCAACCTATGCTTAACCCTCTGGTCACTTGCCACAAACATTGTCAGGCTTTAACTTATGGGCAATGTGTAAAGTATTTTTGCAGTACTCAAACAGTAATAAAGTGAAAGCACAACTCAAGAAAAATGCCAAACAAATGTAGAAACATAGAGTGAATTTTATTAAATAAATGACACCAGAATGACAAAAATCCAATCAGTAGAACTGGAGATATGCAATTTTAAAGATTTAGGTAGATATATTGCCTAAATGCACAAAGCGCCACTCGCAGTCATCTGGTTGTGCTACACTGAGGGAAAGCCACAGGTTCAGGCTGACTGCGGGGGGACGCAGGCCGGATACAGAGACCAGGTTAGTCTCACTGACAAAGTTACAGTCTCAAAGTCCATCTCGAAGAGTTCTGCTTGTGGTGGAGGAGGCTGCGAGGAGCAGGAAGAGTGTTGAAGATGGTCGTCACTGTATAACAAACAGCAGGCCAGTCAGCGTGGGCTGTCATCACTGTAGCACGAGGAGCCTGTCAGGCATTACGGATGGTCATTGCTGTAACTTTGCGTTGGTGGTAAGAGCGGGCTGTGGTTGCTCTACCACCATGTACAGCTCTTATATTGCCTGTCGTTGCTGGCGGCCGCTGTAGCACGAAGAGTCTTATTCAAGGAAGCTTCCCATTAGCGGTTGTCATGGGCAGCAGAGTTTGGCCAAAAAAAGTCTGTTCGCAGTTGTGAACAGAATACGAACTTTCTAAAAGTAGCATTTCTGGAATTGTGACTTAAAAATCTGACTTTATTTATTATTCATGTGAGTGCAAACATGATATTTCTACCTGTTCCCAATCAAAAGTTAGTACATATTAAATGTATTAAGGTAACCTCATGTTATCCTATGGGAGAGGTAGGTCTTACAGTAGTGAAAAATTAATTTAGGAGAGTACAGGCACATTTAGCTCTGGATAGCATTGGTACAGTGCACAGAGTCCTAATGCCAACAAAAACAAATAGTATAGTAGGGGTGAATGCAAAATTTAGGGGGAATACCACGCCAAGGAAGTAAGGTCCAACAAGCGCTGAACCACTGACTCTCCCTCAAGTGAAAGCTTTTACTTTCTTTTACTAGATCAGTAACTGCACAGATGTGAGCATTGGTATGTAAGCCACAGGATTAAATAAACCTAATGCCAGTCACAGCAAATTCAGAAAAAGAGGAGGGGTGAAGGAAAAAGTTTAAGGGATGCCTACTCCAAGAATGTCAGGTCTAACAACTGAGACAAGAGAAAAATATCTGGCTACAGAGGCCCGGACACACAGACTCACCCCAACCCTAGACATCAACTGGCTAGGCCTTGGAAAATTTTGATGTATACCGGCATAATTTTAGTAATTTTGCGTAATAAAGATTTATGTGAAATTACCAGAACTATGCCATTATGCCACCAATTTTAGCACAAGATGTACAGTTCTGTTAATACTGGAATGTGACAATATAATATAATGGGGTGACCCAGTTACGTGCAGAACCTGGGGATATATATTTTAAAGAAAGAGTGGTTCTGCCACTTGATAGCTTCAAAGGAGCATCTAACTTATATTCAATTAGTGTCCCCCTCTTTTAGTAGGGCTAACATTTAATGAAAATACTATTGTCCATTAATTACATCCAAACCAAAAATAAAAATAAAAGAATCCTGTGGTTCTTAGAGATTTCTATCAAATTTATGTAAATCATATAATCACAAAATGAACAAATATATATACACACACAGATCAATACAATTACAATTGAATGACGTGAAGTGAACACAAAAATTATATATATATATCACAACACAATACACAAATAACACATCATTATAAACATTACATTTAAACAAAGAGTAAAGTGTTTTAAATATGTATCAACCCAGTGTCGAAATTAATCTAGTTTTTTATTAGTCTGGGTGATCATTAGCACTTAATATTTAGCGTCGACGTTTCGACCCCTAGAAATATTGCGAAAATGTGTTCTGTCTGAGGGGGGGTCTTCTTCAGGACTAAAAAGAATCTGTGTATGGCCGTTACTCTTCTTATTCTGTGGGTAAGATTACGAAACGTCGACGCTAAATATGTTTATAATGATGTGTTATTTGTGTATTGTGTTGTGATATATATATATAATTTTTTGTATTCACTTCACGTCATTCGATTGTAATTGTATTGATCTGTGTGTGTATATATATTTGTTCATTTTGTGATTATATGATTTACATAAATTTGATAGAAATCTCTAAGAACCACAGGATTCTTTTTATTTTTATTTTTGGTTTGGATGTAATTAATGGACAATAGTATTTTCATTAAATGTTAGCCCTACTAAAAGAGGGGGACACCAATTGAATATAAGTTGAATACTGGAATGTGAGCAGCATTGCAGGTAGAATTTTGTTTACCTGAGCAGACTGTTTGGGTAATTTTTTACAGCAAAACTATAATTCTGAATGGGAGCTACATTGCTTTACACAGAAGATGATGGACGGAATGTTGCACATTGGCAAACATTCACCCCCAGTCACAGATCTGGGTTTAATCCATCGTTATTTTGCTTCACCACGCCACCCCAGTTCAGACATAGCCATATGCAAATCAGTCTTGACCCTGTGCCTCATGGGAACAGTCCAGACCGAACAGCCAAGCCATGTCTTCCCTGGACCGGAATCAAGCATCCTAGGACTGGTTTCGGGCTTTCAGCCCTCATCAGCCAGGATAGCTTGACTCCAGTGGCGTAGTGAGCACGGGACCCACAAGGTGGGTGGGGGCTGTTCAGATTGGCGACATCGTTTCCTGCAATAGGCCAGTCAGGATGGGAGTGCCACAGGGCTCCATTTTGAGCCCGACGCTCTTTAATCTATACGTGACCCCACTGGCCAAGGTGATCAGATTCTATGGTTTTGATGTAGTGTCATATGCTGATGATACTCAGGTTCTGATCACCCTTGGCCCAGATCCAACAGACACTTAGGGGCCGATTCCGATCTCGGCCGGTAGTGCTCCGAATCGGATTCGGATTCACCGGATCCGATTCGGAGCCCTGTTTCCTGACCGAATCGTACGCGGGTCCGGCCGAGCGAGTACGATGCAAGCACCCGCGAAATCGCCGACCGACTCGAACGCGGCTTCAACACGCTCCGACCGACTCGCATGGACACGACTCGCACCGCGCTATGGAGACGTTTCCCGGCCGGGTAAGTACGATGCGCGCCGTGAGCAGTCCGACCGACTTGCGCCGTCCGGCTCAAAAAAGCTGTCGGAGCCGGACTTTGGGGGTCCGCGTCAGACCCCCCCTGTACGCGTAGGGACGCGAGTCGCACACAGGGGGGACCCATGGGTCCCCCCTTCCTGTGCATGTACGCCGCGATGCGCATGGACGCGTACCCGCTGTAGGGGGCGCCCTTGTCCGCCTCGCACCCATTGAGTCAATGGGAGCCCGCGTACGCGTTGTACGACAGGCTCCCATTGACTTCAATGGGAGTCCGACCGACTCGAGTCCGATAGCATGCGTGCGCATCGTACTCATTCGGTCGGACTGCTAGGGTCCGATTCGGTCGGAATTCTCTCCGGGTCCGGCTCGGTCGGAGAGATTTCCGGCCCGAATCGGAATCGGCCCCTAAGTCACGTTTTAAAGACTGCATGATCCATATCGATAGGTGGATGAACTCAAATCATTTACAACTAAATGGAGGAAAAACTGAAATTGTTCTTTTTGGCAAGGCGCATGAACACTGGTCCAGCGACTGGTGGCCTCAAACCCTCGGCCCTTACCCAGTGCCAAGACAGTCAGTTCGGAACTTAGGTATTCAAATGGACAATCAATTGTCAATGAAAGACCAGGTCAACCACCTAATTGGCTCCTGTTTTGGCATCATGCGAAATTTGCGCAAAGTTTTTAAATGGCTCCCGATGGCAGCCAGGAAGCCATTAGTCCAGGGACTGATTATCAACCGCATGGACTATGGAAACGCTTTGTTGTCTTCAATAAATGAAGATCTTCTCACTAGGCTCCAGGTTCTGCAGAATACTGCTGCCAGGCTAGTGCTGAATCTCCCGTCGGGATCCCCTTCGGCACCCAACTTGAGACTTCTTCACTGGCTTCCTGTTAGAAAGCGGATTCGTTTCAAGATTCTCTGCCTAACGCATAAGAGCATGTATGGCAGTGGTCCTGACCACTGGAAAAAGAAACTCAGTTGGTACCGGCCTTGCAGGGCTCTGAGATCCAGCAACAAATCTCTTCTAACACCCCTCAAAATTCGTGCCATAAGAAAGGGAGGAAGATCTTTTTCCTTTCTTGCTCCCGCTCTTTGGAATAAACTGCCTCTACACTTACGTATTATCTCTGACCACAATCGTTTTCGCAGGGAGCTAAAAACATGGCTGTTTGACAACTAACTGACTCTCCTCATCCAAACCAACTCCTGAGTACTCCGCAAGCGCCATGAGACTTCCGGGTGATATGTGCGCTAAATAAATACTCCTGATTTGAAGGTGGGACACACCCTCGACCCCATCTTCGCAGGAGGGAACAACATCCACTTCAGCCACACCACGCAACCTCTCTGGACCGACCACCACTGCGTACACTTCCACGTCAACAACCCCACGGCCCCCAAACCTGCACCCCGCTCACCGCAAAGGAACTGGAGCAAGGTTATAGAGGAGCACCTCAACTCCACCCTCAACCGCGATACCCCCTCCACCTCGACTGACACCAACATTGCAGCCGAAGAACTACACAGATGGATTTCCGACTGCGCAGACGAACTCGCACCCCTACGGAACCCCGACAGACAACGCCCCAGGAAGGCCACCTGGTTCACCGCCGAGCTCCAAGAATCCAGGCGCACCTGCAGACGTCTCAAGAAGAATTGGCAAAACAGCAAAACACCAGAAGACCGCACCACATACAAGAACGCCATGACAGAATACCACCATCTCATCAGATCAACCAAAGGAACCTTCATTCAGAACAAGATCGCCGCCAACGCCAGCAACTCCAAGGAACTCTTCAGCATCATCCAAGAATTCACCAAACCCCCCAGCGAGGCCACAGACATCACCCCTTCCCAGGACCTCTGCAACAAACTCAGCTCCTACTTCCATCTGAAAATCAAGTCCCTCTATGACAACTTCAATGAACACACCCCGGACTGCGAAACCACTCCCCCTCCAAGAACGCAAGCCAACCGACCATCTCCGCCTGGACCCCAATCACCACCAAAGACTCCGAATCAACCATGAAAGGCATCCACTCAGGAGCACCCACGGACCCATGCCCTCCGCACATCTCCACAGAGCCGCTGCTGCCATAGCACCGGAACTACGACGCACCATCAACACCACCTTCAAAACCGGCACCTTCCCAGACAACTGGAAACGCCCAGGAGTCAAACCCCTCCTCAAAAAGCCCTCGGCAGACCCTTCAGACCTCAAGAACTACTGACCCATCTCCCTCCTCCCCTTCGCAGCCAAAGTCACAGAGAACACCGTCAACGCCCAACTAACGAAATTCATCGAAGAGAACTCCATCCTCGACCCCTCCCAATCTGGATTCCGCAGCAACCACAGCACTGAGATCACCCTACTCGCTGCCACAGATGACATCCGCAACCTCCTCAACCAAGGCCACACCGCGGCCTTGATCATACTCGACCTCTCCACAGCCTTCAACACCATCTCCCACCACACACTCACCTCCAGACTCCACGACCCCGGCATATGAGGAACCGCCCTTGAATGGCTCTGCTCCTTCCTCACCGGCAGGACCCAAAGAGTCAGACTACCACCTTTCCTCCCCGAACCCACAGATATCAACTGCGGAGTGCCCCAGGTTTCGTCACTCAGCCCCACGCTCTTCAACATCTACATGGCCCCCCTCGCCGACATCGTCAGACAGCACGGACTCAACATAGTCTCCTAGGCCAACGACACCCAGCTCATCCTCTCCCTCACCAAAGACTCCATCACCACCAGACTCAGCTTTCAGGAAGGAATGAAGGACGTCGCATCCTGGATGAGCAGCAGCTGCCTGAAGCTCAACTCGGAGCAGACAGAGGTCCTTGTCCTCAAACCCTCCTCCACCACTTGGGACATCACCTGGTGGCCCTCCACCCTCAGCAGCCCATCCACCCCCACCGACCATGCCCGGAACCTCAGTATCATACTCGACTCCTCCCTCTCCATGAACCATCAGGTCAACGCCGTCGCCTCCACCTGCTTCGACACCATCCGCATCCTACGCAAGACCTTCAAATGGATCCCCCCCAAATCTAGAAAGACCATCACCCACGCAGTCATAACCATCAGACTGAACTACGGAAACGCCCTCTTCGCCGGAATGAACAATTCTCTGCTCCGCAAACTCCAGACCATACCGAACACTGCAGCCAGACTCGTCCTCGGCATCCCGCGCCACAAACACATCACCCGACACCTGCGAGACCTCAACTGGCTCCCCGTCGAGAAGAGAGTAACCTTCAAGCTACTCACTCATGTCTTCAAATCCCTCTACAACACCGGACCCCAATACCTCAACGAGAGAATCTCCTTCCACGCACCCAAGAGAAACCTCCGTTCCGCCGACCTCGCCCTCGCCGAAACCCTGCACTTCCCCAGAGCCAGATCGGGCGGAGGGGTCTTCTCCTACATTGCAGCCAAGACATGGAACGAGCTCCCGATCAACATCAGACGTGCCCCCTCTCTGGACATCTTCAGGAAGACACTCAAAACCTGGCTCTTCGACTTAACAGAGCTAGTTACCCCCCCAGCGCCTTACAATTCCCTGATAGATTGATTGATTGAAGTCCAGTGCGCCACCAGAAGATCTTAAAAAGTGACGTTCTGGCAGCCCACTGGGCTTGTAAATAAGCCCTGATGTTTCCACTTATTTTCTTTACTATTGTCCATGTTTGTCTGTCTGCATGTGTCTGTCTCATCTATGTTTTTCAACATCTATCTATCTATCTATCTATCTATCTATCTATCTCTGCCGATTTCTGTCTCTATCTTTGCCTGTCTCAATCTCTATATATATCTAATGCTGTCTATAGTTAGCTCTTCCTGCCTGCCTGTGTCTGTCTCTATTGTTCTTTAGCTATCTCTGCACTTCAGCTCTCTCTTTATCTCTCTCTGTCTCTTTCTAGCTGACTCTATCTGTCTGCATCTTTCTGTTTTGAGCTTCCTCCAGAAATCTCTATCTGTCTTTCTTTCTCTATTGCACTCTGTCTCTTTCTACCTGTCTCAATCTCTGTGTATCTGCCTCTCTCTGTCTCTTTATATCTGCCTATCTTTTTCTATGTCTCTATGCTTCTGTTTAACTATCTGTCTCTGGGCCTGATTTAGATATCGGCGGATGGGTTTCTCCATCACAACGGTGACGGATATCCCGTCCGCTGAAATATAAATCCCATTACATCCTATGGGATTTATGTTTTGGCGGACGGGATATCCATTGCCTTTCTGATGGAGTAACCCGTCCGCGGAGTTCTAAATCAGGCCCTCTGTTTCTAGCTGTTGGCCTCTATCTCTAGCTGTCTCTATTTAGCTGCATCTTTTCCTGTCTCCTCTCCTCTCATTTCATCTTGATCTGTGTTTCTCCATCTGTCTCTGTCTGTTTATCTCTTTCCATCTCTATCTAAGGTTCCAATACGTAATTGTATTTTCGTCTGTAAACTTACGTTTGCCACCAAAAATACATCACTTGTGCCTGCCAAGAGTTTTCAAAAGTGTTCTTGGCAGGTGCAAATATATTTACTACTGTAGATTTCGCCACCATAAGTACAGATAAATCCACAGTAGAAAATACAATGCAGTTGATGGGAAGTATATGTTAAATCAAGGGGGAGGGAGAAAGAAGGAACTGTGATCCATTC
This sequence comes from Calotriton arnoldi, assembly GCA_963921515.1. NCBI lineage: Eukaryota > Metazoa > Chordata > Amphibia > Caudata > Salamandridae > Calotriton > Calotriton arnoldi. The sequence continues at coordinate 1,079,368 of CAWUFW010006519.1, read as the reverse complement.
AGCTTCCTTATTCGTAAATTAGATATCAAAATGAGAATGGATCACTTGACCTGAGTAACCAGGGTTTTATGAAATTCGTGCAGTGTACCGATAAAAACCCTCATTCACGTACAAAAGTCGGAAAAGCGGTATATCTTGATTATCCGCCCTGCTCTTAAAACGTGACAGCATCATCATAGGGTTAGTTTTTGTATGCTTCCTCCATCCGGAGGAAAACCACTGGTTATTGCAGTAGTGATCAAAGAAAGGTGAAAGTGTTTTTAGTGAAGTGAATCTCAAAATGTTAAAAACTCGTAGACCCCGATTTGTAAAATTTAATCAATCTGTGTTCGAGATATATTAAAATCTGTGTCGTGCGTGGGAAGACTAGTTAGTGGTCTAACGCACTGTGAGTGTCCATAAAAAGGTCGACATGTTTCAGCCCAGTGATTGCCCTTGTGGGTCAAGTGGGCTTTCTTCAGGACCTAAAAGGAAAAGTGGTGGAGACCTTATTTTGTATGGGTCTCTATGTATCAGGTGTACTGACCGATTCTCATGCGGTCAAGTAGTACCTTGAGTCTTAAATTGTGGATTTCAACGGGCAACCAGGAGCTTGTTACCTGCTGCTGTGCAGTGTAGTACGACTTGTGCTGACACTTCCTCTGGTTGCCTGGCAACCAGAGGAAGTGTCAGCACAAGTCGTACTACACTGCACAGCAGCAGGTGACAAGCTCCCTGGTTGCCCGTTGAAATCCACAATTTAAGACTCAAGGTACTACTTGACCGCATGAGAATCGGGTCAATACACCCTGATACATAGAGACCCATACAAAATAAGGTCTCCACCACTTTTCCTTTTTAGGTCCTGAAGAAAGCCCACTTGACCCACAAGGGCAATCACTGGGGCTGAAACATGTCGACCTTTTTATGGACACTCACAGTGCGTTAGACCACTAACTAGTCTTCCCACGCACGACACAGATTTTAATATATCTCGAACCCAGATTGATTAAATTTTACAAATCGGGGTCTACGAGTTTTTAACATTTTGAGATTCACTTCACTAAAAACACTTTCACCTTTCTTTGATCACTACTGCAATAACCAGTGGTTTTCCTCCGGATGGAGGAAGCATACAAAACTAACCCTATGATGATGCTGTCACGTTTTTAAGAGCAGGGCGGATAATCAAGATATACCGCTTTTCCGACTCTTTGTACGTGAATGAGGGTTTTTTATCGGTACACTGCACGAATTTCATAAAACCCTGGTTACTCAGGTCAAGTGATCCATTCTTATTTTGATATCTAGTTGATGGGAAGTAGGCATTACAAGGTAAGGTTAGTACATTTATGTTTCTGGGCATTCACAAACTGCAATCTGCCAGCCTTTTTCCACCTTGAAAACGGTCAGAAAGCTACTCCAGCCAAGGGCTTGAATGACTCCCCTTACAGGATGTGAAGGGCAGCTGATGACTAACATGTTTACTGGGGGAATAAGGGAATGTCTTCCCCCACAGAGAAAAATGATTTCTCCACAGAGAAAATAAAAGAAAAATGTGGTTTTGCAAAATTGTTTGCCTTTCTCACCTCCATACAGGGGAAATAGCTAACTTTTAAAATGTGCAATAGTATACCTGGAAACTAATATCTAATGTGTCTTTCCAGGAGTACTGTTACAACTGTCTTGTGAATTTCAAAAAGTGTAAAACACATTCAGGTTGAGTTTGAACTTTGCCTACACTTGTACAATTCTCTACAGTAACTCGCTCATCTGACTATCTCTCTTTCTGTAAGTCTGTATGCATCTGTATCTATATGTTTCTCTATCGGTATCTCTGTTTTCCTGCTTCAATCTCTTTGTGTTTGTCTCACTTATTCATCACTCTTTCTCTCTTCCTCTCTGTTTCATCTATCTTTTTTATCTCATCTGTATGCCTGCCTCGCTATCTATTTATGTCATATAGCTCACCTATAATCTTTCAATAACACCACTAAAAATTTAGAATGGGTAACTAACACTTTTGATTTTTGTGCTATTTACATTTTGAAGATCTAATTTTAGATATTTATATGTTTAACTAATAGTAGCAACACATTTGTTTTCGAATTTAAACAATATGGGCATGTTTAGATCTTGATAGTCCAACCGCCAGCCCGCTGGAGCAGTGAGCTCCAGGGCTCCAGTACTCCATCAGGTTGATGAAGTCCCTCCTCCCATATTTACGCGATACACAGAAGACCACAGCAGTCTTCTGTGCTGGTGACTCACCCTCCATCGGCCTCATGACGGCTGGGTTCCACTGAGCCAATTTGGCTGTTTCCGTTGGGCTGTCAGTGTTCTTTTGGTGGAGTGAAGACGGGGGGTGACTGCGGTGGTGGGGAGACAGGTAAGTGACATTTAATTTTTTACGTGTAACACATATATGTTGTGTATGTGTCCATAAGTGTATGTAGGTTGTGTGTAGTGACCCCATGATGTTCATTCTGCATTGCACCACATCAACATACAAAAACCATGCTCTATATACCCACACACACCATGTATACTTACATTCGAATCCGTCAAATTGGGGTGCTGGTCCATCTCAGTCAAGGTGTACCAGATCAGGGGGACCTGGACAATAGGAATCGCAGCCTCTACCCCAAAATAAGGTGAGTTTTCACATCTTTTTGTCCATTTCCGCCATCTTGAAGTATAAGGGATTCCAGTCGGAATTCCATTTGAAACAAGCCAGAACCAAATACCAATGGCAGGAATCCTGGCTGGAGTCCCACTCCCCCCAGCTGCAGTACACTAGGGTGGGGAGTGAAGTCCTGATGGAGTCAGCGGGACCGCAGTGGTCTTCTTGCCCATTGAACTCCAGCATCTAATTCAGACGGAAGGACCACCAGGTAGGTGGGCGGTAAGACTGCCAAAAAAAACCACTCCGTTGCAGTCCCGCCAAGATCTAAATCGGCCGTAAGAATCTACAATTCCGGATGCAATTTTACCACACCTGATTTAATGCATGCAATTCTCCCATAGATGATCTTACCAGTCAGTAAAATCGTCCGGAAAACCTATATTCACAGAAACACCACATCAGCAGAAATGACATATGAAAACAGGAAGTATGTAATGTCCTGCTTCCCATTTCATTCCATTGCAGAGGAGGTAGTTTTGAGTGGAAAAATCAATTGGAGATTGCTCCTGACTTCCAACTTCATTTTTTTTATAATCTGGCAGTCATCTTGCAGACTTAGGTTCATATTTATAATGTAGCTGCATCACACTTGCACCACCCAATGGGGTGCACGCTTGAAGCAACTACTAAGTGCGATTTATCAAGCCACGCAAGGCTATCTTCCGAGGACCTGAGTGGCTTGATGAATCCAGAGCAACGCAACGCAGAGAAAATCATTGTGTTGCGTTACTCTGCCCCAGTGAGGCTTTCCATGGGTAGTGCGTGGGTGTTCCCATGCAATACACAGGGATTTTGATGCATTATCAGATTTACTATAAGTGGTAGACCTGGGAATGCACCAAAACTGCATTCTCCAGCACACATAGAGGAAAATGCCACAGGGGGGTGTTTTTGTGCAGGAAGGTGCCACTTCCTGCACAAGCGCAGGCACCCTTGCATCATGGTGAAAGTGTGCCTACATTGGCACTAGGCAGCATATTGTGCACCTGCACTGGGAAAAGACAGGAATGTGCCATACAATGTTTAATACGGTGCATTTCTGTCCTTTACATGTCACTCAGCGCAGCAGGGTGGCTTGCTGTGCTGCGTGACTTTTTGACAATTCATATTCATTAAGCCTGCATTATAGGTGCTTGCAGAGGAGGTTGTCAAAGAAAATGTATGCTAATAGGACATTTGATTTCAAAGACCAGTACCAAAATTAGAACTGATTTCCTGGTAACAATTAACAAAAAAGGTCTATGATGTCAGTGCACATCCTCTGACGGTGGGACCTGCTGTCAAAGCACAGGCAAAAGAGTCTTGCTACTGGTGCAGAATCTGCACCAGGACTTAAGTGACCTCCATTAGAGGAGGAGGTTTAGACTATTATTAATGTACCTAGCTTTGAGAGAAATGAAAAACGAGCTTAAGCTGAAGGTGTAGAGAAAGCAGGTCATGGTCATACACCAGAACACTGTTTATGTCCATGCAACAACATCTTTAAAATATATGACTGACATGTTTAAAGCATCTAGGTATGTGTGAGATGTTCTAGGCCCTCTGATGCACCTTCTGTTTCCTTGCCCTTTTTGGTAACTGCTCTTTCGTCATCCTGAGTGCTTGCTGAATGAGGAGTTGTTTTCCATGTAGGGATAAGGGCCAGATGTACTAAGCATTTTAACTATTACATATGCTCAGATTCAGCATTTCCGACCATTAAAATGGTTTTTCTTATTTACTAATCCCATGTTAGGAATCGGTAAAGTTTTTCCACCTCCTAAAATGCAATTCCAAATGGATACTGATTCATTTCACAAAGAGCTCAGAATGCACTAGAACATCTTCTCTCATTGACAACTGCGCAGAAGAGACATTAATCTCTGTTCAGGAATAACTGCTCTCTTCTTTTTGGACAGCTGCGAGGCGTAGACGCTAATCTCCATTCAAGCTACATCGGGAATTTATTAAACTAAACACTTCAGTGAACTGGAAACTAAAGCACTGTTAAAATAATTTTTAAACATAGGCAGGAGCCATTTAGAAACAGACTCAATATTTCCAACCAGTTTGTATTTAATTTTTAACTCAACATTTCTCTGAGGAGGGAGAGCTATTAGAGTTTGGCAGCTGCTGAGTCGAGACACTAATCTAAACTCAGACACTGCCAGTTACTTCAAGGAACACTACAGAGAATAGATGGGGAACTAGGAACCGCCCACAACCAAACGAGGAGACTCCCTAAAAGCACACTAGTCTCCTGCAGCACAACATAAATATTCTCAGGACATGAAGGAAACTAAATGACGCTCACACACGACATTTCTACCCTCACTAAACTAACACAATGGAGCTTAAAAGAATACTTCCTACCAGGTAAATTGCCTCAGTGAAGTGCACAGAGTGGAATTATTGTATCACAAACATTCCACTCTGAGCTTTAGAGGGAAACCCGAACAACACTAGACCGGGGTTCTTTAATGTGCATTTTGGCAGCCATGTTGGAGTTCCTCTCACTCCACTTTATTCTCCAGGTATTTGATTTAACCCCTTTTGTAGTATAAGGAGTTCCTTGAAAAAGGGTTGCATTAGCTGTTTTAGCCCTGAGTCTTAGGGGTCGATTCCGATCTCTGCCGGTAGGGCACCGAATCGGATTCGGCTTAACCGGATCCGATTCGGAGCCCTCTTTCCCGACCGATTCGTACGTGCGTCCGGGCGAGCGAGTACGATGCGAGCGCGTGCGAGTCGCCCGACCGACTCGTACGCCCGTCCCAACCGCACCGACCGACTCGCACGGATGCGCCTCGCACCGCGCAATGGAGACGTTCCCCGGCCGGGCAAGTACGATGCGCGCCGCGAGCAGTCCGACCGACTCGCGCCGTCCGACTCGAGGAAGCAGTCGGAGCCATACTTCGGGGGTCCATGTCGGACCCCCCTGTATGCGTAGCCACGCGAGTCGCACACAGGGGGGGACCCATGGGTCCCCCCTACCTGTGCGTGTACGGCGCGAGTCGCTTCGCCGCGTACACGCTGTAGGGGGCGCCCTTGTTCTCCTCGCACCCATTGAGTCAATGGGAGCCCACGTACGCGTTGTACGACAGGCTCCCATTGACTTTAATGGGAGTCCGACCGAATCGAGTCCGATAGCATGCGTACGCATCGTACTCGTTCGGTCGGGCTGCTAGGGTCCGATTCGGTCAGAAATCTCTCCGGGTCCGGCTCGGTCGGAGAGATTTCCGGCCCGAATCGGAATCGGCCCTTTAGTGTCTTGGTAACAGTCCTGACAAAACCTCTGGACCTATGGATACTCCACAAGGGAAAAGGACTGCTGTGCTGCTGAAAGACTGCCACTCTGCTGACCTGGACTGCCGCTCTCGAAAAACTGCTTTTCTGCTGTGCTGGCCTGCCTGCTGCCCTCCTTTCCTGGGGGAGAAGGACTGGACCCACATCACTAGAAGCCAGAACCAGAGTGATTCCAAGGGCTTGCTAGCTTGCCTCCTGATTGAAGTCTCAGGGACATAAAAGACTTCCAACTCACCTGCTACAGCACCTGGACCCTACCATCTGAGGGTTGTGCCCTGCAAAATGGTGCAAATCCAGCCCAGGATGCTTGGAAGTGGGTATAAAGTCCATGCATTGATGCCTTTGTGCTACTAGGAACCAGTGCATCTCCATCAACGTCGACGCATCGCAGCTGATGTAAGGATCATGGAAATCACATCGCTGATGGCATGGTGCATCACCTCCATTCCCGACGCATCGCCGACTTTCCGCGGCTTGGAACCAACACATTGCCTACATCCTAGGAATCGACGCATCACCTCCTTTGCTCCTCGCTTCTCATCATCGATGCAACCGCGAACCAAGGTATTGTTTCAGCAGGCCAAGGTTGGTACCTGTATCCGACCCACGCTCCATTGTGGTCGGCCTGAACTTTGGGATTTGACCCGGTCTAGTGCAACAAGATAGCCCAAGTTGGCACTTTATGCTGTTTAGCGCTACATTTGTAGATATTCTTTTAAAATTAATAACTCTGATTCTACTTATAGGATTATTGTCATTTTGGTCTTGTTTTGTTCATTAAATTAAGCTCTAACGTTCTTACCAGGTGTGATATATTTTTGTGTGATGTTTGTACTTTTTTACTGTTTGAAGGAAGTGTTGCACAAATACTTTAAGCCTGACTGTTCTGTGCCAAGCTACTAGAGAGTGAGGACAGGTTAATTTATGGTGTGTATTTGACTTATTCTGACTAAGTTTGTGGTCCTTGCTTGGACAGGGTGCATAACTCTGCCAACCAGAAACCTAATTTCTAACACTCCACCTAACTTGTACCATGGGCCCTAAAGACTTACAGTCACATTTCTTTGAGCTAACACCAACACCAGTAGTCACATGTGTCACATGCATACTCAATTAGACAGAAAATATGCATTTTGAAGGATCCACCATCAAGGTTGTTATCAAATTTTGACCAGTGATAATGGATCTCTTTGGATGGAGCCATAATACAAATAGCATAATGAATGCAGAGGACTCCCTTGGCTTGTCATTGTAGGTTGACTCTTCTTGTTCCAGTGCTTGTTCCTTCACCTGGATCCTCTGTTCATTCTGGTGCTGTCTCAACAACTTTGTTAAGTTGAGGTTTAGTCTCTTCTTCTTCTTCGGTGACAGAGGCTTCAATGCCACTTTGTGAAATCGCAGGAACTTTGATTGGTGTGACTGTCTGCAGAACTTCACCCATTTCTACTTCTTGCTGGTGTGGTCCTTGAGACATTGCTCCTTGCAGTCATTCAGATTGTGGTGATGCAGTTACTAGTGCTCTCCATTCAGGCTCAAAGAATACTATTTCCTACTATGGATTCCTTACTCTTTGGGTGTGCAAAGTTTGGTACACTTAACAGCAGTGTTTGTTATTAAAATCACCTGGAAGGGGCCTTTCCATTTCGGTTCCACACAAGTCTTAAAAATGTGCTTTCTGATCACTACCCAGTCACCGGGGCTGAGGTTGTAGCACTGTTCTTGATGCAAATCTGGTGTGACAGCTTCAACCTGGTGAGAAACAGAATGCACCACATCAGTCCATCCTTTGCAGCAAACAAGTATCATGACATCTATGATACTCACAAGCGCATTTGCAGGCACAGCAGGCAATCTCATCACATACCCCATCAAGATTAACTGAGGGATAAAGCAGTCTTTTTGTCAGGGATACTTCAAAGACTCATCAACACCAAAGGCAAAGCATGAGGCACTTTATTGACGTGGATGCACAAGCTTGTGCTAATCGAGACTTTATAGTTCAGTTGAGCTGTTCACAAATGCCAGAGGCTTCTGGTCAATAACTACAGTGCAATCTTTGCTCGATCTATAATGCTGCACAAAGCATACTTAGGACCTCATTATTGAAATTAGTCCTACGATCTGACTCAAGAGAAATCGTCATTTCGTACTTTTGTAATGTCTCTCAACAGCAGTTTAGCTACAGGGAGATTGTCATTTCTACTTGTTAGGCAGGTTTCCATCAATTGAGGCAACATGCACACTATATCCAGGACATATCTCAACCCGTTACAAACAGGCATTTCGATGAACTCCATTTGTATCCTGTTGAAGGGACCACCTGGTCTCCCTATGTGACTCGGTGTTACAGGTGTTCTATTCATTACATTCATTTGTTGACATGTCACACAACAATGGCACAATTCCTTTGCAAGCATCATAAATCTGGGAGTAAATCAATCAATCAATCAAACAGCATTTGTAAAGCTCAACACTGTCACCCCATTTGTGTGTTGGGTGCTGTGTCTCTGTCAAAGAGACAGGTCTTGAGTCTCTTTCTGAAGTCTGACAGTGAGGGGGTGTACTGAACTGGAGGGGATGGTCATTCGAGGTCTTGGCAGCGATGTAGAAGAAGGAGCCGTCACCACTGTGACAGATGCGAGGATGTGTGAGGGTGAGTGAGGAGGAGCGCAGGTGTCGAGAGGGTTGGTGGAAGTTCAATTGATGGATGATGCAGGCAGGTCCTAGGTTGTAGAGGGCTTTATAGGCATGAGTGAGGATCTTGGGCTGGCACCTCTTTTGGATGGGGAGCCAGTGGAGGTATCTCAGGTGGGGACAATGTGGGTTCATTTGGGAAGGTCCAGGATGAGTCTGGCTGTGGCATTCTCTATGGTCTGGAGTCTTCTGAGGGGTTGGGTGGAGATGCCAGTGTTGAATGTGTTGCTGTAGTCGAGGTGGCTGGTGATGAGGGCCCGAGTGATGGACTTTCTGGTGTTGGCTGGGATTCATCAGAAGATTCTGCGGAGCATGCAAAGTGTGTGGAAGCAGGAGGAGGTGACTGCATTGACTTGTTATTTCATGTCAGTTAGCTGTTGAGGATGATGCAGAGGTTGCGTCAGTGTGGGTGTAGGTCTGAGTTCTGCAGGCCACCAGCTGTGGTCCCATGCAGAGGTGTACCTTCCGAAGATCAGTACTTCAGTTTTGACAGAGTTGTATTGGAGGCAGTTGTCTCTCATCCATTTGGCTACGTTGGTCATTATGCTGCAGAAGTTGTTTTTGGCATTGGAGAGGTCGTCTGTGAGAGAGAGGATCAGTTGTGTGTCATCTGCATAGATTATGTTGGGTTTGTGAGATTTTATGACAACTGCGAGGGGGGTCATGTAGGTGATGAACAGGGTGGGGCTGAGGGATGATCCTTGTGGTGCGCCGCAAATGATGTCTTTGGGGGCAGAGGTGAAAGGCGGCAATCGGATGCTCTGTGTGCATCCTGTAAGGAAGGAGGTGATCCACTTGAGGGCATCTTGTTGTATACCTATGTTGTAAAGTCTGTTGATGAGGGTGCTGTGGGAGATGGTGTTGAACCCTGCTGAGAGGGCTAGGAGGATCAGGGCCACAGTTTCTCTGCAGTCGAGGAGTGTTCCGATGTCATCTGTGGTGGCAATCAGTGCAGTCTCAGTGCTGTGGTTGACACGGAACCCTGATTGTGGGGCATCCAGTAGGTGGGTTTGTTCCAGGAATTCAGTGAGCTGCTGGTTGATGGCTTTCTTGAGTACTTTGGCAGGGTAGGAGAGCAGGAAGATTGTACAATAATTTTTGAGATCGCTGGGGTCAGTGGAGGATGTCTTTAGGGGGGTCTGACATCTGCATGTTTCCATCTATCCAGTAAGGTTGCTGTGGAATTGGAGGTGTTGAGGATGCTGATGAGTTATGTGCTGATTGGGTTCATTGAGAAGTTATAGAGGTGGTGGGGGCAGTGGTCGGTGGGCTCCCAGGAGTGGATGAATACATGATGCCTGTGGTGGTCAGGGCAGCGAGCGGAGACCAGGTGGTAATGGTTTGGCTGATGTTTGCTGATTGGTTGAGGTCGTTGGGGTTGAAGTTAATGAGTAAGGGGTTGAAATAGATGTTAGTTATCTTGCTGAGGTAAGTAGTTTGAGAGGGTGTCATAGATGGCCTTCAGGGGGTGGATGGTGACCTCTCTGGCTGTTGGGTTGGAAAATTCTTTGACTATTTTGAAGAGTTCCTTTGTGTGGTTAGCAAAGGAGTTGATGCAGGTGGTGATGGCTGATTTCTTGGCTTCCTTGATGTGCCGGTAATATTTGCCTAGGGCTGTTTTGTGAGCTGCTCGGTCGGCGGGGTTCTTAGTGGAGCACCAATTCTGTCTGAATAAGCTCACCATTGCATCTCTTTCTAGATGGTTGTGTCCATGGAAATGTCGTGTCAATGGAAACAATAAACTGTCGGGTAATTCAGGTTTTCCATCTGTTGACATCAAAATGTCATTTGCATTTGGTCTTCCATCTGCTGACAACCAAATGCCATTTTCATTTTTCTCACAACATGCTCTGATCCAACCTTACTGTTCTGCTTCTGAAATATTTTCTTGTAACATTTTGAGCTCTTCCCTTGTGTAAACTTTTGACAACAACGTTGAAAAGAGAGTGTCCTCATCCGATTCATCTGTGAAAGCCCATTAAATGTGCAGGGCACAAGTGCACAATACCGTGCAAATTCATCAGCATATCTGTTTCTCACTGGAATGTAACCATTGCATTGTTGGCGAGCTGCACATTTAACCAGCAAAATTTATGTTGGCAACTGAAGTGCCTCAAACAAATTTCTTACATGCTCCCAATTTCTTATGGGGGTTCTAGACAAGGTCATGAAACGTCTTTGTGGCCATAACTGTTCAAAATCATGGACAACACCATAGCCATACTGACTCCCTGTAAATATAGTCACTCTCAATTGGGCTGTTAAACTGCAAGCTCTGGTAAGGGCAATCAATTCTGCAACTTGTGCTGAGGTAATGCTTCAAAGCAATGAAGCTTATACTATATCTTGAATTGTGCAGAAAGCGTAAGCTGCTCTCAGGGTACCTTCTTTGTTTCTTAGACATGAACCATTGTCAAAAATTACATAATCAGGGTCATTCAGGGGTTCACCTTTAATGTCTGGCCTTGGCTTGGTGCATACGTCTATGACATCTGGACAATAATGTTCAATTTCATCATCATCAACACATTTAGTTATGGGCAATAGGTTAGATGGATTCAAAATCTTTTTTGAACCACATTGTCTGCTGCCAAAATCAATTGCTCATACTTTAGTGAGCCTACTACAAGTCATTCACTGGGTTTTTGTTCTGGTGAGCAATATTTCCACAAAGTGAAGGACCATAACAGTTAAAGGATGTCCCATCACCATGTTCTCACTTCTCTCAATACTGACACCAGCGACCACTTTAAGGCTTCAGGGTCAAGGGTAGTCGAAAAATAAGCAACAGGTTTTCTTGCATCTCCATGCATATGAGTAAGCATTGAGAGAGAGCAGCCCTTCCTTTCACTGGAAAACAATGTTATGTTATGTTATTTTAATTTATAGCACGCACGGATACTCCGAGGAGTGTCTCGGCGCAATGTAAACATCTCACTGTAATTAGACAGTCTAAGTGCCAGGGCACGACAGAGACTTTCTCTCAGCTCTTGGAAAGCTTTCAAGCACTCGTTGTCCCATGGAAGCGGATCAGGGACATCTTTGTGCATCAGCCTCAGAAAAGGCTTAGCCACTAGTGAAAAGTTTGGTATCCACTGTCTACAGTAGCCAACCATTCCCAAAAACATTCTGACCTCTCTGTGTTCGAGGTGGATTCGTCATAAGAATCGCATTCACTCTCACGAGTGTCACCTTTGTCACTACTTTCTCAATGATATGTCCCAAGTACTGAACTTCTTTTTGACAGTATTGCAGTTTACCTGGAGACACATTGGGGCCGATTCCGATCTCGGCTGGTAGGGCTCCGAATCGGATTCGGCATAACCGGATCCGATTCGGAGCCCTATTTCCCGACCGATTCGTACGCGCATCCGGACGAGCGAGTACGATGCGAGTCCGCCGACCGACTCGTTTGGGCGTCCCAACCGCTCTGACCGACTCGTTCCCGGGTCTAACCGCACCGACCGACTCGCTCGGACACGACTCGCACCGCGCAATGGAGACGTTCCCCGGCCGGGTAAGTACGATGCGCGCTGCGAGCAGTCCGACCGACACGTGCCGTCCGGCTCGAAAGAGCAGTCGGAGCCGTACTTCGGGGGTCCGTGTCGGACCCCCCTGTACGCGTAGCCGCACGAGTCGCAGACAGGGGGGGACCCATGGGTCCCCCCTACCTGTGCGTGTACGGCGCGAGTCGCTTCGCCGCGTACCCGCTGTAGGGGGCGCCCTTGTTCGCCTCGCACCCATTGAGGCAATGGGAGCCCACGTACGCGTTGTACGACCGGCTCCCATTGACTTCAATGGGAGTTCGACCGACTCGAGTACGATAGCATACGGACGCATCGTACTCGTTCGGTCGGGCTGCACGGGTCCGATTCGGTCGGAAATCTCTCCGGGTCCGGCTCGGTCGGAGAGATTTCCAGCCCGAATCGGAATCGGCCCCATTGTGTCCGTTCTCAGCCAGGTGATTCAACAATGCAATCTTATCCTGTCTGCAAGCTTCTCGTGTCTCTGATGCCGCAAGTAGGTCATCAATGTACTGTACGCGAACCGAGTTTATAAGGCATCTTCAGAAATTAAAGATTCTTTTTCAGGATTTCATTAAAAATGGATGGACTCTCTGTATACCATTTTGGGACCAGGCACCATGCCAAAACCCTCCATCAAAACACAAAGGGAAAAAAGGACTTGATATCACCATCGATGGACAGTCAAAATATCGATTTTTAAATATCGAAGCACAGTTATATCGAGTTTTAAATATCGTAGGGACAAAATATCGAAGTCAAGAATATCTACAACCAGAATATCGAAGTTAAGGTAAGAAATATCGATAGTCAAATTATCGATGTTAATAATATTGATATTTATGAGTGTTATGTATTTTAGTAAGTATTTAATATGTATGTGTTCTATATTTTACCTCCTCCCCTGATATTTTGTGTATCCTCCTTTCTTTCCATAACACCCGGAAAATTGCCATTATTAATGTTTATTCTCGCCCAGTGAGCCATGGGCAAACTTCACAGACGTTAGATTGTCTAGCCACCTTTTTGTATACTTTGCCTGAGTCCACTTATGTAATTATTGGTGGGGATTTTAATTGTCATTTTGAGCCATTAAATGGCATCTCCACCAGCATTACTAGTGAGGAAGATTCAGCCCGGTTAATTCCTGAATGTAACACCTATCAGGTAAGGGGCTGGACCTCCCTAGTTCTGCAGATGAATTCTCTTATTCTCAGCCACTCACTTAGGGCATTTAATGGTCGGTTGCCCTCCGATAGCCCGGGCAACTTTACTTATAATAAGATCGGGCAGGCATCTATCATTGATTATATTTTTGTAGATGTCGAGTTATGGAACCGAATTATTGATTTTACGGTCAAGCTCCGATGTGAAAGCGACCACAATCCGTTGGTGTTAGAAATAATACTCCCGCATTCCACCTGCTACCTGAACTCATCTAACCAGCCTGCCCCGAATCTAATAACAACTGAAGGAGGTAGAAGAGTACGCTGGGGAACTTTTGTACAGTCAGCTGAAAAAGTGGCCATACTTTATAAACAAATTATCCCTTTTTTAGAAGTTGCATTTAGAGTAGCACTAAATAGTGAAGGTCCCGAATCCTTGCTGGAATTAAGTAAGAATAATCAGGACATGTTTTTAACATTGGCACAGTTCTTTTTTAATGATCAAGCCAATAATGGTACTGACCCCAAAACTAAACATCCCTGGTATAATAGAGCGTGCAGGGAGGCCAAGCGCGCACTACTACTGGGGATTAAAGATAAGGACAACCTATGTATAAAAGAATCCAGGGCACAATACAAAAATATTTTAGCTGAGGCCAAGAAAACTTGGGAGATAGCAAAATGGGAAGCAATAAAAAAAAGCCTTAGATAATAGTGATATGAGAGGCTTTTGGAATCTAGTGAAAACTGGAAAATCTGAAGGCAACTCTGCAATTGAACCAAACCTGGGGGAGGAAGTCTGGAGAATCCATTTTAAGAACTTATATTCAAGGGCTCTGGACGGAGATGTAGTTGAGAGGGAATCAATAATGGATAAAATCCCCTTAGACAATAGTGCACCCCTTGTTCTATAAAAGAGGTAACTGTAGCATTAGGAAATTGCTTCCAGCAAAGGCACCGGGGTTGGATAGAATACCTGGTGACCTATTTAGAAATGAACAACTAGTGTGGGCACCCTACCTACAGACACTATTCAACGCTATACTGCAAGGGATGGCGTTGCCCTCGACTTGGGCAGGTGCGGAAATTATTCCTATCTATAAAAAAGGCTCCCCGCTTAACCCGGCAAATTACCGTCCTATAAGTCTTATTGACGTGACCCAAAAGATATTTGCCCGTGTTCTCCTCGCCCGATTGCAATCATGGATAGAAGAAAATAATGCATTAACACCTATGCAAGCTGGCTTTAGGACCAAAATTTCAACCATTGACCAGCTTTTCAGATTGCAATTGATTCATTGGAAAACAGTAACTTTGGAGGGTGGTAGCCTGTATCTAACTTTTGTAGATCTCAAATCTGCATTCGATATGGTGCAGCGTGATCAGCTATGGGGTCTCCTATACGATATGGGAGTACCAGCTTATCTATGCCATCAGCTGATGCGTTTGCACCAGGATACGTATGCGAGAGTTAGATATGGCAAGAAAGGGGAATTGACGGCCCCCTTTCCAGTGGAGAAAGGGGTGAGACAGGGCTGTGTGTTGGCCCCGACTCTGTTCTCCCTCTTTTTGAATGGTCTAATTGACACTCTACTGGCAATTAAGGATATAGATTCCCCGAGGTTAGCAAACCGAAAAATACCTGCGTTAATGTTCGCGGATGATACGCTACTATTGTCTAAGAGTCCCATGGGGTTGCAGCGGGTCCTGGAGGAGTTCTGTAATTTCTGTAGGAAAAGGGACTTGGAGATAAATCTCCAAAAAACAAAATATATGGTGTTTCACGCCAATACCAGTAATTGCCCACATCCTCTAATGGAAGGCAGGCCTTTAGAAAGGGTGTCCATTTTCGACTACTTGGGTCTCACACTTAATGATAAGATGGATTGGGGGTCCCAAGTAAAGAAAGCTAACCTAAAATTGACACAGTCCATTGGGGGTATCCTAAAAGTATATAAAAATTGCACCCAAAAAGTGGTAGGACCGGTTGCTGAAATTTATAAAGTCCAGGCAAGGGGTGCGTCAATTTATGGAGCAGAACTCTGGGGCCACTGTCCATCTAATATGTTATCTATTACAGAGAATTCCTTCCTTAGACAGCTTTTGGTCCTTCCCAAAAGCACCCCTCTAACTCCGCTAAGGATGGATCTAGGTATTGGCCCGATTGCTGACTTGATTGCCTCTCGACCGATTTTATATTGGCGTCGATTATGGAGTACCCCCGAGCTATTAAACTATAGAGAGGAATTGAAGGACGTTATGTCCATCTTGGGAGCAGGGAATATTCCATGGCTATCCTATATCAGAAGCACATGCCACGCTCTGGGGAGGGCAAACATATGGCTAACTCCTGAAGAGACCTGCCCTAGTATCTCTAAAAAGACCCTATCTTTTGCCCTCAAAGAACTTAAATTTGCACAATTATTCCAGAGCATTAACTCATGCAGTTTGACCTCCAGATTTCAGGACGTCAAACAGCAATATAAGCTTGAGCCAGCCCTGGATAACATCCAGCCATTTCTTGCAAAGAAATTATATTTTCAATTCAGATACGGTGTGCTCTTGCTCCGAGCATTTACAAACCAGTGGAAGGGTGCCACCAGACTGGATTGCCCTGGGTGTACGTCAACTGAAGAGACAGAACTTCATGTTCTTTTCTTCTGTCCGGCGTATAGAAGGTCAAGATCTAAGTGGGTTCTCCAGCTGTGTAGAAATGTGGGGATCAGAGACCACACAGAGGCCTACAGGCTATTAAAATACGAGATGCACCCACTATTTGTTTTTGCCACCTCTAAATTTTTGTTTGCAATGTGGTGTATTCGTAGAGGCATCATTAAAAAAAGAGCTTAGGAAGTATTTAAGTGTGCTTATCCATTGATCATGCTGCTAACTTAAAATTGCACATCTTCCCATCTGAAAACTTGTTAGCTATTTTAATTGCTTTATCTTATATTTTTTTAAATACAAAATCTATTTTGGTATTGTTTTTAAAAACGTTTTTTTAACTGTAGGTTGTTAAATATCGAGCGATGAGTGGCTGTAGGGGTTAGAATACATTGTATAAACTTGTAGTATACTGCTATATATGTGCAGCAAGGATACTCTGTGCTTCTTCCTGACTGTATACATTCTTTCTTATTTTAAATTTCCTGTATATTATGAATGTTTTTAATCAATTCTGCTTTTATGGCTGTACAGCCGAAATAAAGTTCTTTTGACTGACTGACTGACTGACTATATTTTTTGTTAAGTATTGTACTGTTTTTTTAAATATATGTATACATTTTTTAGAAATTAGTAAATTTTTTTAAAGTAAATTTTACGTTTTAGTACCGTAGCGGGTTGTGGGTTTATAGGGGAATAGGGTGGGAAATAATTTAATTATAGTAAATTTAATAATAACTTTTAGGAATTATTAATTTATTTTAATTACATTTTGTGTTTTATTTCTGTAGCGGGTTGTGGGTTTATAGGGGAGTAGGGTGGGAAGTAATTTAATTTTAATTAAGTAATTATTAATTTTTAATTATTTTTATTAATAATTAATTTATTGTTAATTAATTATTAATTAATTATTATTAATTGATAATTATTTTATTTGTATTAATTTATTATTGGAGTGGGTTGTGTGTTTTTAGGGAAATAGGGTGGTAAGTAAATTATTTGTAATTAAGTAATTAATTAAAAAATTTAGGGGCCCATTAGGATGGCGGGCGGAAGCACCACCGCCGTGCTGGCGGATGCAAAAAGCACCAGTTACCGTCCGCCCGCCACAGCACACACGCCCGCCCAATTAGGATGCGAAAAGACAGCCAAACACCGCCCGTAAGCCAGCTACGCCCTCCGCCATCAAAGTGCGCCCGTCCACGGAGCGGCTCGGCCTAATGGAGACACAACGCCCGACGAAATCACGTACCGCCCGGCGTACAAATTACGATGCCAGAACCAAACAGTTCCCCCGGCTAAGAGACACCGCACGTGAAAGCAAGGCGGAAAACCGAACGCACAGTACGGATAGCAAAGAGGCGGACCCCCGAGCATGAATCCAGCACTGCAGGCCCTCCCCATGCTCTACCTGATGCAGCACCCAGGAGTCAACGCACCGCGGCGACGCAGGTAGGCAGACACACAACAGGGGCACGCAAACAGCGCACACAGCGCAAGGGCGGGAAAACTGTATATGCCCCCCCCCGCCCCGACAACCCTGCGTGGACACGACACATCCACCACTGCACCCACACATGCGCACAACGCAGAGGCCAACGGCAGCGCAATGCATGCGCCGCACACAAACACAGGGTCACAACAAAACACCACAAACACCAGCACCACCCAGAACGCACATGTCACGTGACAGCCCTGCCACAGTCATGTCCCCAACCGGCAATTCACTGTTGCCAACCTGACGTCACACAAGTGACCCGAACATGTCAGTGACGTCACACCACATTAGGACACACCCCTGTGTGCAAAACACGGCGAAGCACACAGCGGAGGCAACATCACCCAGCAGAATATGGACCCCGTCGGGAAAAGGTACGCCAGTACCACACAGAAACACCGATGCCACCCTGCACCCAATAACAAGACATGCAATTCGTAACATCAAAGATACCGGGGACAGACAACAGGTGGTACCAATTATAACACAAGGCCCAACGTATAGCGGAAACGCAGCCTGCTGCCCACACACGGGAGAGGAGACAGCACCGAATGACCTACCATTCCCACTGTGAAACCACATCCCGACTAAACAAGCTGGAGACAACAGTCATTGCACCAAACAAAGCCCAACACAGGCATGCAGAGGGAAGCGGCCACAGGGCAGATAGCGCATAACACCAAAGAACATTCAGAACGGAAAGAAGAAATGATAACACTCCCCCATGTGGTTCACATGCAAGTTATCTGGAAGGAGTCAGACACCACTGACCTTGACCATTCAGAGAAGCATGTGGGATGAGGGCCCGTGTCCTCCGCACAAGCCAACATAACACAAGTCCTGCCTCCCTACGACCATTACAGAATTCCCAGCAACATCGGAGGTTGCACTCTGCAGACTGCACAGACAGCCGGAGCACGCCACCACAGCGCCCTGCAGCAAAATGGCACTTGCACCACACCTACCCAACTACGCCGGACAGATCAAGCTGTACAAACATAACCTGATACAGATTTTGGGATGTGACAATCTGGCCTTGCTGAACGTAAGTTACCGACTAACTTACCGCATCGCATTGTTCAGCTGCGTCATCCCCGTCTTCTACTGTCGGAGGTGTCCCTTCTACTATCCTGTGGAGTTATTTCTCTCCAACCCGGCATGTCCAAGGGCGGACCTGCTACAACTATTCAACCCCCTGGACGCCCACGACAGGGTCTGTTCAGCCTATGGGGGCATGGCGTATGTGGCGACTATCGGACCCACACTGCAATGGGACCACTGTGCCTCCACACGACGGATAATGGATTACAGTTACATCGAATGCCATCCAACATGTCCCATCATGCTCCTACAAGGGACAACTCACGACCAACACCTTGACAGCCACCATCCGCTACATTGGATGGCAACCATGTCCACCACCAATGCCATGGAAGCCCTGCTGGAAGGTATTGCATTCGTGGCAATCTGTCAATTCGTCGGGCCCCGTCGCCATACCCCCAATTGAGCAATGATGTCCCACACCGTACCCATGCTTGGCTTACGCACGGACTAGGCAGTTACCAGTACAACAACTATACCATGCAACCTGCAACTGACACCACAACAACAACTACACTGCCATGACATCTGATACTATTTGGGATATGCACCCTGTTCCTCATCACATCCAGTAACTCTGCATGAACAGGGGGAGGCAGTGGCATGGGATTTGTGTATGGCAACCACATGGACAGAACTGCACGTACAACCATGCCATGATATGGATCCTGCGCCCATGAACATATGCACCGGTCAGTGGACAGCAATCGTCCTGCTGTAGTATGTGAGAGCTGTCACCACACCTCCCTCTGAACGTCCGTGCCAGGACCTTTGCATGGACACCAAGTGCATCCACCAACAACATGAGCCCAGTGACTGTGACATGGCCAGTACCCACCACATCGCAACAACAAGTGGGACGCCGTTGCATGCACGTAAGCCCATGCCCTGATGTCACCTCCACGCACGTGTGTATGAGTAACTATAGCAGCAAACCTGCAACATGGAACTGAGATGCACTGTGCCCATGATGACAAGCGGACTGGTAGGCTACATGTATACTGTCTGTGTCAAAGTCAGCAGCACCACAGTAATTAGCAAATGTACATTAGCACACCAACGGCTAAACAGTTGTAACTCTGAAGCCCACATCCCACAGTCAACAACTAATCACTGTACCCCTACACCCTATGCTATGTGTAACCATGCTCAGTATATCCTCCACATGCACTTCGCTGCCAGTAGTGTTCACTATACTGCATCACAGAGGACATAAGTCCCAATACATGGCTTGAAGCAACAATGTGTCTCTGCTGATTCATTTCACAAGTACGAATGAGAGAGGATGAGAGTGTGTGAAGTACACAGCAGTCGTGAGATGACCATGTAGTCCACTGTCATTGGATGTCAACGCAAATGAGTAGCACAACTGTGGGAGACACACATGTGTCATGTGAAGCGGGAGTTACGCATGGCTCAGGTGGGTGGGTGTGATGGGTAGGTGCGCACATGCAATGTTGAAACACGCTGTGTTGGGAGGACTCAGGAACAGTACATTGGCGCACTCCTGGGAATCTGTAAAGACCACCTGTCTGGTGATGAATGTGAACTCGTGTGTGCACAACAGGCGGGCACACGAACAATGCTGCATCAAGTGTAGACGTCAGCCCACCCTCCGTGGACATGCCGGATACTGCTGCGCGTCCGCCAGGCCCTTGCCAAGGCACTCACATCCCCTGTCGACCTGGTGTATCCCCAACATTGTCCACTTGCACAGGCAATCCAGGGCACGGGATGGCAGTAGAGCATGGTGGGTGAGAGGTCATGGCGCGCTCATCCTTGTCACATCACGCAGGCAACACATCCACAATGTGTAGTATGGCACAAGTCAAATGGAAGTAGTGGGGGACGCACACATCACAAGCAGCAGTGACGTCACGGAAGGTGGCTCGCACCATCCCACCCATTGACAATACACCCACACACGTTACATGCCATTGCAACAGAGAAGCCAGCGCGTGCACAAGCAGCTCCAAGCTCGCCCCAGAGAGGCCAAAGAGTGAATGTGTGGGGCCATGAGCTCCAGTTGGACGCGGACTGGCCCGCTAGGGCAGCTACAGCCTCTGTGTGTTGCAGGTGGTGTATCCGGACTGCGGAGCCTGTCATGCATTGTCAATGTTGCCCGGGTCTCGAGTCGGGGCACCACGCATGTGGACGGCGTCCCGCCACTAATTATACCATGAGACAGACCACTTGTTCAACTGGACCCACACATACACTGCTTGGCCTCTCTGGGGCGAGCTTGGAGCTGCTTGTGCATGCACTAGCTTCTCATGTGCAAATGCATATTGGTGTGAGCGAGGGGAGGCCATGAGGACAGTGTAAAAGATAACTGTTTGACTTTCAGTTAGTTTAAGGAATGCCCCTGATGTGGTCAGAAAAAGACATGTCTCGTGTGTATTGCAACTAGTAGATAATCCGATGACCTTCCCATGTCTTGCATGTAGCCCTGCACCTAGCCCCGCACACTCGACACATCAAAATGAGTACCAGCACCACATTCTTCCCATTTGAAGCACTGACTGGGGGTGACAACCATTGGACAGTCTTGTGTAGTCCACCCACGCGTACATGTGGGCCCTCCATGATCCATGTCACCTGCGGCAAAGTGATGTCATGGGCAATGACGGTAGTGAGCAGAGCTGTCTGCCCCACGCACAGACGGTGCATCAGCTCAACAGACCCAGCACTGAGTGCAGCAGGGGTCACATGTGCAGGGGCAGTTGTGCCTGGTGTGAATGCACATGCACATAGACAGCACATCGAGCAATGTGTAGCCTGCCCACATCTACTGTCCATTGTCAGGCTGACCTAGAAAAAGATCACAAGGCAACACATCTGTGTGGGTGTACCCACTGTGACCAACACTGCGCAACCATCAGCGTACTCGCACTGTGCATGGCCCACCCCGCAACGAAGGTCACATTCAGTGCCACTATCTCTCACACACATCCCTATCACGAGTCATGGTGTGTCCAATCGAGAGTGCAGAGTAAGCGCTCATCTGGGGGGTCCTGAACAGGAGACACATGTAACCCACTAGGCAGTCTGTGTCGGCACCTACTGGCATTGTGCAGTCAATGTGCAGGCCAGGCCTGCTGGGACTGAGAAGGGCAGCATGGCCCCAGCCTGACTTCTACACGACCAACAAGTGCACTGAGACCTGCATTGCCAATTGTCTGTGTCACTGGATGTCTGACATGAAGTTGCCATGTACCACCACTCGGGAGGGACAGACAGGTCAAAGCGCACGAGAGCTCACATACCCATGCAACCTGCAGCCAGCATGGTGAGCAGTGCATGTTTGTACTCCACAGGCTCTGACTCATAGTGCTGAGGAGCAACGACATGTGTGTCCCCCACATGCACACCCACACACACTGCAGTTGTCTCTCACACACAACTTTCGCAAGGAATAGCCATGTGCAGTGTGCGTGGAGCACGGAATCCAGGTTCTCCAGCTCCTCGCTGGTGAGTGGACCTGGACATGTCCTCAGCGTCATCCACGTGTAGGTGGAGTGGTGGCAGCAGCAGGTGTCGTCGAGGGGTGCCAGGCTGCAGTGCCAGGTAGCTGTGGTTATGCCTGTCCCACTCACACACACATATTACCCCCTGGGGCCGTTTCAGTGGGTACAAGCTGCTGCGATTCGTGTACCATGTCTGGCAGCTTCAATTGCAGACGTTGGCCTGCTCCCAGCTGGCCATGGACGCCTACCTCCACAGTGGAACACGCAGGGTGCAACCGCGAGGGTCATTGGAGTTGGCCGTAAGGGCCTGGCCCATGCCGGGTACAGTCCGCTGATGCCATGTGCACCACACAGTATAATGTGCGCAATGCATCTGCAGGTGTGGCCATGATTTGCGTGTGGGTGCAGGTCCACAATGGACAGGGCCACAACATGCTGTGTGCATAGGCAGGGACGGCCAGTGCTCAGCCTCCACATGTATGTAGGAACATCATCATGTACACATTGGCATGGGAGCATGGGATATGTATATGCACACACATGCCATCTTTCACTATGTACATCTGCCACTTGGCACGTGCAATGTTACGTGTCACTTGTGATGTGTAGTTGCAAGCACACAGCCGTGTTGGCATGGGGCTGTCAATGTGTACACCTGTCAATGTTTCTGGAGGTGTGATCCGTACAGTGCTGTACATAGGGTGCAGTAGGGACATCAATGACTGTCTCATATCCCCTCGTGCCACAGGTCCCAATTGTTTTGGCCGCTCAGCCTGTGTCCATAGCGTTGTTGGTGTGTGCCCTACACACCCAGCCTCGGAAGCAGTGTGATGCACAGCAGCTAGTCATGTTGCCGTGGTGTTGCAGCTTACCGAATATGCAGTCTGTTACCATCAGCATGCCTTACAAGTTGTTAAAAAGCGATACCAAAGGGGATGATGGACGGAGCGCTTGAGCAAATCAAACACTCACCCCCAGTCAACTGATCTGGGTTTAATCCATCATCATTCTTTAGCTCACTCCACCACCCCAGTTCAGACATGGCCATATGCAAATCAATCTGACCCTGTGCCTCATGGGAACAGTCCAGCCCGAACTGCCAAGCAATGTCTGCCCTGGACCGGAAACAAGCATCCTGGGACCGGTTTCTGGCTATTCAGCCATCATCAGCCAGGCTAGCTTGAATCCAGTGGCAAAGTGAGCAAGGGACCCACGTCTGGGCATACCCTGCCAACTTAGGGCGAACAAAGCGATACCAAAGGGGATGATGGACGGAGCGCTTGAGCAAATCAAACACTCACCCCCAGTCAACTGATCTGGGTTTAATCCATCATCATTCTTTAGCTCACTCCACCACCCCAGTTCAGACATGGCCATATGCAAATCAATCTGACCCTGTGCCTCATGGGAACAGTCCAGCCCGAACTGCCAAGCAATGTCTGCCCTGGACCGGAAACAAGCATCCTGGGACCGGTTTCTGGCTATTCAGCCGTCATCAGCCAGGCTAGCTTGAATCCAGTGGCAAAGTGATCAAGGGACCCACGTCTGGGCATACCCTGCCAACTTAGGGCGAACAAAGTGATACCAAAGGGGATGATGGACGGAGTGCTTGAGCAAATCAAACACTCACCCCCAGTCAACTGATCTGGGTTTAATCCATCATCATTCTTTAGCTCACTCCACCACCCCAGTTCAGACATGGCCATATGCAAATCAATCTGACCCTGTGCCTCATGGGAACAGTCCAGCCCGAACTGCCAAGCAATGTCTGCCCTGGACCGGAAACAAGCATCCTGGGACCGGTTTCTGGCTATTCAGCCGTCATCAGCCAGGCTAGCTTGAATCCAGTGGCAAAGTGAGCAAGGGACCCACGTCTGGGCATACCCTGCCAACTTAGGGCGAACAAAGCGATACCAAAGGGGATGATGGACGGAGCGCTTGAGCAAATCAAACACTCACCCCCAGTCAACTGATCTGGGTTTAATCCATCATCATTCTTTAGCTCACTCCACCACCCCAGTTCAGACATGGCCATATGCAAATCAATCTGACCCTGTGCCTCATGGGAACAGTCCAGCCCGAACTGCCAAGCAATGTCTGCCCTGGACCGGAAACAAGCATCCTGGGACCGGTTTCTGGCTATTCAGCCGTCATCAGCCAGGCTAGCTTGAATCCAGTGGCAAAGTGAGCAAGGGACCCACGTCTGGGCATACCCTGCCAACTTAGGGCGAACAAAGCGATACCAAAGGGGATGATGGACGGAGCGCTTGAGCAAATCAAACACTCACCCCCAGTCAACTGATCTGGGTTTAATCCATCATCATTCTTTAGCTCACTCCACCACCCCAGTTCAGACATGGCCATATGCAAATCAATCTGACCCTGTGCCTCATGGGAACAGTCCAGCCCGAACTGCCAAGCAATGTCTGCCCTGGACCGGAAACAAGCATCCTGGGACCGGTTTCTGGCTATTCAGCCGTCATCAGCCAGGCTAGCTTGAATCCAGTGGCAAAGTGAGCAAGGGACCCACGTCTGGGCATACCCTGCCAACTTAGGGCGAACAAAGCGATACCAAAGGGGATGATGGACGGAGCGCTTGAGCAAATCAAACACTCACCCCCAGTCAACTGATCTGGGTTTAATCCATCATCATTCTTTAGCTCACTCCACCACCCCAGTTCAGACATGGCCATATGCAAATCAATCTGACCCTGTGCCTCATGGGAACAGTCCAGCCCGAACTGCCAAGCAATGTCTGCCCTGGACCGGAAACAAGCATCCTGGGACCGGTTTCTGGCTATTCAGCCGTCATCAGCCAGGCTAGCTTGAATCCAGTGGCAAAGTGAGCAAGGGACCCACGTCTGGGCATACCCTGCCAACTTAGGGCGAACAAAGCGATACCAAAGGGGATGATGGACGGAGCGCTTGAGCAAATCAAACACTCACCCCCAGTCAACTGATCTGGGTTTAATCCATCATCATTCTTTAGCTCACTCCACCACCCCAGTTCAGACATGGCCATATGCAAATCAATCTGACCCTGTGCCTCATGGGAACAGTCCAGCCCGAACTGCCAAGCAATGTCTGCCCTGGACCGGAAACAAGCATCCTGGGACCGGTTTCTGGCTATTCAGCCGTCATCAGCCAGGCTAGCTTGAATCCAGTGGCAAAGTGAGCAAGGGACCCACGTCTGGGCATACCCTGCCAACTTAGGGCGAACAAAGCGATACCAAAGGGGATGATGGACGGAGCGCTTGAGCAAATCAAACACTCACCCCCAGTCAACTGATCTGGGTTTAATCCATCATCATTCTTTAGCTCACTCCACCACCCCAGTTCAGACATGGCCATATGCAAATCAATCTGACCCTGTGCCTCATGGGAACAGTCCAGCCCGAACTGCCAAGCAATGTCTGCCCTGGACCGGAAACAAGCATCCTGGGACCGGTTTCTGGCTATTCAGCCGTCATCAGCCAGGCTAGCTTGAATCCAGTGGCAAAGTGAGCAAGGGACCCACGTCTGGGCATACCCTGCCAACTTAGGGCGAACAAAGCGATACCAAAGGGGATGATGGACGGAGCGCTTGAGCAAATCAAACACTCACCCCCAGTCAACTGATCTGGGTTTAATCCATCATCATTCTTTAGCTCACTCCACCACCCCAGTTCAGACATGGCCATATGCAAATCAATCTGACCCTGTGCCTCATGGGAACAGTCCAGCCCGAACTGCCAAGCAATGTCTGCCCTGGACCGGAAACAAGCATCCTGGGACCGGTTTCTGGCTATTCAGCCGTCATCAGCCAGGCTAGCTTGAATCCAGTGGCAAAGTGAGCAAGGGACCCACGTCTGGGCATACCCTGCCAACTTAGGGCGAACAAAGCGATACCAAAGGGGATGATGGACGGAGCGCTTGAGCAAATCAAACACTCACCCCCAGTCAACTGATCTGGGTTTAATCCATCATCATTCTTTAGCTCACTCCACCACCCCAGTTCAGACATGGCCATATGCAAATCAATCTGACCCTGTGCCTCATGGGAACAGTCCAGCCCGAACTGCCAAGCAATGTCTGCCCTGGACCGGAAACAAGCATCCTGGGACCGGTTTCTGGCTATTCAGCCGTCATCAGCCAGGCTAGCTTGAATCCAGTGGCAAAGTGAGCAAGGGACCCACGTCTGGGCATACCCTGCCAACTTAGGGCGAACAAAGCGATACCAAAGGGGATGATGGACGGAGCGCTTGAGCAAATCAAACACTCACCCCCAGTCAACTGATCTGGGTTTAATCCATCATCATTCTTTAGCTCACTCCACCACCCCAGTTCAGACATGGCCATATGCAAATCAATCTGACCCTGTGCCTCATGGGAACAGTCCAGCCCGAACTGCCAAGCAATGTCTGCCCTGGACCGGAAACAAGCATCCTGGGACCGGTTTCTGGCTATTCAGCCGTCATCAGCCAGGCTAGCTTGAATCCAGTGGCAAAGTGAGCAAGGGACCCACGTCTGGGCATACCCTGCCAACTTAGGGCGAACAAAGCGATACCAAAGGGGATGATGGACGGAGCGCTTGAGCAAATCAAACACTCACCCCCAGTCAACTGATCTGGGTTTAATCCATCATCATTCTTTAGCTCACTCCACCACCCCAGTTCAGACATGGCCATATGCAAATCAATCTGACCCTGTGCCTCATGGGAACAGTCCAGCCCGAACTGCCAAGCAATGTCTGCCCTGGACCGGAAACAAGCATCCTGGGACCGGTTTCTGGCTATTCAGCCGTCATCAGCCAGGCTAGCTTGAATCCAGTGGCAAAGTGAGCAAGGGACCCACGTCTGGGCATACCCTGCCAACTTAGGGCGAACAAAGCGATACCAAAGGGGATGATGGACGGAGCGCTTGAGCAAATCAAACACTCACCCCCAGTCAACTGATCTGGGTTTAATCCATCATCATTCTTTAGCTCACTCCACCACCCCAGTTCAGACATGGCCATATGCAAATCAATCTGACCCTGTGCCTCATGGGAACAGTCCAGCCCGAACTGCCAAGCAATGTCTGCCCTGGACCGGAAACAAGCATCCTGGGACCGGTTTCTGGCTATTCAGCCGTCATCAGCCAGGCTAGCTTGAATCCAGTGGCAAAGTGAGCAAGGGACCCACGTCTGGGCATACCCTGCCAACTTAGGGCGAACAAAGCGATACCAAAGGGGATGATGGACGGAGCGCTTGAGCAAATCAAACACTCACCCCCAGTCAACTGATCTGGGTTTAATCCATCATCATTCTTTAGCTCACTCCACCACCCCAGTTCAGACATGGCCATATGCAAATCAATCTGACCCTGTGCCTCATGGGAACAGTCCAGCCCGAACTGCCAAGCAATGTCTGCCCTGGACCGGAAACAAGCATCCTGGGACCGGTTTCTGGCTATTCAGCCGTCATCAGCCAGGCTAGCTTGAATCCAGTGGCAAAGTGAGCAAGGGACCCACGTCTGGGCATACCCTGCCAACTTAGGGCGAACAAAGCGATACCAAAGGGGATGATGGCTTGGCAGTTCGGGCTGGACTGTTCCCACAAGGAACAGGGTCAAGACTGATTTGCATATGGCTGGGTCCAAACTGGGGTGGTGTGGTGAGCAAAAGAATGATGGATTTAACCCAGATCCTTGTGACTGGGGGTGAATGTTTGCATTGTCCAGCATTCCGTCCATCTATTGTTTCTTTTGCATTTGTCGCCCTAAGTGGGAAGGGTATGCCCAGACGTGGGTCCCGTGCTCACTACACCACTGGATTCAAGCTAGCCTGGCTGAAGAAGGGTGATGCCCTGAAACCGGTCCCAGGATGCTTGTTTCCGGTCCAGGGAGGACCTGGCTTGGCAGTTCGGGCTGGACTGTTCCCACAAGGAACAGGGTCAAGACTGATTTGCATATGGCTGGGTCCAAACTGGGGTGGTGTGGTGAGCAAAAGAATGATGGATTTAACCCAGATCCTTGTGACTGGGGGTGAATGTTTGCATTGTCCAGCATTCCATCCATCAATTGTTTCTTTTGCATTTGTCGCCCTAAGTGGGAAGGGTATGCCCAGACGTGGGTCCCGTGCTCACTACACCACTGGATTCAAGCTAGCCTGGCTGAAGAAGGGTGATGCCCTGAAACCGGTCCCAGGATGCTTGTTTCCGGTCCAGGGAGGACCTGGCTTGGCAGTTCGGGCTGGACTGTTCCCACAAGGAACAGGGTCAAGACTGATTTGCATATGGCTGGGTCCAAACTGGGGTGGTGTGGTGAGCAAAAGAATGATGGATTTAACCCAGATCCTTGTGACTGGGGGTGAATGTTTGCATTGTCCAGCATTCCGTCCATCAATTGTTTCTTTTGCATTTGTCGCCCTAAGTGGGAAGGGTATGCCCAGACGTGGGTCCCGTGCTCACTACACCACTGGATTCAAGCTAGCCTGGCTGAAGAAGGGTGATGCCCTGAAACCGGTCCCAGGATGCTTGTTTCCGGTCCAGGGAGGACCTGGCTTGGCAGTTCGGGCTGGACTGTTCCCACAAGGAACAGGGTCAAGACTGATTTGCATATGGCTGGGTCCAAACTGGGGTGGTGTGGTGAGCAAAAGAATGATGGATTTAACCCAGATCCTTGTGACTGGGGGTGAATGTTTGCATTGTCCAGCATTCCGTCCATCAATTGTTTCTTTTGCATTTGTCGCCCTAAGTGGGAAGGGTATGCCCAGACGTGGGTCCCGTGCTCACTACACCACTGGATTCAAGCTAGCCTGGCTGAAGAAGGGTGATGCCCTGAAACCGGTCCCAGGATGCTTGTTTCCGGTCCAGGGAGGACCTGGCTTGGCAGTTCGGGCTGGACTGTTCCCACAAGGAACAGGGTCAAGACTGATTTGCATATGGCTGGGTCCAAACTGGGGTGGTGTGGTGAGCAAAAGAATGATGGATTTAACCCAGATCCTTGTGACTGGGGGTGAATGTTTGCATTGTCCAGCATTCCGTCCATCAATTGTTTCTTTTGCATTTGTCGCCCTAAGTGGGAAGGGTATGCCCAGACGTGGGTCCCGTGCTCACTACACCACTGGATTCAAGCTAGCCTGGCTGAAGAAGGGTGATGCCCTGAAACCGGTCCCAGGATGCTTGTTTCCGGTCCAGGGAGGACCTGGCTTGGCAGTTCGGGCTGGACTGTTCCCACAAGGAACAGGGTCAAGACTGATTTGCATATGGCTGGGTCCAAACTGGGGTGGTGTGGTGAGCAAAAGAATGATGGATTTAACCCAGATCCTTGTGACTGGGGGTGAATGTTTGCATTGTCCAGCATTCCGTCCATCAATTGTTTCTTTTGCATTTGTCGCCCTAAGTGGGAAGGGTATGCCCAGACGTGGGTCCCGTGCTCACTACACCACTGGATTCAAGCTAGCCTGGCTGAAGAAGGGTGATGCCCTGAAACCGGTCCCAGGATGCTTGTTTCCGGTCCAGGGAGGACCTGGCTTGGCAGTTCGGGCTGGACTGTTCCCACAAGGAACAGGGTCAAGACTGATTTGCATATGGCTGGGTCCAAACTGGGGTGGTGTGGTGAGCAAAAGAATGATGGATTTAACCCAGATCCTTGTGACTGGGGGTGAATGTTTGCATTGTCCAGCATTCCGTCCATCAATTGTTTCTTTTGCATTTGTCGCCCTAAGTGGGAAGGGTATGCCCAGACGTGGGTCCCGTGCTCACTACACCACTGGATTCAAGCTAGCCTGGCTGAAGAAGGGTGATGCCCTGAAACCGGTCCCAGGATGCTTGTTTCCGGTCCAGGGAGGACCTGGCTTGGCAGTTCGGGCTGGACTGTTCCCACAAGGAACAGGGTCAAGACTGATTTGCATATGGCTGGGTCCAAACTGGGGTGGTGTGGTGAGCAAAAGAATGATGGATTTAACCCAGATCCTTGTGACTGGGGGTGAATGTTTGCATTGTCCAGCATTCCGTCCATCAATTGTTTCTTTTGCATTTGTCGCCCTAAGTGGGAAGGGTATGCCCAGACGTGGGTCCCGTGCTCACTACACCACTGGATTCAAGCTAGCCTGGCTGAAGAAGGGTGATGCCCTGAAACCGGTCCCAGGATGCTTGTTTCCGGTCCAGGGAGGACCTGGCTTGGCAGTTCGGGCTGGACTGTTCCCACAAGGAACAGGGTCAAGACTGATTTGCATATGGCTGGGTCCAAACTGGGGTGGTGTGGTGAGCAAAAGAATGATGGATTTAACCCAGATCCTTGTGACTGGGGGAGAATGTTTGCATTGTCCAGCATTCCGTCCATCAATTGTTTCTTTTGCATTTGTCGCCCTAAGTGGGAAGGGTATGCCCAGACGTGGGTCCCGTGCTCACTACACCACTGGATTCAAGCTAGCCTGGCTGAAGAAGGGTGATGCCCTGAAACCGGTCCCAGGATGCTTGTTTCCGGTCCAGGGAGGACCTGGCTTGGCAGTTCGGGCTGGACTGTTCCCACAAGGAACAGGGTCAAGACTGATTTGCATATGGCTGGGTCCAAACTGGGGTGGTGTGGTGAGCAAAAGAATGATGGATTTAACCCAGATCCTTGTGACTGGGGGTGAATGTTTGCATTGTCCAGCATTCCGTCCATCAATTGTTTCTTTTGCATTTGTCGCCCTAAGTGGGAAGGGTATGCCCAGACGTGGGTCCCGTGCTCACTACACCACTGGATTCAAGCTAGCCTGGCTGAAGAAGGGTGATGCCCTGAAACCGGTCCCAGGATGCTTGTTTCCGGTCCAGGGAGGACCTGGCTTGGCAGTTCGGGCTGGACTGTTCCCACAAGGAACAGGGTCAAGACTGATTTGCATATGGCTGGGTCCAAACTGGGGTGGTGTGGTGAGCAAAAGAATGATGGATTTAACCCAGATCCTTGTGACTGGGGGTGAATGTTTGCATTGTCCAGCATTCCGTCCATCAATTGTTTCTTTTGCATTTGTCGCCCTAAGTGGGAAGGGTATGCCCAGACGTGGGTCCCGTGCTCACTACACCACTGGATTCAAGCTAGCCTGGCTGAAGAAGGGTGATGCCCTGAAACCGGTCCCAGGATGCTTGTTTCCGGTCCAGGGAGGACCTGGCTTGGCAGTTCGGGCTGGACTGTTCCCACAAGGAACAGGGTCAAGACTGATTTGCATATGGCTGGGTCCAAACTGGGGTGGTGTGGTGAGCAAAAGAATGATGGATTTAACCCAGATCCTTGTGACTGGGGGTGAATGTTTGCATTGTCCAGCATTCCGTCCATCAATTGTTTCTTTTGCATTTGTCGCCCTAAGTGGGAAGGGTATGCCCAGACGTGGGTCCCGTGCTCACTACACCACTGGATTCAAGCTAGCCTGGCTGAAGAAGGGTGATGCCCTGAAACCGGTCCCAGGATGCTTGTTTCCGGTCCAGGGAGGACCTGGCTTGGCAGTTCGGGCTGGACTGTTCCCACAAGGAACAGGGTCAAGACTGATTTGCATATGGCTGGGTCCAAACTGGGGTGGTGTGGTGAGCAAAAGAATGATGGATTTAACCCAGATCCTTGTGACTGGGGGTGAATGTTTGCATTGTCCAGCATTCCGTCCATCAATTGTTTCTTTTGCATTTGTCGCCCTAAGTGGGAAGGGTATGCCCAGACGTGGGTCCCGTGCTCACTACACCACTGGATTCAAGCTAGCCTGGCTGAAGAAGGGTGATGCCCTGAAACCGGTCCCAGGATGCTTGTTTCCGGTCCAGGGAGGACCTGGCTTGGCAGTTCGGGCTGGACTGTTCCCACAAGGAACAGGGTCAAGACTGATTTGCATATGGCTGGGTCCAAACTGGGGTGGTGTGGTGAGCAAAAGAATGATGGATTTAACCCAGATCCTTGTGACTGGGGGTGAATGTTTGCATTGTCCAGCATTCCGTCCATCAATTGTTTCTTTTGCATTTGTCGCCCTAAGTGGGAAGGGTATGCCCAGACGTGGGTCCCGTGCTCACTACACCACTGGATTCAAGCTAGCCTGGCTGAAGAAGGGTGATGCCCTGAAACCGGTCCCAGGATGCTTGTTTCCGGTCCAGGGAGGACCTGGCTTGGCAGTTCGGGCTGGACTGTTCCCACAAGGAACAGGGTCAAGACTGATTTGCATATGGCTGGGTCCAAACTGGGGTGGTGTGGTGAGCAAAAGAATGATGGATTTAACCCAGATCCTTGTGACTGGGGGTGAATGTTTGCATTGTCCAGCATTCCGTCCATCAATTGTTTCTTTTGCATTTGTCGCCCTAAGTGGGAAGGGTATGCCCAGACGTGGGTCCCGTGCTCACTACACCACTGGATTCAAGCTAGCCTGGCTGAAGAAGGGTGATGCCCTGAAACCGGTCCCAGGATGCTTGTTTCCGGTCCAGGGAGGACCTGGCTTGGCAGTTCGGGCTGGACTGTTCCCACAAGGAACAGGGTCAAGACTGATTTGCATATGGCTGGGTCCAAACTGGGGTGGTGTGGTGAGCAAAAGAATGATGGATTTAACCCAGATCCTTGTGACTGGGGGTGAATGTTTGCATTGTCCAGCATTCCGTCCATCAATTGTTTCTTTTGCATTTGTCGCCCTAAGTGGGAAGGGTATGCCCAGACGTGGGTCCCGTGCTCACTACACCACTGGATTCAAGCTAGCCTGGCTGAAGAAGGGTGATGCCCTGAAACCGGTCCCAGGATGCTTGTTTCCGGTCCAGGGAGGACCTGGCTTGGCAGTTCGGGCTGGACTGTTCCCACAAGGAACAGGGTCAAGACTGATTTGCATATGGCTGGGTCCAAACTGGGGTGGTGTGGTGAGCAAAAGAATGATGGATTTAACCCAGATCCTTGTGACTGGGGGTGAATGTTTGCATTGTCCAGCATTCCGTCCATCAATTGTTTCTTTTGCATTTGTCGCCCTAAGTGGGAAGGGTATGCCCAGACGTGGGTCCCGTGCTCACTACACCACTGGATTCAAGCTAGCCTGGCTGAAGAAGGGTGATGCCCTGAAACCGGTCCCAGGATGCTTGTTTCCGGTCCAGGGAGGACCTGGCTTGGCAGTTCGGGCTGGACTGTTCCCACAAGGAACAGGGTCAAGACTGATTTGCATATGGCTGGGTCCAAACTGGGGTGGTGTGGTGAGCAAAAGAATGATGGATTTAACCCAGATCCTTGTGACTGGGGGTGAATGTTTGCATTGTCCAGCATTCCGTCCATCAATTGTTTCTTTTGCATTTGTCGCCCTAAGTGGGAAGGGTATGCCCAGACGTGGGTCCCGTGCTCACTACACCACTGGATTCAAGCTAGCCTGGCTGAAGAAGGGTGATGCCCTGAAACCGGTCCCAGGATGCTTGTTTCCGGTCCAGGGAGGACCTGGCTTGGCAGTTTGGGCTGGACTGTTCCCACAAGGAACAGGGTCAAGACTGATTTGCATATGGCTGGGTCCAAACTGGGGTGGTGTGGTGAGCAAAAGAATGATGGATTTAACCCAGATCCTTGTGACTGGGGGTGAATGTTTGCATTGTCCAGCATTCCGTCCATCAATTGTTTCTTTTGCATTTGTCGCCCTAAGTGGGAAGGGTATGCCCAGACGTGGGTCCCGTGCTCACTACACCACTGGATTCAAGCTAGCCTGGCTGAAGAAGGGTGATGCCCTGAAACCGGTCCCAGGATGCTTGTTTCCGGTCCAGGGAGGACCTGGCTTGGCAGTTCGGGCTGGACTGTTCCCACAAGGAACAGGGTCAAGACTGATTTGCATATGGCTGGGTCCAAACTGGGGTGGTGTGGTGAGCAAAAGAATGATGGATTTAACCCAGATCCTTGTGACTGGGGGTGAATGTTTGCATTGTCCAGCATTCCGTCCATCAATTGTTTCTTTTGCATTTGTCGCCCTAAGTGGGAAGGGTATGCCCAGACGTGGGTCCCGTGCTCACTACACCACTGGATTCAAGCTAGCCTGGCTGAAGAAGGGTGATGCCCTGAAACCGGTCCCAGGATGCTTGTTTCCGGTCCAGGGAGGACCTGGCTTGGCAGTTCGGGCTGGACTGTTCCCACAAGGAACAGGGTCAAGACTGATTTGCATATGGCTGGGTCCAAACTGGGGTGGTGTGGTGAGGAAAAGAATGATGGATTTAACCCAGATCCTTGTGACTGGGGGTGAATGTTTGCATTGTCCAGCATTCCGTCCATCAATTGTTTCTTTTGCATTTGTCGCCCTAAGTGGGAAGGGTATGCCCAGACGTGGGTCCCGTGCTCACTACACCACTGGATTCAAGCTAGCCTGGCTGAAGAAGGGTGATGCCCTGAAACCGGTCCCAGGATGCTTGTTTCCGGTCCAGGGAGGACCTGGCTTGGCAGTTCGGGCTGGACTGTTCCCACAAGGAACAGGGTCAAGACTGATTTGCATATGGCTGGGTCCAAACTGGGGTGGTGTGGTGAGCAAAAGAATGATGGATTTAACCCAGATCCTTGTGACTGGGGGTGAATGTTTGCATTGTCCAGCATTCCGTCCATCAATTGTTTCTTTTGCATTTGTCGCCCTAAGTGGGAAGGGTATGCCCAGACGTGGGTCCCGTGCTCACTACACCACTGGATTCAAGCTAGCCTGGCTGAAGAAGGGTGATGCCCTGAAACCGGTCCCAGGATGCTTGTTTCCGGTCCAGGGAGGACCTGGCTTGGCAGTTTGGGCTGGACTGTTCCCACAAGGAACAGGGTCAAGACTGATTTGCATATGGCTGGGTCCAAACTGGGGTGGTGTGGTGAGCAAAAGAATGATGGATTTAACCCAGATCCTTGTGACTGGGGGTGAATGTTTGCATTGTCCAGCATTCCGTCCATCAATTGTTTCTTTTGCATTTGTCGCCCTAAGTGGGAAGGGTATGCCCAGACGTGGGTCCCGTGCTCACTACACCACTGGATTCAAGCTAGCCTGGCTGAAGAAGGGTGATGCCCTGAAACCGGTCCCAGGATGCTTGTTTCCGGTCCAGGGAGGACCTGGCTTGGCAGTTCGGGCTGGACTGTTCCCACAAGGAACAGGGTCAAGACTGATTTGCATATGGCTGGGTCCAAACTGGGGTGGTGTGGTGAGCAAAAGAATGATGGATTTAACCCAGATCCTTGTGACTGGGGGTGAATGTTTGCATTGTCCAGCATTCCGTCCATCAATTGTTTCTTTTGCATTTGTCGCCCTAAGTGGGAAGGGTATGCCCAGACGTGGGTCCCGTGCTCACTACACCACTGGATTCAAGCTAGCCTGGCTGAAGAAGGGTGATGCCCTGAAACCGGTCCCAGGATGCTTGTTTCCGGTCCAGGGAGGACCTGGCTTGGCAGTTCGGGCTGGACTGTTCCCACAAGGAACAGGGTCAAGACTGATTTGCATATGGCTGGGTCCAAACTGGGGTGGTGTGGTGAGCAAAAGAATGATGGATTTAACCCAGATCCTTGTGACTGGGGGTGAATGTTTGCATTGTCCAGCATTCCGTCCATCAATTGTTTCTTTTGCATTTGTCGCCCTAAGTGGGAAGGGTATGCCCAGACGTGGGTCCCGTGCTCACTACACCACTGGATTCAAGCTAGCCTGGCTGAAGAAGGGTGATGCCCTGAAACCGGTCCCAGGATGCTTGTTTCCGGTCCAGGGAGGACCTGGCTTGGCAGTTCGGGCTGGACTGTTCCCACAAGGAACAGGGTCAAGACTGATTTGCATATGGCTGGGTCCAAACTGGGAGTGGTGTGGTGAGCAAAAGAATGATGGATTTAACCCAGATCCTTGTGACTGGGGGTGAATGTTTGCATTGTCCAGCATTCCGTCCATCAATTGTTTCTTTTGCATTTGTCGCCCTAAGTGGGAAGGGTATGCCCAGACGTGGGTCCCGTGCTCACTACACCACTGGATTCAAGCTAGCCTGGCTGAAGAAGGGTGATGCCCTGAAACCGGTCCCAGAATGCTTGTTTCCGGTCCAGGGAGGACCTGGCTTGGCAGTTCGGGCT
Source organism: Calotriton arnoldi (assembly GCA_963921515.1). Classification (NCBI taxonomy): domain Eukaryota; kingdom Metazoa; phylum Chordata; class Amphibia; order Caudata; family Salamandridae; genus Calotriton; species Calotriton arnoldi. The sequence goes on along the minus strand of CAWUFW010006519.1, from coordinate 1,043,318 downwards.
GGACTGTTCCCACAAGGAACAGGGTCAAGACTGATTTGCATATGGCTGGGTCCAAACTGGGGGTGGTGTGGTGAGCAAAAGAATGATGGATTTAACCCAGATCCTTGTGACTGGGGGTGAATGTTTGCATTGTCCAGCATTCCGTCCATCAATTGTTTCTTTTGCATTTGTCGCCCTAAGTGGGAAGGGTATGCCCAGACGTGGGTCCCGTGCTCACTACACCACTGGATTCAAGCTAGCCTGGCTGAAGAAGGGTGATGCCCTGAAACCGGTCCCAGGATGCTTGTTTCTGGTCCAGGGAGGACCTGGCTTGGCAGTTCGGGCTGGACTGTTCCCACAAGGAACAGGGTCAAGACTGATTTGCATATGGCTGGGTCCAAACTGGGGTGGTGTGGTGAGCAAAAGAATGATGGATTTAACCCAGATCCTTGTGACTGGGGGTGAATGTTTGCATTGTCCAGCATTCCGTCCATCAATTGTTTCTTTTGCATTTGTCGCCCTAAGTGGGAAGGGTATGCCCAGACGTGGGTCCCGTGCTCACTACACCACTGGATTCAAGCTAGCCTGGCTGAAGAAGGGTGATGCCCTGAAACCGGTCCCAGGATGCTTGTTTCCGGTCCAGGGAGGACCTGGCTTGGCAGTTCGGGCTGGACTGTTCCCACAAGGAACAGGGTCAAGACTGATTTGCATATGGCTGGGTCCAAACTGGGGTGGTGTGGTGAGCAAAAGAATGATGGATTTAACCCAGATCCTTGTGACTGGGGGTGAATGTTTGCATTGTCCAGCATTCCGTCCATCAATTGTTTCTTTTGCATTACAAGTTGTTAAGGCCTAACTCCCCATGTGCATGCTCATAGCAATGGTGTGTGTCACTGCCCATTGCTATTGGTAGGGGACCTGTGTAAGTGTATTGTGGCTGTGCTGTCCCTACTTGTCAGCCGTTCTGTCATTCAATTGCCTGCTCAGTCATTTAAGTTTTGTGTATGTGAATATGCCATGTGGCGTGTTGCTTTGACATGTGTTCACTTCCATCTTTCCTAGGCGGAGACCAAACATTCATCGCCCCTACCAATTGCTGTCAGACATGGTGGATGTGGAGGTCATCCGCAAATATCGTCTGGACCGACCCACCCTGCATCGTCTATGTGCCTTGTTGGAACCCCACCTCCGTCCTCGCAGGGTGTATCCAACAGCATTCACCCCCACGGCTAAGGTGATGGCTGCACTGCATTTCTTCGCCACTGGGTCATTCCAGCACACAGTGGGCAGTGGAGGTGGGATGTCCCAACCCATGTTCAGCATGGTGCTCAGGGATGTACTGTCAGCCATGATGCTGTACAGGAACAGATACATCCGCTTCCCCAGGGCTCGTGAATTGGCGGCAGTGAAGGGTGCATTCTATGCTCTTGGACGAATCCCCCACGTCGTTGGTGCAATAGACTGCACCCATGTTGGCCTTGTTGCACCACAGGCCACCGAGCACCTCTACCGCAACTGGAAGCACACGCACTCCCTGAATGTGCAAGTGGTGTGCCTTGCGGACATGGTGATTACACACGTGTGTGCGAAATTCCCAGGATCGGCCCATGACGCGCACATCATGCGCAACAGCATCCTACCACGTCTGATGACCAATCTGCAACCGGACCGTGGCTGGATTGTTGGTGAGTATGTGGAGTAGTGTAGCGTGCTGGCTGTGCGATGCTGTCTTGTGTCCAGTTGGAATTGCAACGGTTCTCTGTGTCCCTCACACCCAGGTGACTCTGCTTACCCGAATGGACCCTGGCTGCTCAGCCCATTACGACGTCCTGGGAGCCCAGCTGATGTCCGCTACAATGAGGCACATGGGAAGACTAGATGTGTGGTTGAGCGGACCTTTGGCCTCCTCAAGTCCAGGTTCAGATGCCTGGACCGCACCGGGGGCGCACTGGCATACTCCCCACAGAAGGTGTGCCAGATAATTGTGGCTTGCTGCATGCTGCACAATCTGGCGATCCGCAAGCAGATCCCCCTAATTGTGGATGACGGAGATCAACCAGGGCCCCAGCCTGCAGACCAGGACAGCTCCAGTGAAGAGGACAGTGGAGAGGATGAAGCTGTGAATGTGCGTCAGCAGCTCATCGCCCGCTACTTCACTTGACGGTGAGTGACCATGTACGATGGCTGATGTAGCTGTAGTTGTGCAGGTGTATGTGTGCTCTGTTACGGGGGCCTTTTGTTCACTGAGTGCTGTGTGTCAATGGTCCATGTCCAGGTTGGTATGCCACTGACAGTGGCTGTAGCATTGTGCCCTGTTGCTCTGTGAGATGTGTGTGCATTGCTTGTAGTTGGTGACAAGTACTGTGTGATGAGTGTGTGACACACTCAATGAATATACTCTTGTTCTGTTTTTCACCCCTAGGTCCCTGCAGCCTCTCCTGTCCCATCGACATGCCACACAGCAGATGCATTTCTGCTCATGGTGGCGATTGCACATCGTGGAATAAACCCAGGACACATTAAGCCGATTGTGATCAAGGTGTATTTATTAACAGCGGTGACATGTGATTGTGTGCAAGGTGATGTCAAATGTGGTGCATGCTGTGACAATGAGTAGACGGTCATGGCTGCGTGATGGTCAAGGTGTACCCATGAAGTTCTATGTCCACAGTCCAACAGACACATGCCATTCACATGGCAGTGTGGGGTAGGATCGTATTGCAAGTCAATGCAGTAGGTGGTCAAGGTGGCTGGATGACTCACTGGCGTTTGGTGCGGGCGAAGTCCTCTCTGGACACCTGTTTCCTCTTCGGACGGCCCCTTCCACGTTTGGTAGGGGGGGGTGTTGATGTTCCGCTAGTGGTGGTTGAGGAGTGCTCACTCGCTGTGGACGCAGGGGAACGCGATGCTGCACGAGCCTGCGCCACAGCAGGTGGTGGCGGAGGTGGTGTTGCTGGCCTTGCTTGTGCCCTCCCCCCACCACCAGCTGGCCCATGAGGGCCGCGATTTGGGCCATATGGGCGTCCATGGACCTCAACACTGCAAGGACCTCCCGCGTGTCGCTTGCCGACCTGGCCCATTCGCCTTGGGCCTCTTCATAGGCCCCAAGGACTCTGTCGATTGGCGGCAGGGCTTGGCTCCCAGGCACAGTTGGCGTTGGCCTGGCCCTGCTCCTCCTACCAGTACTGCTGCCACCGACCTGCCCACTAGCCACATTGCTCACCACGGTCCTCGCTCTGGCTCCCAGGGTGGAGCCCGACGGCCGTGCCGACCCTTCCGCAGGGGCTGTGGCGAGGGATGGCGTGGTGGTGGTGGTTGCGGCGGTGGTGGTGGTTGCGGCAGTGGTGGTGGCTGCAACGGCTGTGGCAGCAGGGGTCTGTGACTGGTCAGCAGCCCTGGGTGATGGGTTGGTGGGCAGGAGGGGCCCTGGGGAGCGGTTGTGCCCTGCTACTCCAGATGGGCCTGCTGGGTGGTCCGTGTCCGGAGAGGTGTCCAGCTCCTCTACATCCGTGAGTCCAGGTCGGGGGCTTGCGGACTGGCTGTGCTGGCTGCTGTCACCCTCTCCAGCATCCAGCAGTTCGGCACCTGTGGGGAGGATGAGATGGGTCATTGTGTTGCACCTAGCAAAGTATGTATTGGTTGTCTGACATTCACAGTTCGTGCACTGTCGTGCACAGGTTTCCCAGTGGCGTGTGTGTGGATGTACGATGTGTGTATGCGTGGGCTAGGCAATGGGTCTGTGTGATGTGGACATGTGGCATGGGACGGATTAGCAATGCCGATGGGTGTGTGTTGCTATGCTCCTACATTTTGTGGCTCGTGTGTATGCGTGCTCCAGGACCATCGACGATGTTGGGTTGAACGATGGTTTAGGGGGAGGGATGGAACGCTTAGGTACGCTGATTCCAAAGGGGTACAGCCCCTAAACGCTCTTGGGTTGAAATATGCTTTTGGGGTACATGCTGTGTTAATGGGTGCAGAACGTGACATGTGTTCTGGCAACGTGACAGTGCATAGACAAAGGTGTGTGTCTGTCTCACATGGCCGGAATATCTGCTGACTGTTATCATTCATGGACATCACATTGGTAGCAATGTTGTGAGTTCGTGCTTGTTGTGTGCCACACGACGTATTGCAGATGGGCCAATTCCTTTGTGTGCGTGCTGCCCTGGTACATGTGCATCAGTGCTGTGCTCTTGGGGTGTTGACTATATTATGAGTGTCGTTACTCGCAGTGTGACGTGCGCTTCGGTCACTGCAGGCACTTGATTTGTCATGGGCAGGTATCTTTGCATGTCTACTGTATGAGGGCCAGCTGTTCGGATGTCATACCTTTCATGACATTGTGGCTGTGAGATGAGATGGATGATATGTTGAATGTGCATTGTGTGCCTGTGTGTTTCATGGGTCCGGTTGTCTTTGTGTGCAATATTGTGGTTCCAAGCTGTTACTTCTAGTACGGTCTGTCTTACGTGGGCGTTGTTGTACGATGTGTGGGTGACAGGCAGTGAGGACTACATGGACAGGACTTCGATGGTGTTGCTGATGTGTGTGATGGGTGGCACAGTGCCTGCCGTGTGGGTCTGTGCTCCAGTGGGACTTGTACATGCAGACGTGGCTCCTTAGGTGTTGCTGTATCTGTGATGGGTCATGTGGGGTTTGACTCTGTTGAACATGTCCGTGTGCACATTGGTCTCATGATTGTGACTGGGAGCAGTGCTGCGTGTTCCTCTGCTACGTGGCATGTCCCATGTGTCAGTCGTAGTACAGTCCTCATGCCTGCAGACGCCCCGCCCTGTACATTTTCCCACCTACAGGTTGTTTCTGAGTGCGCAATGCAATGGATGCCACATGGTACTGGGAGGGAGGGGTGCTCCGCCTTGCTGGCCTGTGGTAGTGGGGGCCTGGTGGTTGTTTTACTTCAGCTGTCCCCCCTCCGACCCACTGTCTTTGTGTTCCGGCTGCTTACCTGTTACTTGTCGGTCAGTGCAGCTATGGCGGACACATGGATGTGGGGTGTGCTCTGCCTTGCTGGTCTGTGGTAGTGGGGGCCTGGTGGGTGTTTTACTTCTGCTGTCCCCCCTCCGACCCACTGTCTTTGTGTTCCGGCTACTTACCTGTTACTTGTCGGTCAGTGCAGCTATGGCGGACACATGGATGTGGGTGTGGGGAGTGCTCATTCTGGCGCATCTGGAGTGCAAGGGGACCTGGTGGGAGTTGCGGTGCTGGCTGACTGTACACATGCCCCCATGGTTTTGTTAGTTGGTAGCTTTGGGCTGAGTGTGTGTGAGTGTCTGTTGCATGTGTGGGTGATGTCTTGTGTATTGTGTACTGGACATGGGGGTGTTTGTCCCTAGGAGCTATGGCATGGTGGTAGTGCATGTGATTACATAGTGGTGTGCTGGTATACGTTTGTTTGTACTTACCAGCCTCCACTCCCCCTGGTAATCCGGTGAGGATCTCCGGATGTATGATGACTCGCACCTTCTCCTCCCACGCCTTGAAGGTCTTGAATAGCGCGGGATTCCCTCCACCAGTCCTGGCAGCCAGCTCTCGATTTTTGGTCTCCTTCTTCTTGACCACGCTTTTGAGGTCGTTCCACCTTTTGTTAATTTCTCCTCTGTTGCGTGGAACGTTCCCGACTGCATTGACCTGGTCTACGATCCTGCTCCACAACCGGTTTCTGGTGGATAGTGGTGTCTGTTGGACCTGGTTGCCATAGATTTGTGGGTGCACCTTGACGATCTCGTCGACCATGACCGTCAACTCGGTGGCAGTGAACTTGGGCATTCTGTGTGGTGCCATGGTGTGTGTTTTGGTGTTTGTGGTGCTGGTGCGGTGTGTGGTGTGTGATGTGCAGGGGGTTTGTGTTGCCGGTGTTTGGTGGTGGTGGTGGTGGTGATGGGTGTGATGGGTGCGTGTCTGTGGTGTGCTGCTGTCCTTTCTGTCTCGCTGTGTTGTGTGCTTTCGTCCTCAGTTTGTAATGTTGCAGGGGGTTGTGGTCTGTGAAGGGGCTGGTTTTGTACTTACCTATGTGGGTGTGTCATGATGGTCTGTTGTTTTCAGGTGTGTTGTGGCTGGTGTTCTGGGATTTGTAGTTGATATGTTTGTCCAGGGGGGTGTTTCAGGGATGTGTACTGTGTTTGGGTTTTTGTGCGTGGGTTGCTGTGTGGACTTGTTAGCCATGTTGTGTGTGTTTGTTTTCGTCAGCGGATGGTTTCTGTGCATGGACGTGGCCGCCAGGGCTTCCGCCGTGTCCATTTTCGTCATTGTTGTTTGCGCTGGCGGGCGGTGTATTTGTGGATTTCCCGCGCTCATGTCGGTACGATCCTAATTCAACGGGCGGTGTCTCGGTCGTCAGGGCGGGCGGTTTTGGCTTTTCGTGCGTCTTTCCGTCCGTGGCGGGCGGATGGACTTCGACTCGGACATGGGTGGGCGGTTTTTTCTGTTTATTTTCCGCCTCCGGCGGTTTTCGGTTCGCGGCATCGTAATTGCTCGGTCGGTATTCAGACGGTGTAGGCGGGCGGATTTTCGCCACTGTGGTTGATGGCGGATTTTTCTCCGCCCGACATCGTAATGGACACCTTAGTATTGATAATTACATTTGTTGTTAATTAATTATTAATTGGTTATTAACTTTTTATTAAATATTATTTATTGGTATTGATATATTTTTTTTATTAATTATTAATTTGGCAGTAATTTTTATTAAATATTATTTATTGCTATCGATAATTATTTTATTTAAAAACTAATTATTAATTGGTTATTAATTTTTATTAAATATTATTTATTGCTATCGATATTTTTTTAGTTGATTATTAATTTATTAGTTTTTATTAAATATTATTTATTGTTATTGGCATTTTTTTTATTTAATTATTAATTGCAAATTACTTTTTATTAATTGGTTAATTGAAAATTAATTTAATTGTGTGACATTTTATGTGGAGTGTGTTGTGTGTTTATTGGGGACTAGGGTAGGAAGTATTTAATATTATTAAAGTATTTATTATTTTTGATATATTTGTAGTATTTTTTTCTTTTCTAAATTTATTAATAAATCATTATTTAATTACAATATTTATTTCATTTATAAGTATGTTATTGTTAACATCTACGTTGTCCAACGCTTGCCCTACTGTTGCTCTCTCTGGAGTGGGAATAGTAATTTTTACCCCTACGCTATCCAACGCGTTACCTACTGTTGCACTCACTGGAGTGGGAATAGTAATTTTTACCCCTACGCTATCCAGCGCTTTCCCTACTGTTGCACTCTCTGGAGTGGGAATAGTCATGTTTACCCCTACGCTATCCAACCCTTTCCCTACTGTTGCACTCACTGGAGTGGGAATAGTAATTTTTACCCCTTCGCTATCCAGCGCTTTCCCTACTGTTGCACTCTCTGGAGTGGGAATAGTAATTTTTACCCCTACGCTATCCAGCGCTTTCCCTACTGTTGCACTCTCTGGAGTGGGAATAGTAATTTTTACCCCTACGCTATCCAGCGCTTTCCCTACTGTTGCACTCTCTGGAGTGGGAATAGTAATTTTTACCCCCACGCTATCCAACGCTTTCCCTACTGTTGCACTCACTGGAGTGGGAATAGTAATTTTTACCCCTACGCTATCCAGCGCGTTCCCTACTGTTGCACTCTCTGGAGTGGGAATAGTAATTTTTACCCCTACGCTATCCAATGCTTTCCCTACTGTTGCACTATGTGGAGTAAGTATATATATTAATTTATATGTATATGTTTAATTTATTTTAACATTTAATGTATTAGTTATTATTTTCAAATATCTTTTAATATTTTTAACTATATTTCTTTTAATTATATGTATTATTTACTTAATTTTACATTATTATTAAAACATTTTAAAAAACGATATTTTTAACTTCGATATTTTTGACAACTATATTTATTTTCTCGATATTTTTGTACTTACCTTTATGTAGATTGGACTTCGATATTTTTGACTTCTATATTTCTGTGTTGATATTTTTGCAGGTCGATTTTCTGTCCGTCGATATTCTGTCACACATTCATCACCATCAAACGCACAGAGAAGAAAGCCTGGCAAATGCTCACAGTGGTGAATCATTCTACAGTGCACGGAATCTGAAAAAAGTATGATGGCTGGATTCGGTACCACAGGACCACATGGGACAACAATGCTGTTAACCTTTCGGAGATGCTGTGTTATGCGATATTTACCATTGGGGTTCTGCAAATCCAATATTCGGAGAGTTGCATGGACTTCCAAAAAGTTCTTTTAAAATCCCTTTACTCAACATGTCTTTGATTACTGGTGTTATTCATTCAGTTGTTTCTGAGTTAAATTGTATAGTGGTGTTCTTGAATACACTGCAAATGGCTTCTATATTTCTGTGTTGATATTTTTGCAGGTCGATTTTCTGTCCATCGATATTCTGTCACACATTCATCACCATCAAACGCACAGAGAAGAAAGCCTGGCAAATGCTCACAGTGGTGAATCATTCTACAGTGCACGGAATCTGAAAAAGTATGATGGCTGGATTCGGTACCACAGGACCACATGGGACAACAATGCTGTTAACCTTTAGGAGATGCTGTGTTATGCGATATTTACCTTTGGAATTCTGAAAATTCAATATTCGGAGAGTTGCATGGACTTCCAAAAAGTTCTTTTAAAATCCCTTTACTCAACATGTCTTTGATTACTGGTGTTATTCATTCAGTTGTTTCTGAGTTAAATTGTATAGTGGTGTTCTTGAATACACTGCATATGGCTTTACTATAACTCAGACAGATTCTACACCTTTAATCAACTCTATATCTTTTCCTGTGAAATCCCAAACTTTTGGGTTTACTGTCTCTTTTAAATCAGGGGAAATTCTTCAATTGTTCTCACTGGAAACAAACCTACAGCTGTGTCTTGTCGGGCCATTTTTAACTCTACATCTACATGTGTCTTAAACTCAACACCATCCGGTGTGCACTAAATTGTGCAATTTAACTTGCACAACAAATCTCTCCTTTACATGTTTACAGGACTTGGGTCACAGAAAACGAATTGATGTTTTTCCTCAAATTAGAGTATTTTTACAGAAACCTTTTCGGAGAATGGTTTTGTGATCTGTTTATTTTAATCTCCTAGAACTTTTTTACCAAGATGGGGAGGTCTGGGACTTCCCCTTTTCTTACAGTGGACCTGGTAGCACTTGTGTCAATCAAAAATGACACATGGTGGCCACTAATTATAGTGGGCACCTTGCACCAGTCCAAACAACCCCTTATTGGAGATAGGTTAAAGACAACCTTTATTGAAAGCTATCCTAGTGGTAGCTATGGAGAGCAGCCTTCAGGCTAAGTCTTGAAGGAATGTAAAGCAGATTGTTTTACCAGTCTATAATCTCTTGAGTGACCAAATGAAAGAGGACCATACCAGGTATATGTATAAAATATATGTATTTAGTCTTAAACACACCCCTCTAGTCTCTTTATGAGGCTAGAGTTCGAAGTACATAAGTTACAAGTCAGTTATCAACAGTAATAGCACAAATACAAGTTTGAGCCCTAGGGGCGTACCAAACCATATACCAAAAAAGTGGTATAAGAACCACGACTGAGCTAGACACAAGGCCTAGAGCCTGTAGAAGTGCTTGGACCCCAAGGAACCACCCAAGGTAGTGACACAGGGGACCCACGGGGGACGCGTGCAGTGTGAGAATACAGCCGCGAGCCACCGTTAACTTCTATGGGGAAAGTCGCGGTTGGATTTTTAAAAGGAAAGGACACTTAGAGGTGGACTTGGAGCAAATCCCTTTAGAACTAGGCAGTTCTAGAGTCAATACCCATGGGAGCACCGGAGTACTCGAGTTACCTCACCCAGGGAAGCCGGGTGCATAGGTGTCTTTTGTCGTCGGGTTTTGTCGTCGTTTTCAATGGCGATATGCTGCAGCAGGCTGCTGGCGGCCAAGTCGACAGTGTCCGGGTGGATCCAAGGGTGGATCGAAGATCTGAAGAACCTGAAAGCAGAGGGGACAGAGTCTGGGTCACTAGCCAGTGACCAGGAAGGCGATGAGCAGATGCCCACCGATGTCGGGTGCTTCAGGAAGGTTGACGGTCATCTTGACTCTTCAGCCACGAGGTCCAGGAGGCGTCGATGATGACCAGGAGCTGGATTCGAGCTGTCCCACGACGCCTGTCGATTGCTGAGGTTTTGGCGAACGGATTGGACCCAACAAGCCTTGGCAACAGCAAGTCACGTGGAAACAGAGAAAGGACGTTGATGCAGACCAGCAAGGTCTGAGGGACTCACCCAGCGAGGATAAGTCAGGGCACACCTGGAGCAACCAGGAAAGCCCAAGCAGAAGAAGAGTTGCCTTCGGAAGGGCCCACTAGCCAACAGACTAGCAACCGCGAAGGAGCCTCGAGTGGACGCACTTGAAGCTGGCTCACAGGACACTCGTGGAGTGGAGGCCAGTGATCTTCAGTGCAGTCGGTGTTGGAGGAGGGGGCTACTCGTAGCCCAAAGCACAACTTCGTGGGAGACCAGGAAGAGGATGCACTTGCAAAAGTTCTTGGTGTCCAGGGGTCACGGTTCCACGTTACCCACGAAAGCTACGGGCCTCAGCTTCGCTGGAAACTCAGGGCACCCTCGGGGAAGTCTGGAAATCTACCTCTGGTGTTGCAAAGACTTCGGCGTCCGGCGGGAGCTTCAGTGATGCAGTGATGCAGACCGGACAATTGCTTCTTAGGTGGTTGCCAAGCAGGGGAGTCACTCCTTGACCCCAAAGGGGATTCTTCAGTCCTCTAATCTTGAAGTAGAGCGTCGAAGGTCCAGGATTCGGCTTCAGAGTTTCGTCCAGGGTAATCTAAAATCCTAAGGACTGGGGTCCCATACTTATACCAAGTTAGGGGGTTGGACATACTCTGGGGACCCACCTATGGGAGGGTCAGGGAAGAGGGGTGGTTACACCCATTCCCTTTGTCCAGTTTCATGCCAGAGCAGGGGCAGGTAGCCCCTGCAACCGGTTTGAACTGGAATATGCACAGGGACACCAAGTGTGCCCCCAGTGCAGGACTTCTGAGCACCAGAGAGTGCTCCCGCCCAGCCCCAATACACATTATCCTGTCTGGGGAGGTGGTTACACCTCCCTTCGACAGGAAACCTATTGTCCAGGCCTCCCCTGCCGGAGTTTCAGTCAGCAGCAGGAGGCCAGACCCGTGTCTGTGGCAGCGGAATCTATTTTGTGATGCCAGGGCTCTGTAAAGAAGTTACCGGGTAGCCCGGTGTGTACATGTCTCTCCCTCTAGAAGGGGGGTAGTATTCCAAGATGTTTGACACCAAACACGACATGTTTTGGTGCAGCCAGTCCAAAGTTAGCATTCTACCGCAAGGATATAATGCACTTAAGAGTATATGGTCAGGCTGTACCACAACAGCATCAGAGGAGGGACTCCGAATGCTGCAGAGGGGCTCTGCTCATGCAGGGGCACCCTCTCACATAAAAATCAAGCACTCTGCCTTCAGGATTGTAAAGGCCTGCCATAGGAGTGACTTATAGGTTTATATGTGTGTGCAATGGTAGTGATATAGGTAGCCTATATCACAGTAAGGGGTGCATGCACCACCTTACCCAGGCTGCAGTAGCAGACCTGAGGTGTCATTTTGGCTGGCCTTCCAGGGGTGGCATAATACATGCTTCAGCCCCTGGCAGGCCTCTGGGGTACCTATGCCCTGGGTACATAGTATACCATATACTAGGGACTTATAAGGGTACTCCAGATTCCAATCAAAGATGTACCTAAGGTACATGGAAACCATTTTAGAGAGGAAGCAGCTAGGCTGGGGTTCTGATTAGCAGGGCCCCAGCCAGACTAAAGTCGAAAACCAGTGAAGCATCAGCAAAAAGTGGAGGTACCCATGTGAAGCAGATCCTACTCTCCTACACAACCCCCCCCCCAAACGCAGGGACATTAAACTAACCTTGTCCAGTTGAGTCTTCATGTTCTAAGTGGAAGTACCTAGAGAGTCCATCTGCATTGGCATGGTTACTCCCAGGTCTATGTTCCACTGTAGGGAAATGGACCACCTAAGCAGTTTGGGGTTTTCACCCTTCATTTGTTTTAGCCATAAGAGGGGCTTATGGTCTGTTTGAACAAGGAAGTGAGTACCAAACAAGTATGGCCTCAACTTCTTCAGAGCCCAGACCACAGCAAAGGCCTCCCTCTCAATGGCTGACCAACGTTTCTCTCTAGGGGTCAGCCTTCTGCTAATGAAAGCTACTGGCTGATCCTGACCTTCTTCATTCAATTGTGACAGTACAGCCCCTACCCCCAATTCAGATGCATCTGTTTGGACAATGAACTTCTTGGAGTAATCAGGACTCTGTAGAATGGGAGCAGTGCACATGGCCTGCTTCAGGTCATCAAATGCCTTTTGACAGTTAGCTGTCCACTGAACCTTTTTGGGCATTTTCTTTGAAGTTAAGTCATTCAGGGGTGTCACTATTGATCCATACCCCTTGACAAATCTCCTATAGTACCCAGTCAGGCCTAAAAAGGCTCTCACCTGAGTCTGGGTAGTTGGAGCAGTCCAGTCCATGATGGTCTGGATCTTGCTCTGCAATGGTTGAACCTGGCCTCCACCCACAAGGTGGCCCAGGTACACAACCTGACTCTGCCCTATCTGGCACTTGGTGGCCTTGATAGTGAGGCCTGCCTTTTGCAGGGCCTCCAAAACATTTCTGAGGTGGACCAGGTGATCCTCCCAGGTGGAGCTAAAGACAGCAATATCATCTAGATATGCTGCACTATAGGCCTCCAGACCTGTAAGGACTGTATTCACCAACCTCTGAAAAGTGGCAGGTGCATTCTTCAAACCAAAGGGCATTACCACAAATTGATAATGCCCACTAGGGGTTGAGAATGCTGTTTTTGGCTTTGCATCATCAGCTAGCCTGATCTGCCAGTAGCCAGCTGTTAGGTCAAATGTGCTTAGATACTTGGCTGAGGCCAAAGTGTCTATTAGCTCATCTGCCCTGGGTATTGGATGGGCATCAGTCCTAGTGACTGCATTGAGACCCCGGTAGTCCACACAAAACCTCATCTCTCTTTTCCCACCACTGGTGTGAGGTTTTGGCACAAGGACCACTGGACTAGCCCAAGGGTTATCTGAGGGTTCAATAACTCCCAAATCCAACATCTTCTGGACTTCTGTACTGATACAGTCCCTGACATGGTCAGGTTGCCTATAAATCTTATTTTTAATAGGCAGACTGTCCCCAGTGTCCACTTCATGAGTGCACCAGTTGGTCTGACTGGGTGTCAGAGAGAACATATGCCTGAACTGATTGAGCACCTGTCTGCAATCAGTTTGCTGCTGGGCAGTGAGGCTGCCTGCCAAGGCTACACCATCCACTGACCCATCATCAGGGTTCTGTGAGAGCAGGTCAGGGAGTGGGTCACTCTCTTCCTCCTGTCCCTCATCAGTAGCCATGAGCAAGCCCATGTCTGTCCTGTCCACATATGGTTTCAATCTGTTGACATGGAGAACCCTGTGGGGACTCCTGGGTGTTCCTAGGTCTACTAAATAGGTAACCTCACCCTTCTGTTCAACAATGGTATGGGGTCCACTCCATTTGTCTTGGAGAGCTGCTGGGGCCACTGGCTCCAACACCCACACCTTCTGCCCTGGCTGGTAAACAGTCAGTACAGCCTTTGGTCATGCCAGGCTTTTTGGAGTTCCTGGCAAGCCTCAAGGTTTTTAGTTGCCTTTTTCATGTACTCAGCCATCCTGGAGCGGAGACCAAGTACATAGTCCACTATGTCCTGCTTTGGGGGCTTGAGAGGTAACTCCCATCCTTCCTCCACCAGGCACAATGGACCCCTGACAGGGTGACCAAACAAAAATTCAAAAGGGCTGTAGCCAACCCCCTTTTGAGGCACCTCCCTGTATGCAAATAAAAGGCAGGGCAAGAGTATGTCCCATCTTCGCCTAAGCTTCTCTGGGAGCCCTTTAATCATGCCCTTCAAGGTTTTGTTGAATCTCTCAACTAAACCATTGCATTGTGGGTGATAGGGTGTGGTGAACTTGTAATGCACTCCACACTCCTTCCACATTGCCTTTAAGTATCCAGACATAAAGTTTGAACCCCTGTCTGATACAACCTCCTTAGGGAAGCCCACTCTTGAGAAAATTCCCAGGAGGGCTCTTGCCACCACAGGTGCTGTAGTGGTCCTAAGGGGTATAGCCTCTGGGTACCTGGTGGCATGGTCCACCACCACCAGGATAAACCTGTGCCCAGATGCTGTTTGGGGATCCATGGGACCAACAATGTCAATCCCCACCCTTTCAAAGGGGACCCCCACCACAGGTAGTGGTATCAGGGGGGCCTTTGTAGTGCCACCTGCCTTGCCACTGGCCTGGCAGGTTACACAGGAGCGACAAAACTCCTTGGTGTCTTCAGACATGTGGGGCCAGTGAAAGTGAGGGACGATTCTGTCCCAAGTCTTGTTCTGGCCCAGGTGACCTGCTAAAGGAATGTCATGGGCTAGGGTCAATAGGAAGCCCCTGAACTTCAGAGGTATAACCAACCTCCTGGTGGCACTAGGCTTGGGGTCTCTACACTCTGAGTACAAGAGTCCATCATCCCAATACACTTTATGGGGACCACTAGCATTCCCAGCAGCCTCAGCAGCAGCTTGCTGTCTGAGGGGTTCAAGAGAGGGGCAGCTCTGCTGCTCCTGGCTCAGATCTGCCCTGGAAGGGCCCCCTGTCCCTAAGAACTCAACCTGATCAGGCTCAAGCTCCTCTGGGACAGTTCCTTCCTCAGGACTGAGATCATCTCCCTGAAGAGACTGATCTTTCTTCTGAGCCAAGGGGGAAGGCACTGCCTTTACCCTACTACTCCTCCTCTTGGATGGCACTTGGTCAATTGTTCCAGGATTCAAGGCCTGTTCAGTGTTAGGCATTTTGCTCTGTGACCTGGTCACAGCAAACACATCTGCAGGGATGCCCAGCATTTCTGCATGGGTCCTGAGCTCCACTTCTGCCCAAGCTGAAGTTTCTAGATCATTGCCAAGCAAGCATTCAACTGGTAGGTCTGCACTTACCACAACCTTCTTAAGGCCAGTTACCCCTCCCCAGGAGAAGTTAACAACTGCCAGAGTATGGTCTGTTCTGACATTGCCAGCATTGGTCACTTGGTACATTTCACCAAGTATAATCTGCCCAGGATCCACAAGATCTTGTGTCACCATGGTGACACTTGCTCCTGTGTCCCTAAATGCCAAAGCCTCTTTTCCATTTATTAATGGCTGTTGCCTGTACTTGACCAGATTACTGGGACTCACAGAGGAGGTCACATCCATGCCTCCATCACAGACTAGGACAGCCTGAGTGAGTTCTCTGACTAGGCCAGAGCTCATCTCATTACCCAGGGTCAACCCTACTAAACCCTTGGCTTGTGTACTCCCACCACCAATTGTAACTGCACTAGGGGGAACAGGTGCCTTAGGGGCATTGGTGGGGGCTGGAATAGAGTCTTTGGACTTGGTGCAATCACTGGTCCAGTGTGTCTTTTGCTTACAGACTTTGCACCATGGTTTCTTTTGGCCCTTCCCTTTGTTAGACTGTGAATCTCCACCTGAAGAAGATTTTTGGGGGCCTTGTGAAGACTTCTGGTCTTTACCCTTCTCCCCACCCTTGTCAGAGTTCTTAGAATCTTGCTTCTTTGGGTCACCACCTTGGTTCTGTACCTTCTGCCTCACCCTGGTTCTGACCCATTTGTCTGCCTTCTTTCCCAATTCTTGGGGAGAGGTCAGATCAGAGTCCACCAGGTACTGATGCAACAGCTGATTTTGACAGTTATTAAGAATCTGCTCCCTCATGATAAGATTGTACAATCCTTTGAAGTCACATACCTTACTGCCCACTAACCAACCTTCCAGAGCCTTAGCAGAACAATCAACAAAGTCCACCCAGTCTTGATTCTGTGCCTTTTGGGTATCTCTGAACTTTAACCTGTATTGTTCAGTTGTTAGGCCAAACCCATCAATCAATGCACTTTTTAAGACTGGATAATTATCAGCATCCTCTTCTCTAACAGAGAGGAGCTTATCTCTACATTTTTCTGCAAAGGAGAGCCACAAGATTGCTGCCCACTGCTCCTGAGGGACCCTCTGTACTTTACAGGCCCTCTCCAGTGCAGAAATCCATTTGTGGATGTCATCCCCACTCTGGTAGGGAGGGACAATCTTGCTCAGGTTTCTATGGTCATAAGACCTTTCCCTACCACTAGGGAAGTTGCTGCCACCATGGGACGCTAGTCCCAATTTTTTTCTTTGCCTTTCAAGCTCTAGGGACTCCCTGTCTATAGCCAACTGCTCTCTTCTGAGTCTCAATTGAGCTTCTCCATACTTGAGCAGTCTCTCTTTCCTCTCGCCTGGAGGATTCCCTCCTATGAGAGGAAACAGAGGTCCCCACTGAAGTGTCAGAATGGTTAGACTCCTGAGAAGGAGATCTGGACCTTCTAGGCACACTCATAACTCTTCCTGGTGGGACAAAGGGGAGGTCATTCTGATCCTCCTCCTCATCCACAGGAGGAGCTGGATTCTCCAGGTCAAGGTCATTGTCACCTTCCTGGACAGTTTCATAGGGGGGGTCCTGGGTTTGTTCACCCCTGGCCCCTTCCTCATCTTCTGTCCCACCCTCTCTGCCTACCCCTTCAGACTCTATAGGTCTTCTGAGATCATCTAGCAGGAGCATCTCCATGAGACGTTGGGTGTTGGCACTTTTGCCTGTCTTCAGCTTCCTAATCTTGCACAACTCTCTCAATTCCAAGAATGGGAGGTTGTCATATTTGGAGGGTAGGAGCCCACTGGTTCCTGGCAGGGATCTACTGATTCCTGGCCCTGAAGACATTACTAGTGAGGTGTGGTGTATGCACTACCTACTCTAGTGTGGCCTACTAAACTCTCTTGAGTTGTAGAAAGGGTGTGCTAAGCCCTTAACACACAACTCTAAGTTCAGTAGAACTTACTGTATACTAAGCTTGTTTTTATATGTACCTAAGGTACCCTTAGTGGTTTTCAGTTGATCAATTCAATTGAGATTATCTGGTAAAACAATAGCAAGCTGGAATCCCACACGCTGCACACCAATGTGAGAAGTTGGCCTGGTATATGCTGTCCACTAATTATAGTGGGCACTTTGCACCAGTTCAAACAACCCCTTATTGGAGATAGGTTAAAGACAACCTTTATTGAAAGCTATCCTAGTGGTAGCTATGGAGAGCAGCCTTCAGGCTAAGTCTTGAAGGAATGTAAAGCAGCTTGTTTTACCAGTCTATAATCTCTTGAGTGACCAAATGAAAGAGGACCACACCAGGTATATGTATAAAATATATGTATTTAGTCTTAAACACACCCCTCTAGTCTCTTTATGAGGCTAGAGTTCAAAGTACATAAGTTACAAGTCAGTTATCAACAGTAATAGCACAAATACACATTTGAGCCCTAGGGGCGTACCAAACCATATACAAAAAAAGTGGTATAAGAACCACGACTGAGCTAGACACAAGGCCTAGAGCCTGTAGAAGTGCTTGGGCCCCAAGGAACCACCCAAGGTAGTGACACAGGGGACCCACGGGGGACGCGTGCAGTGTGAGAACACAGCTGCGAGCCACCGTTAACTTCTATGGGGAAAGTCACGGTTGGATTTTTAAAAGGAAAGGACACTTAGAGGAGGACTTGGAGCAAATCCCTTTAGAACTAGGCAGTTCTAGAGTCAATACCCACGGGAGCACCGGAGTACTCGAGTTACCTCACCCAGGGAAGCCGGGTGCATAGGTGTCTTTTGTCGTCGGGTTTCGTCGTCGTTTTCAATGGCGATCTGCTGCAGCAGGCTGCTGGCGGCCAAGTCGACAGTGTCCGGGTGGATTCAAGGGTGGATCGAAGATCTGAAGAACCTGAAAGCAGAGGGGACAGAGTCTGGGTCACTAGCCAGTGACCAGGAAGGCGATGAGCAGATGCCCACCGATGTCGGGTGCTTCAGGTAGGTTGACGGTTGTCTTGACTCTTCAGCCACGAGGTCCAGGAGGCGTCGACGACGACCAGGAGCTGGATTCGAGCTGTCCCACGATGTTTGTCGATTGCAGGGGTGTCGGCGACCGGATTGGACCCAACAAGCCTTGGCAAGTCACGTGGAAACAGAGAAAGGACGTTGATGCAGACCAGCAAGGTCTGAGGGACTCACCCAGCGAGGGTAAGTCAGGGCACGCCTGGAGCAACCAGGAAAGCCCAAGCAGAAGAAGAGTTGCATTCGGGAGGGCCCACTAGCCAACGGACTAGCGACCGCGAAGGAGCCTTGAGTGGACGCACTTGAAGCTGGCTCTCAGGACACTCGTGGAGTGGAGGCCAGTGATCTTCAGTGCAGTCGGTGCTGGAGGCGGGGGCTACTCGGAGCCCAAAGCACAACTTCGTGGGAGACCAGGAAGAGGATGCACTTGCAAAAGTTCTTGGTGTGCAGGGGTCACGGTTCCACGTTACCCACGACAGCTACGGGCCTCAGCTTCGCTGGGGACACAGGGCAGCCTCGGGGAAGTCTGGAAATCTACCTCTGGTGTTGCAAAGACTTCGGCGTCCGGCGGGAGCTTCAGCGATGCAGACCGGACAATTGCTTCTTAGGTGCCTGCCAAGCAGGGGAGTCACTCCTTGACCGCAAGGGAGATTCTTCAGTCCTCTAATCTTTAAGAAGAGCGTCGAAGGTCCAGGATTCGGCTTCAGAGTTTCGTCCAGGGTAATCTAAAATCCTAAGGACTGGGGTCCCATACTTATACCAAGTTAGGGGGTTGGACATACTCTGGGGACCCACCTATGGGAGGGTCAGGGAAGAGGGGTGGTTACACCCATTCCCTTTGTCCAGTTTCGCGCCAGAGCAGGGGCAGGTAGCCCCTGCAACCGGTTTGAACTGGCATGTGCACAGGGACACAAAGTGTGCCCCCAGTGCAGGACTTCTGAGCACCAGAGAGTGCTCCCGCCCAGCCCCAATACACATTATCCTGTCTGGAAACCTATTGTCCAGGCCTCCCCTGCCGGAGTTTCAGTCAGCAGCAGGAGGCCAGACCCGTGTCTGTGGCAGCGGCATCCATTTTGTGATGCCAGGGCTCTGTAAAGAAGTTACCGGGTAGGCCGGTGGGTACATGTCTCTCCCTCTAGAAGGGTGGAATGCTACCCCCGCCGCCAGGACTGGCGGGGGGTAGTATTCCAAGATGTTTGACACCAAACACGACATGTTTTGGTGCAGCCAGTCCAAAGTTAGCATTCTACCACGAGGATATAATGCACTTAAGAGTATATGGTCAGGCTGTACCACAAACAGCATCAGAGCAGGGACTCTGAACGCTGCAGAGGGGCTCTGCTCATGCAGGGGCACCCTCTCACATAAAAAGCAAGCACTCTGCCTTCAGGATTGTAAAGGCCTGCCATAGGAGTGACTTATAGGTTTATATGTGTGTGCAATGTTAGTGATATAGGTAGCCTATATCACAGTAAGGGGTGCATGCACCACCTTACCCAGGCTGCAGTAGCAGACCTGAGGTGTCATTTTGGCTGGCCTTCCAGGGGTGGCATAATACATGCTTCAGCCCCTGGCAGGCCTCTGGGGTACCTATGCCCTGGGTACATAGTATACCATACACTATGGACTTATAAGGGCACTCCAGATTCCAATCAAAGATGTACCTAAGGTACATGTAAACCATTTTAGAGAGGAAGCAGCTAGGCTGGGGTTCTGATTAGCAGGGCCCCAGCCAGACTAAAGTCGAAAACCAGTGAAGCATCAGCAAAAAGTGGGGGTACCCATGTGAAGCAGATCCTACTCTCCTACACTTGTGTCAATCAAAAATGACACATGGTGGCCATTTACTTCTCCTTGTACAAATGGTCCACTCTGGTCTACCTCCAAGACTGCGTCAAATACACAATCTTCCTCCCTCCTCAGGCACCGTCATTGGGAATTATTGGAGCCAAACCCATCATTATCAAACATAGGGAACTGTTAAAATGGGTGCTGGTTCTGAAGCGAGTTTAGATTTGCTTTGGGCAACTGATTTATATTAAATCTAGTGTTTCCCATATTTTATGGGATTATCGGGGCTTGCGGAACCTGCATCATTGGAACCTGTTTCTGCATTGGCACTTGCAATTCATGGATTGGCACATTTTGCATAAGCATTTGATTTCCTCCCTGTATTTGTACATTTCCAATTATTTTATCTGGGTTCGGCCTACACTCCCTTTTCTAATGCCCGATCTTATTACAGTAATGACAAGGGGTCATTTTCATCAGCGTTGCAAAATCTACACCAGAATTTGGATCGACCTGAACACCTCTACCCCTACCCTCTGAAACACCAAAGGCTAGAGTACTTTGTACTCCAGCTTGTAAACCAACACCTTGCATACCACTTTGACTTCCTGTAAAAAATGATTCTGAAAACCTTTCTGAGCAAACATCATTTGTTTTAACATGAATTTCTCTTTAAGCTTTCTCTGCTTCATTTCTTGTTCATCAGCACAATATTTTGCATATGTCAGTATCTCATCCAAAAATGTTGTCAGCCAGCAAATCGCACTCTGTTGTATATGCATACCAATCTCTGGTCTTACCCACAAACAAACTGAGACACAAAGAAAGGGGCGCCTCTTCCGTTATGGCAGAGGAGGGCTGCCCCACTACTCAGAGTCAGAAGATACAAAAAAAAAAATGATAATAAAACTTTAGCATTTTGTTTTTCCCTGGCTGAGGTGAGTGGCCATCATCTAAGGGGGGGTCATCATCTATGATGGCAGCTGGGAGGAGGAGAGTTGTGCACTGTAAGTGTGCATGTTGATTTGAACGGCTGTCTTAGAACAGCCAATCCTACATGCAAACGTACATCTCCCCAACCCAGGTGTGTAGAAAAGGCACAGGCTCCCTGTCTCTGAGTGAGCATCACTCCAGTCCGCTCAGACAAATCCTGGTGCTTCTCTCATGCTGGGTAACAGCAAGGGATCAGGGTCTGGATTGAGTGAGGAGTTTGGGAGCCTGTGCAGTGTGTGCGATCCTGAAAGAAGCTGCCCCACTGCCCACGCTGCCACACCACTTTGTTTTTTTAGCAGCCACCACTGTACAAAGAAACCCAGATCACTTGGTATGGGATATTCTCTCCCACTGTGCTGTTGAAGCACATGAAGCAAATGCTCAATGCACTGATTCATTTGGCTCTTGTGAAGTTCTTTTAATCTTTATCCAACCAATATTTTTTGGAGGAACCTTGCCGTTCAGGAATGTAATCACTGCTTTGTATTTTTCCATGTCTACAGGAGATGGTGCATTAGTGCAGGCATCTCTCGTTGGCTCTTCACACGGCCATCGTACAACAACTTTATATTCAGCCCACAAGTCATTTGGCACTACAATATCAAATAAGGTATTCAACGACCCAAGTGATTCCTACTGGGTTCGTCTTTTCTAAAAAGTGATAGACCAAACCAACTCTCCACGCTTAAGGTACGCCTCAAATGTGTCCAACGTATTAGTGTGATCCACAGTCTTCGGGCGTCCAAGCGAGAGGGTCGTTGAACATCTGACCACCCTGTTCCTGTGGTGGTCAGTATATTTATAATTTTTCACACTAGCAGAGTGACTACTTAATATGGTCCTGACGAATGCCACTGGATCTCTTTAGGGGACCAAATACATGGCAGAAACATGTTGAGCTACATCTAGGGATATATTTGTTCAATCCCTAGTCCTCTCTCTTTTTACTGTGTCCTTGAGGCCACCCAATAAAGATTTAGTGGACCCAAAGAGATATTTTTAAATCACTATTTCTCCTTGCACTCTGCCCCTCATTCACCTCATATCTAACTCTCATCTTGAGAAAAACACCTCAGCTCCTCCCTTCGGGGAGTTGTAGCCCACACCTTGGTGTGAGGAGGGAACTCATTTGATGAAGTATGTCACCTAACAGTGAGTGAGGGTTGTCGTCCTGAAAGGAATTTCTCTTTCTTGCTCTCTTTTTCCTTCCCCTGACAATACACCTCCCTCTCCTATCCCCCTGACATACAGCCGGACGTACTTTGTGTGATATATACATCTACATAATTAAGCATTGCTCTTCTAGTTTTACTCAGGTATTTCTCTCTTTCCTTTTCTTTTCCCTAATGTTTAATACTTTCTACTGTGTGGGTCTAGGTGGTAGTTTAATTCCATATATCTTTTCTTTTAATCTATCTATATTCTTAATTCAAATGTACCATATTTTGGAAAACTCATAGGACCCTTGTTCTCAGTAATCTTGTAGCATTGACAAAGCCACAAACATGTATGCAATTCCAAATTTATTGTCATGTAATGTGCAGGTGTAACCTCAGGAGGCACCTCTTCTCCTTTCCTTACTGGAATTGTAACATCACCTCTCACAAAAGTCTTGAATCATTTAAAGCATTTCATGATTTTCACAAATCTCAACAGCAAATGTCAAGTAATTCAGTTCAAATTCAATGTTTTTAATCTATTCCGTAAATGATTTTTTTCCCTCCAAACCTGTTACAGGTTTAGTTCTTGAAGCATTGTTAGCCAATCTCAATGCGGCACTCACACAACAACTGACCTATCACAACGCAGCACTCTGTGTCATCATCAACCAATAACAGCGCAGCAGTACACCACCCAACCAATCTCAGCATGGCACACAATGACATATGATCTCACTCCTTTCAGCCGTTCACCCTCCTTTATAATTTCTCTCATACACACAATCCTACAATTTTAAACAAATGTAAATAAACAAAATCTTTGTCCATTCCACAAAAGAAAACAAAATCAATTCAGCAATAGGAATATTAAGGTTTTTTACACCTTCAGATTTTTTCACACGAAAAGAGTTTTCACACAAATTAATGAAATCTCAACCAGCGGGAAATCACCTTAATCAATGTAGCTTAAACTGTTGCCCAATTAGGTTCTGCCAACATCAATCAATATTAGCACAATCACAACAATTTATTATAGTCCCTGTCGCAATTGTGTAGTCAATGGTACTTCACGATCTGCACAACAAATCTCTAGCAGACAAGAAATACAATAACGTTTATTCCATACTTTCCTCTGTATTTTTCTCAATATATCTCAATATCCCGGGATCTTAGGTTAAGTCGAGCCTGATAACCTCTTCAACTTCTTCACAATAGGCACATAAACATCATCAATTCAATCCACACTCCTGCTACAATATCTCACGGATAAAGACAACAACAATTCACAATTCATGACGCATACCCCTATTGATACTTACACCTCCAATATAGCAACCACCCCCGAAATTGCAGCTTGTCAGTCTTCAAGTTCTGGGCATTAGGCTTTGGGATTCGATTATTACTTTAACTTGAGCAATTATTCATAGCTCCTCTTCTCAGAACATGAAGCATCCTGCTGCTACCAAATTTTGCTAGTGGGGGTATCAGTTTAAATAAAACTCGGTTTACTATCACACAGGCAGGTCCCCGCTTTTGGACTCCTAAGGTCTGATTGACCTTTGCTGTTGTTTTAGAGAAGATCAGGAGCAGATCATTGCAAATATAATACTCATAATCTCTAATCTAAGTTCAGTGAATAATGTGAATTTGGGTGTAAGTTTCAAGGGTTTTATTAATTGCTACATCTTCTTACTAAATTATCTTTATTCATTCAAAGTCATAAGTTTTATTTATTTTAGTTCCAATAAATCAATCATGAATAGAAATCAATAATGAAAATTGGTTAATTAGTCATTCCTAATAAATGCACTGAGCTTGTTCCATGAAGGAAAGAATCCCTACTCTAAGAATTGGGCAAAAAAGGTGTCAGTTAAAGCCCATAAAGAGCTTAAGAGAGTGAGATTTCAAGCATGAAGCTCATAAATCCATTCAAAAATCAATAATTGATTGAAGTGGAACTTCCCATAAAGAAAAATTCAAGAAACTCAGTAAAGTCTCAGAGCAACTAGAAATAAGGCAGGGAAAAAGGGGGTCAGGGTAAGTCATAAAGACAAGCGGTATAATGTGTCTGAAAATGGCAATGGAAAATGGTGTTACAGTGTAAATTACTCTCAGAACACATACTATCATAAGCAGTTGAAAACAATGTTGCAGTTAATGTTGTATGCTCTCCTCCTCCTCTCTTCCATGTCCCGTTTTACATTGCGGCAGATGCTGCAGCAAGCACCATCCTCCGCAATGTAAAATATAGGTATTGAGACCGCCGTGGTGGCGGTCGCATTGTAATTACCCATGTGGGACCGCCGCTTCGTAGGTGGGCGGTCCCACTCCCCGATACAATGGCGGACAGACTAAAGTGTGTCCGCCATTGTAATCAGCCCCTAAACATTTTATGTATACTTCGGCTCAGCTAGTCAAATTACTTTCAGGCAAAAAGCAGCTTTAGCCATTTGAGGCCCAGTACAAGTGAATATGCCTATTCGGTACATTTTTTTGTTCATTTTAAAAGCAATTCAGTTTCATTAAAGTTTGCATGTTAATTCTGCAACTTTATTTTAGCTATGTTATTTGACATTTTATTTAAAACGCGTCACCAATACTTGAGTCCACAGATATATGTACCTTGAAGATATGATTATCTTCAAAGTATGTTGGTGTGAAGGTAAGAATAACAAGTGTATACTTACCTATATATGCTTAGTTTCATGATGCAGTAATAGTTAATATTTTGAATACAAAATTGCAGTAGCATGACATTTTATGGCTCAATATTCTGATATTCAACCGGCAATTTGTGCCCCTCTTGACTTCAATGAACTCTGTTTCCCTGGAAACACTATGCTACTTCTTTGGTCTTTCTGATGTTATGAATATTTTTCTCACATGTGTCCCAAAGGTAGAAAGCAATCACTGATTCTTTAAGGGAGAGTGCACTCCAATCACTTCCTCATCTACATATTCTTACCTGTGCTCATCTTCTTAGTGTCAGGGACCACAATGCCACCAAAATGGGATCCTGATTGCTCACCTGTGTCCAAATGACTATAGGGCCCACCTCTCAGCCTACTGATTTGTACTAAGATGGGTCACCTCTAATGAAAGAAACCAGGAGCCTGATACATCTTCTGAGATAGACTTGAGAAATGCCTTGAACAGCACTTGAAAATTAAGAACTACCATGGGGCCTATATGTATGAACGCTTCATTAGGAAACTGAAGAGTCACACTCATTGCCTCACACCACTTGTGGTTTCAATCTGGAACCTCTCATTCTTGCTAGTAATTCTCAACTGCCTTATCTCAACTCTCCAGTCAGCACAATCAAACATTGAATGATGACACCCAAGAGGGCATTACCTGTGTTGGCCCTGGAAAAGTCTCCATGTAATAGAATACAGATGCAAATACGTTCACATGAAAAAACAGATGACCGTGGTTAAATGCACTCCCCTTAAATGGACAGTGAATTCCCGTTTAGACAACACACTCTGTGGAATGTTTGCTAACATTTTGCTCCAGTTTGCATTAATTTTGTGCGTTTATTTGGGATTTACTTTAAAACACAAAACTTTATTTACACAAGAAAGTAGGCCACAAGTAACATAAAGAAGTGTTAGCTCTGCTTTGCATTGCTTTACATCAAGGGGGCCTACCATGGGAGATACATGAACATCAAGGGGGCCACCTATGGGAGGTACTTGGACATTCCCATGCAGCCACCCATGGTTTTTGTTGCAAAACCTTTTCTACTAACGTTTGTAGTTGAGGCTTTGCACCAACAAATAACACCTCTTTGATGCTGGTGTTAAAATGGATAACTATTTTACTTTCCCTAAACTTTTCTGACTTTGCATATTACACATTCAAAGTGGGAAAAGTTTTAAAATTTGTCTGGGTATAGTATTTTGTACTGGAAGGCTATCCTTCCAGTAGAAAACCTATGTGAGGCATCACACGTGATTTTGCACTTTTGGAAAGGGGTGCGTGTGGTGCTAGGCAGCCTGGTTTTGCGTCAGGACTAGGCAAGAGAGGAGTAGCATCATCTCTTAGTAGATCAGCACTGCAACTTTCACAACGCTTCAACTTTGCTTGCTGCGCTGTTTGACAACTTTGTAAATCTCTTCTTCAGAGTAAGGGAAATCAAACAAACACTGGGGCATATTTACAAGCCCCTTGCGCCACTTTTGCGCCGCCGTTGCGTCACGCAAGTGACGCGGCGGCGACGCAAACCATGCGCCGTGTTGCGCTATATTTACAATGTGACGCATCTAGGGAGATGCGTCACGTAGTAAACCCCTGCGCCACATGAAACCTGCGTCAGGTTTCATGTGGGCATACCGGCGCAGGGGGGGGCGTTCCGGCACAGGTACGCCTCGGAAAAGTGACGTAGTGAAATCTACAAGATTTCACGCAGTCACTTTCTCGACGCTGGTGCACCAAATCCTTACGCCTGCTTCAAGCAGGCGTAAGGAGTGACGCACCATGTTATGGATAGGGAAGGTTGGAACAGTGCTGGAGTTGCGTCGCGCTTGCGACACGACTTCAGCACTGCGCCAACCTTCCGCCGGCAGATGCGCCACGCATCTGCTTATCCTTGCGCCACGATGCGCCGCATTGTAAATGCGGCGCATCGGACGTGGCGCAAGGGTAAACTTGCGTGACGCATTTTCCCTGGCGCATCCCTGCTGATATGCAGGGATGCGCCAGGGAACGTAAATATGCCCCACTGTACTCAGTGTGCCGATCTCACTCGATTGAATTTTTTTTTAGCATAGTAGTGACGAAAATCTGTGATAGACTGCTGCTTTATCAAGCAAGACTTAAAAGTGGAGAAAAAAATAAACACAAAAGAGGATAGGGTAACCCATTCACTTACAAGACCTACTGCTGTTACCAGAGAAGCTAAATTACTGGTGGATATTGATTAAAGAATATAAATGTATTAAAACAATACGCCACCGGGTAACAGGTATTGTTCAAAGTAGCGCTCAGAGTCTACTGCTCAGGGCGCTTTGGGTACTACGAGTGAACGTGGCTGGGAGCAAAAGTAAATCTCCATACCTTATAGAGCCATATGAAATAACTTCAATTCATATAGTTTAAATACAAACTCGTTAATCAAATTAATGCATGATGGCTGTTTAGCATTTTACAAATTCTTTTGGTCATGAATGTAATGAATTTATAATCAACTTTGAACATTTCCTTTATTTTAGATTTTAACTTCAACCATTTGTGCTATCAAAAGCAATTTCCGACATGAAGCTTAAAGTACTAATTAGTGTTTTGACTTATGCTAATTGCATTCGACAATACCCTTTTACACTTCTCAAAGCATTTTGCAGTTAAAAATGCGTTCCTCTAAAAATATTTAGACAAAATGATCTATGAGACTTAGCACTGTCTTCTCCGAGCGCCAACTAATTAACTAGACAGAGAGGCTCAGATATTCAAAGACAATCCGATGGGATTCTGGCACGACACCACGGCTCTAAACGCGCCTAACAACAGTCTGATAGAGGAGCTTAACAAACATAATATTGAAAGTTGAAAATTGATTGTTAAACAACAGTAGAAGGTTAAATTTATTTCACCGAAATATCAACTATGCTAAGATTGTGGAATGCAAAATTTAAAAGAGAGAAGGAGAGTGTGATGGAAATCATACTGCAGCTCACAGAACAAAAAAGCAGGAAGCATCAAACACTGAATTATTTTCTTCTGATGAACACCATCTGTTGCAATAAGAACAGAAGAGTCAGTAGGGAGGAATATCCACGGTTTTGACGGTAAACTTATATACTGAGACTTTGCAATATACATTTCCAACTTTATTGAGCCTTTTAAGTAAAACTTACCAATAGTTATTGTTCACGTTTTATGATTTTATTTTATTTGTGGAGCCCAACAGAACCGATAATAAGTCCTTTGACCTCTTTATGAATTCTCAACAAAGTACAACCTCTGAGTTTATTTTAACCCTTTTTTAGTGTCTTCTTTGTATGTCTGAATCGTCCTCGATTATTCGATTCTGGCAAAATCCAAACACATGAGATTTGTAGTTTTTTAAACGTTGCAGTTTTTGGGGTTGAAATTTGAGAGGTAAGAACAGTCCCGAGCTGTAGCCAGCGCTTATCTAGTCCAAAATGAAGAAAAGGGGCATTTGAGGAACTTGATGGACGTCCAGAAAAAATACATGATCCTATCTTTTCAAGTCCTGCACTTATTTAAAGAGAAGTTTTATACGAAATACATATGGTCAGTGGTTACGTTTTGTGTGGGAAGGTGGAGATAGGTTGTAACTAATTATTTAGACGTGGCATGAGTATGTCAAATAAGCAGATATCAGTAGCAGCTTGTAGTGGGAGTGTTGCGGGGCGGTGGGGCGGGGGAGGGGCAGGGTGGGGGGTAGTAAACTCCAGCATACGGCCGACCGGAGGTAAGTACATAACTAAATAAAGAAAACAAATTACATTGCGCGCGCTGTAACGCCATTTGCGTTGCAGCGCGCAATGTGATTCGTTTTCTTTATTTATTTATGTACTTACTCTCCGGTCGACCGTATGCTGGAGTTTACTACCCCCACCCTGCCTCCCCCGCCCACCGCCCCGCAACACTCCCACTACAAGCCGCTATTGGCAGATATGAGCGCATGCAAGTATCTGTAATAATGGACGCAGGATGTAATGTTGTAGATACTTTTTCATTGTATAGCTCCAACACATCGGGGAGGAGCTGCATGCAACAGCATCTTCTCACATCTTCGCAAGTCGACATCTACAGTCTATCTTTTTTTTTTTTTTTTTTTAACATTTTAGCTGTTTTTATTTTTTATTGCATGTTTATTTTTGGGTAGTTACGCTGAAAAGCAGTTTATATTTCAAATAGGAACTAACAATTGGGACTGGTTCAAATTTGAATGTTCAGGTTTTTTTTTCCATTTCATGAACGAATTGGTTTAAAAAAAAATTTTTTAATTATTGAGATCCAGGTATAACAGTATCATACATATGGCTTAAATTGATCTTTCCACATAAGTATTAAATACCATTTTTTTCCATGCACATATAATATCATTCTATAAATACAATAAATATGATAAACAAAGTTAATACTCATCACATCACCTCTCGTAAACCAAACTATCATTGAAAATGCAGTTGCCTTAAAATCCCATAAAAGGCACAACTATATAAAAAAAAAAAGCCACCCGAGTAGAGCAAGGGGACATAACAATTCTTTTAATCCATTTTCAAACTGCACCAGTTTCTTCCGGTTGGAAATATTCTCCCCAGAGCTTCTCGAATTTCCTTACTCCCCCAGTGCGAATTGCATATTGTTGCTCGCTTACTCTAACTCGCCTCATCTTTTGTAGCCAATCCTTCCATGAGGGAATTATCTGGTTTCGCCAGTTTTGGAGTAGAAGGGATCGGGCGACCGCTGTTGCAATATATACTATTTGTACCCATTTATCAGAGAGGCCCAATCCAGGGTCAAACCCCAGGGCTGTCAACCAGATAGTTGGACCCACATTAACTTTGCCGACATTAACCAGATACTGGCATATTTCGGTCCAAAATCCCTGTATTAATGAGCACTGGCTAATCATATGAGTCCAGTTTGCCGGGGAGTGTCTTAGGCAGCGGGGAGAAATACCTGGGACAGTGGGATTGATACGCACTAAGAAGCTGGGGTTCTATATAAAAGCCATTTCGAAAAGAAGAGCATCCGTCGCCAATTGGCCCCTCTTAAAACAGAGAAATTCAATATATTGACCTCTTTCCAGATTTTTTCTGTCATATCGAGACTTTCGTCTTTCTTCCATTTTTAACCACCTTTTGGGTGGACTCCGGGCCCTTACAATTAGAGAGGATTCTCTTCCATTCCCCAGGCCGTTTCAAAGCCACTCTACTACTTAGTGCTAATATCACCTCCTTAGTAATAAGGATTAATCCTAGGTCTAGATCCTGTAAAACTTTCTTAAGCCGTCTAAAAGACCCGGCAAGTAGGATATCCTCTTGTGTACACTGCCTTACTTCGCAAAGAGTTTGCCATCTATCTCCCCTTAGGAAATCCCCCACTGCCCGATAACCCGCTCGCCCCCACCTTTGAACTATTTCCGAAGATAGCCTTATCTCTAAACCTGTATCCATCGCCTCCAGAGACGTCGCCGCATGTACCTGAGGGATGGAGTATTTACTGTAAAAATCCCTCTGTTTCTTGAAGAGCCACTTCAGGCTCTTGTACCGTACTTTTTTAGGTAATTTGGTTATTTTTAACACATCAAAGATTTTAAATTCCTTAAAAATCAACTGCATGAAATTATTTACGAAAAGACCTCTAAGAGCATTTAATTTAAATCTAGATAAATATTGTGCAAAATAGGCATTATAGTAATCTCTAAGATTGGGAAGGGCCAATCCTCCGTTCTCACAAGTATCATATAAAGTGCTAAGTGCTATTCTAGGGGCTTTTTTTGCCAGATAAAAGATGAAAACATCGACTCAACCTTTTTTAAAAAAAAGGAGGTTGCTAATACACATGGAATGGCAGAAAATAGAAAATTGAAAAGAGGGAGCACCGACATTTTGATTAGGGAGACTCTCCCTAGAATAGTCAAAGGGAGGGAGATCCATCTGGAGAATAACCGCTGAACCTTCGTGAGAAGGGGAAAAAAATTGAGATCAAACAAATCCTCGATTCTCGAAGAGAACTTTACACCTAAATATCTCTTTGGGAGGGAATTAGCCCACCCGACCAAGTCTGGCAATAAGGCCTCTGGAGTGCATCCACAGAGTATAACTTCTGTCTTCCTCCGATTGATTTTATATCCTCCAAGTGTCTCGATTGAGCAAAAATCTCAAAAAGCTTTATTTGCGACACTAGCTGACTACCTATGATCAGCATAATGTCATCCGTGTATAATTTTATCTTACCCATTTGAGGAATTGGGGGTTGAATGATCTTGTTTGCTCGGATTGCTCTGGCTAAGGGCTCAATGAAAAAGGCAAAAAGAATCGGGGAGAGTGGACACCCCTGCCTTGTGCCTCGGAGTACCTTTATTTGGCCCACTTCGACTGAATTAATGATAATATCCGCTTCAGCCTTACAATACAAATTGTGTATAAACCCCGTGATCTGGAATGGAATGCCAAATCTAGACAAAATGTAGAATTATGTTTCCCAGACCATGAGGCCGAAGGCCTTTTCTGCGTCTATTAAAAACACTAAGGCTCGTATATTATTTGCCTCGAAATAATCCAGAGCTTCAGCCAGATAGTGTGTATTAGTACCAAGCTGTCTCCCTGCTAAAAAACCATTTTGGTCTGGGGGAATCAAACCCGGGGCTATTGAATTAAATCTATTTGCGAGCAGTTTAGATATTATTTTATAATCAGAATTTAATAAGGTTATAGGTCTGTATGAATTGGGGTCTTCGGCATCCTTATCTTTTTTCAGAAAACTCACTATGTTCCCTTTAAAAAAAGAAGGTGGTATGTCATCGCCCTGCAGCATTTTATTAGCTAACAATAAGAGGTGGTCAGTTAAAACATCCAAGAAGGCTTTAAAAAATTCCCCTGGTAGGCCGTCCGGGCCACAAGCCTTCCCGTTGGGAAGGTTCTTGATAACCTCCATCAATTCCTCTCTGGAAAAAGGTTGGCTCAAATTAGCTCCCTCTTCTATGGATAAAACCGGAATATCACAGTCCGATAAAAAAAATTCTAAAAGGGCTTTATCTATTTTCTGACTTTTTGAGTAGATCTTCGCATAATGGTATAGCATAATTTCTCCTAATTTCACAGAGTCCTGCCTTACTACTCCCGTAATCGGGCATTTCAGAGCCTCTATTCGGTTCCTGGTCGCTTGTTCCCGTGCCTGCCACGCTAAAAATTTGCCTGTAAAATTACTTTCTTCATATACTCGCTGAGAGTACGTCTGGCTTATAGAGGCACACTTAGCATAATATAGATCGCTCAGGGCCTGTCTGGCTGTGACGTATACTTTTTTATTGATCCTAGTTGAGTTCCTCAGGAATTTATCATAGCTCTGATGTACTTTTTGCTCTAACATCTGCTTTTCTTTTTTAGCTTGAAGGCCGTTGCCAGCATCTTTGCTTATAATCCTCCCTCTGACAAATGCCTTCATGGCATCCCAGACCATGCATTCGGATGCAGACTCCATATTCATTGAAAAAAATTCCCTTATATCTGCTTTGAGGGTCTGAATCCACCCTTCATCCTGTAAATATTGTTTGTTCAATACCCATAGTTTAGGACCTGGGGGAGGTTTGCTGACTTCCAACTCGAGCCTGAGCATTGCATGATCAGAGAACCCATTCGCAACCATACTTTGTGCTTTATATTGCAGGGTTTAGGAGATTAAAAAAAAGTATATGCGGGAGGATGAACGGAACCTCCCAGAGAGGCAAGTATATTTCGCCTCCGTGGGGTTTGCAGTCCTCCAAGGATCGATTAAGGCTAGGATGTCCTTAAAGTTCTTAATAACTCTCAGAGAATTTGGTTTTGCCTGTTTTTTAGCATAAACCGAAGAATCCAGTCTTGGATCTTGTAATACATTAAAATCACCCCCGATAATCAGACCTCCTGGATTCTGCATAAGCGATTGAAACAGATTAGCATAGGGGGTGGTGTAGTCTTCAACCGGTGCATAGAAACTGGCAAATGTATAGGTCTTTCCCCCTATTTGACAGCTAACCCAGCACCAGAGACCCTCTTTATCGCTCCCACTGTTACCCACTTTACCACTTAGCCATTTTGCTAAAAAGATAGCTGTGCCCCGAAGCGCCGCCTGTGAGGATGAAAATCCTCTATAGCCGGCCCATTTTTTGAGCATTCTAAATCCTGACAGTTTTGCGACTGGAATATGAGTCTCCTGAATCAAAACAACTGCCGGTTTCTCAGCCAGAATCCAGCTTTCAATTGCCTGGAGTTTCTTTACATTGTTAAGACCATTTACATTGAAAGAAAGAACTTTGAAAGGAAAAGTCATATCAATATTTTTGCTCAAAGTTGTTAAATCGGAATGGAGTCTTTTACTTCAAAAACCAGGCGGCGACCCATTTATCGCGGTTATTAACCAAAAAAAAGAGTTAAGCAGGAGGATGAATCCCTGTAGTTGGTTGAGCCCTTCCCCAGGCATGATTAACGTTCTGAATTGCCTATTTCTGAACCAAAACTAGATAACTGAAAACCTGAATCCTTTTTTTTTTTTTTAACACCAACCACCGCCCCCACCAACCCCAACCCCTCCTCCCCGAAGCCATGGCGTGTGGTGCACCCTCCCACACACATCTGACATGCCCCCCAAGTGACTGGCACCCTGATGCTGTGCCAAGATGATCGGCCTGCCCTCTCCCCCCCTACCTTGCCAGAATTAACAAATAAAAAGAAAAAAAAAAACCCGGCCGGGAGTGTACTCTTTCCCCTCCCTTCTTTCCCTTCTCTCCCCCTTTAAACAGACAGTAGCAACAGCGAAGAGACCTGTGCCGGAAGAGGAGAGGGATACCCCCCCGATAATACATATGGCTCTACAATAACTCATTTTTTCTTGAATTAAGGATTGTTCCAGGTGATCGCCGTGATAGTTCCCGAGCCAATAAAATCTAAATATTTGAACCATATAACAAGCAGCAAAACAAAGAATAGGAACAGAGAGAGAGAAAAAAAAAAAAGGGGGGAAGGGAAAAAAACTTTAAACAGATACAAGAACGCCTATTAAATCATTTGTCTCAACAGCCACTTATTTTCCTGATTGAAAATTGTCCTAACCAAGAAAGAAAGAGAAAAAAACGAGAGAGGAGAAAAAATAAAAAAAAAAAAAAAAAGGGAAAAGGAAGAAAAGACACACCCCACAAGGGATACATTCTTTGTCCCCACCACCTTTCAATTGTCACTGCGACCATTTATTTTTCCTGATTTACGGATTGTCCCGATATTCGCTGTAACAGTTCCTGAGCCTCAGAGACTTCACAGAAGACATGGAACCGTCCCTTGACTAACACCTTCAGTTTTGATTGTTGTGCAATCGATGCTTGCGCGCCTTGCGCTTTAAAGAGATGGAGCATCTTTACAAATTCCTTTCTCCTCCTCGCTGCTACAGCCAACATGTCGGAGAATATGCGACAAAGAGGTATCTCAGGGGTGCTGAACTATTTCTCTTTGATGGCCTTTGCTAAGACTTGCTCTTTCACCCTGTAATCTCCGAAATTCGCCAAAATTGAGCGGGGATACTTTAAATTCGGGGGTAGATGTGCAGGTACTCTATGCGCTCTTGTAATGGTGAGATCACTCGAGTGCTCCGGGAGGACATGATTTTTAATAAAGGTGTCTACCCAGTGTATCGTTTGATGTCCCTCCAGCCCCTCCGGAACCCCCACCAGGCATAGATTGGATCGCCTTGAGTGATTTTCTAACTCCTCCAGCTTATTCTCCAATGACAACAGGACCAGTCATTTCTTCCAGATAAAGCGCCAGACAAAGAGTCAGCACAGCACGTTTTTCCAGCTTCGGTGCAATGGGATGCCAAAACTATGCTGAACCTCATCTTAGAGGAAATCCGTGATCTGAAGGCCTCACAGATTAGGGAGATTTCCGCCCTACACGCATGCCTCACAACGATTGAGGAGACAGTGGCGCAGATCCCAGAGTGGCTAAGGGAGGCAGAAGGAGGATATCCCAGTTAGAAGATCAAATGGAGTCCCTACAAGAGAAAGCATCCATAATGCAAAAACAAAATCTACATTCTATATTACAGTGCTCATGCCCTGGAATGCAACCAGTGGCTATGGAGTCACCACTTGGACAATATATTAACAAATTCAAGTTAAAAGCAGGCTTATGAAATAATAAGCGCTGATGAATGGTTCGCTTTAATTTTTGTCGACGGCGTTTCGACCCCTAATGCAATGAGGGGTCTCTTCAGGACCTAATGATATAGGGACATCCGAGACGAAGATTATCTCTCAGCGTGATTGACGTGCACCTCATGGAAGTGAAAGTGTAAAAAGGGGTTACTCACATGGGACCCAGCGGGCACCCAGTGAGGGGAGGGGAGCTGACAGCGAGATTAATTGCACAAGTTGCAAAACTGGATGTAGATAAATGGAATAGTACACAGGAACACACTCCAGCAATGCGTCATTTTTGCGCCTACAGTTAGGTCAGAAATACTGATGTATCTGTAACCCCTTGCGACATGATACGTCATACTGTAAATATGACGCATCCAGCATGTCGCAAGGAGGGCGCAATGAAAAGTGACGCATCCCTGTTTTCACGCAGCGATGCGTCATTTTTCATAAATGAGGCCCTCAATCTTTTGTATACTGGAAGATAGGAGTTTGCCTTTCTTCAATTTTGGCAACATGTTCAGAAACTAGTTGAGGTTAGCTCCCAGCTCATTGAGATAAATAATGTACAAGACGTGAGAAACGAGCAGCCTTGCATAGGTTCCATGGTAATGTTACATTTTTATGAAAGTTAGCCTTGGGACAACACGTCACCTAACCTGTTGTGTTAGGAAAAAATTTGTTGAATCGTATTAGCCAGGCAAGGACCGACATAGGTATTATGTATCCTGGTCCATCATCTTCTCCTCTGACAAATGCTTTGTAATAATTTAATTTAATTTTATTATATTTAATTTCATTTAGTATAATTTCTTCTGTGTATGTTTAAGTCCACATGTGCATAAGATCTCAGATCGATTATATATTGCTCCTCCTGCACATGTGTACATTAATGGACTTTGACCAGGATTTAGGGAATGTGTGAGTTTTGTTGCCAAAGGTAAAAGATGTTTCAAATTCGTTCAACACAAGTTTTTATATTGCTTCAAGACCCCATTGGTACAGTTACCAAAAGAACCATATAACAATTAGGTTAAAGATCTAAGGGCCGGCCATATGTACAAACCAATTAGAAAGTCGCTATTTCAAAGTTTTGTACATGTGACGCTAATAATCTTAAATATCTGCATTATGTATAAGTGAAAGGAAAGCAAATTATAAAGAGACTTTAAAAACAGAATCAGATGGGGTTCAAAGTTTAAAGAGAAAGACAAAAATGCCATTCGAAATAAATGCAAAAGATGTTGCTGTTGGACCTGGCACTTTTTGCAGGTTTAGCCCCAAACCTTTTGCCTTTGCCTCCTATTTTACTGACCCTCTTTTTGTTGGCTTTAGGACTCTGGGCACTTTCCCACTGCTGATCAGTGCTAAAGTGCATATGCTCTCTGTCTAAATTGTACTGGTGATTGGTTATCCATGATTGGCATATGCAATTTACTGGTGAGTCCCTAGTAAAGTGCACTAGATGTGCCCATGGCCTGTAAATAAAATGCTACTAGTGGGCCTGCAGCACCGGTTTTGCTACCCACATGAGTAGCCCTGTAAACTTGTCTCAGGCATGTCATTGCAGTGTCTGTGAGTGCAGATTTAAGCTGCCATGTCAACCTAGCAAGTGCACCCACTTGCCAGGCCCTAACATTCCCTTTTACTACAGGTAAGGCACCCCTAAGGTAGGTCTAAGGTACCTGCATGGGCAGGGTGCTGTGTATGTGAAAGGTAGGACATGTACTGGACTGCTCTTCATGTCCTGATAGTGAAATACTGCCAAATTAGTTTTTTACTATTGCCAGGACTAGCTCTCCCATAGGTTATCATTGGAACTGCCTTGTAACATTTGACAAGTGTAACTTTCAATTGGGAACAGCTAGAGGTTTGCTGTTTGGGCTCTCTGAGCTCAGTATTTAAAAACACATCTTTTAGTGAAGGTGGTTTTTAAATTGTGTGTTTGAAAATGGCACTTTTAGAAAGTGGGCATTTTCTTGTTTACCCATCTTGTGGCTCTGCCTGCCTTTGGAATCAACGTCTTCCTGAGCTAGAGTGCTGGGAGCAGCTGTCACCTTCACAGGGTTGTGCCTGGCCTTTCGCAATGCTGTCTCCACCCCCCCTGGAGTGTGTCTATAGCCAAGACTAGGCAGAACAAGAACTTGTGCATTACAAAGACAATCCTTTGAAGAATGCCTACTTCAAAGGCCAAAAGGGGTTTAAGTGTTGTATCTAAAACTCCAGACTATAGAACACTTCTAGAACTGAGGACTGTTAGACCTGGCTTTTTCAGCGGGTTTATCTCCAGACTTTTTTCCTTTTTGGCCTCCTGTTTCTGACCTGTTTTGTTGGTTTTACGACTCTGGGCACTTTACCACTGCTGATCAGTGCTAAAGTCCATATGCCCTCCCTGTAAATTGTGTTTATGGATTGGCGTTTCCATGATTGGCTCATTTGATTTAGTACTAAGTCCCTAGTCCATTGCACTGTGTGTGCCCAGAGCCTGTAAATCAAATGCTGCTAGTGGGTCTGCATATTATAAACAAACAAGGTAACCCATAATTGGTCAGGGACCTCGGATATAAACTGTTTTAAGGAACAATGGTCCCTAACAAGGAGGTTATAGGGTCAAAGAATATAAAACAATAGAGATACAGTGATGGCTACTTTTTATGTCCTATTGGACTTGATCATTTAATATGCATGGTAAAAAGAGAAACATACAAGTGGGAACATAATTATACCAGGGATTACAGACAAACAAAGAATTGTGGCCAAACAATTTTCAATATACAGGCCACTGATAGATAATTAGCGCAACCTAGCATATTTTGGTAAAAATATACGGTTATGCCAAGGTGCGAGAAGTCGACGACGTTTCGATCCCACTACGAGAATGCAGGGATCATCTTCAGGACAAAGGAATGAATGCCTGTGGCAATTGTCTGGATTCGATTGTAGAGGTGCACGGGTTGAAAGGTGCGGTCCATGGAAGTGGCGTGGAGGAGATCATGGGGTTGCTAGTCCACGGCCATCAAGACAAGGATTCCACGGATCAGGTGGGATCCGGCCCACTGGGCGATGTAGGAACACGCAACCATACCTGTTGATGCTTCCGGGGCAGCCGGGGTGGCTGACGCTCAGGAATCAGTAGGTCCGGCCTGAGGGGCGAGAGTTGGGAGATGTTGAGGGTAGTTCGGTCCCGGGGTAGACAGACAGGCTGTCACTGATAGAATGGGTGATTCTCGCGGGAACGGAGGTCCGTACAGTGAACGGGACCCGAAGTGAATCTGGCGCCGTGGGTCTGCAGCACTGATTGTGCGTCCCACGCAAGCAGCCTTTCAAAGGGTTCTCAGACCTGCCACTGCAGTGTCTGCGTGCAGTTCCTACTGTCATGTCAACCTGACAAGTGCACCCACTTGCCAGGCTCTAACCTTTCCTTTTGTTACATGTGAGTCACCCCTAAGGTAGGCCCAAGGTACCCCTATGGGCAGGGTGCAGTGTATGTGAAAGGTAGGACATGTACTGGTGTGTGCGACATGTCCTTATAGTGAAAAACAGTGTATTTCGTTTTTCACTATGCAAAGGCTATCTGTCCCATAGGATAGAATGGGAGTATATTTATAAAGTCTTATAAGTATAACTTCCAATTGGGACAAGATAGAAAGTTGGAGTTTAGTATGCCTGAACTGAGAATATAAAAATGCATCTTTTAGTAAAGGTGATTTTTATATTGTGTGTTTGAAAATACCACTTTTAGAAAGTGAGTATTTCCTTGCTTAGCCATCCTGTGTCCCCCTGCTGGGCAGTGGATTGACTGTCTGGCTTTGGAGTGACAAGGGCTGGGAATGTGCATTCTCTCAGATGGCCACTGGGGTGTTGAGGTGTGTGCTGCCTTTCCTGGATGAATGCAAAAACAACAATTGATGGACAGAATGCAGAACAATGTCATACATTCACCCCAGTACAGAGATCTGGGCCTAAATCCATCGTTTTTTTGCTCACCATGCCATTCCAGTTTGAACCCAGCCATACGCAAATCAGTCTTGACCCTGTGCCCCATGGGAACAGTCCAGCCCGAACTGCCAGGCCAGGTCCTCCCTGGACTGGAAACAAGCATCCTAGGACCGGTTTCGGGGTTTCACCCCTCTTCAGCCAGGATAGCTTGATTCCAGTGGCATGGAGAGCACGGGACCCACGTCTGGGCATACCCGTCCCACTCGGGGTGACAAATACAAAAACAACAATTGATGGACAGAATGCAGAACAATGTCATACATTCAACCCAATACAGAGATCTGGGCCTAAATCCATCGTTTTTTTGCTCACCATGCCATTCCAGTTTGAACCCAGCCATATGCAAATCAGTCTTGACCCTGTGCCCCATGGGAACAGTCCAACCCGAACTGCCAGGCCAGGTCCTCCCTGGACTGGAAACAAGCATCCTAGGACAGGTTTCGGGGTTTCACCCCTCTTCAGCCAGGATAGCTTGATTCCAGTGGCATGGAGAGCACGGGACCCACTTCTGGGCATACCCGTCCCACTCGGGGTGACAAATGCAAAAACAACAATTGATGGACAGAATGCAGAACAATGTCATACATTCACCCCAGTACAGAGATCTGGGCCTAAATCCATCTTTTTTTTGCTCACCATGCCATTCCAGTTTGAACCCAGCCATATGCAAATCA
Source organism: Calotriton arnoldi (assembly GCA_963921515.1). NCBI lineage: Eukaryota > Metazoa > Chordata > Amphibia > Caudata > Salamandridae > Calotriton > Calotriton arnoldi. The sequence continues at coordinate 1,003,783 of CAWUFW010006519.1, read as the reverse complement.
GTCTTGACCCTGTGCCCCATGGGAACAGTCCAGCCCGAACTGCCAGGTCAGGTCCTCCCTGGACTGGAAACAAGCATCCTAGGACCGGTTTCGGGGTTTCACCCCTCATTGGCCAGTATAGCTTGACTCCAGTGGCATAGCGAGCACGGGACCCACGTCTGGGCATACCCGTCCCACTCGGGGTGACAAATGCAAAAAGAACAATTGATGGACAGAATGTAGAACAATGTCATACATTCACCCCAGTACAGAGATCTGGGCCTAAAACCATCGTTTATTTGCTCACCATGCCATTCCAGTTTGAACCCAGCCATATGCAAAAGAACGATGGATTTAACCCAGATCTTTTGACTGGGGGAGAATGTTTGCATTGTCAGCATTCCGTCCATCATTTGTTTGCTGTAACACTTTTCGCCCTAAGTGGGATGGGTATGCCCAGACGTGGGTCCCTTGCTCACTGTGCCACTGGATTCAAGCTAGCCTGGCTGAAGAAGGGTGACCTACCCTGAAACCGGTCCCAGGATGCTTGTTTCCGGTCCAGCGAGGACCTGGCCTGGCAGTTCGGTCTGGACTGTTCCCATGGGGCACAGGGTCAAGACTGATTTGCATATGGCTGGGTCCAAACTGGTGTGGCGTAGTGGGCAAAAGAACGATGGATTTAACCCAGATCTTTTAACTGGGGGAGAATGTTTGCATTGTCAGCATTCCGTCCATTATTTGATTGCTGTAACGCTTTTCGCCCTAAGTGGGATGGGTATGCCCAGACGTGGGTCCCTTGCTCACTGTGCCACTGGATTCAAGCTAGCCTGGCTGAAGAAGGGTGACATACCCTGAAACCGGTCCCAGGATGCTTGTTTCTGGTCCAGGGAGGACCTGGCCTGGCAGTTCGGTCTGGACTGTTCCCATGGTGCACAGGGTCAAGACTGATTTACATATGGCTGGGTCCAAACTGGGGTGGCGTAGTGGGCAAAAGAACAATGGATTTAACCCAGGTCTTTTGACTGGGGGAGAATGTTTGCATTGTCAGCATTCCGTCCATCATTTGTTTGCTGTAACACTTTTTGCCCTAAGTGGGATGAGTATGCCCAGACGTGGGTCCCTTGCTCACTGTGCCACTGGATTCAAGCTAGCCTGGCTGAAGAAGGGTGACATACCCTGAAACCGGTCCCAGGATGCTTGTTTCCAGTCCAGGGAGGACCTGGCCTGGCAGTTCGGTCTGGACTGTTCCCATGGGGTACAGGGTCAAGACTGGGGTGGTGTAGTGGGCAAAAGAACAATGGATTTAACCCAGATCTTTTGACTGGGGAGAATGTTTGCATTGTCAGCATTCCGGCCATCATTTGTTTGCTGTAACACTTTTCGCCCTAAGTGGGATGGGTATGCCCAGACGTGGGTCCCTTGCTCACTGTGCCACTGGATTCAAGCTAGCCTGGCTGAAGAAGGGTGACATACCCTGAAACCGGTCCCAGGATGCTTGTTTCCGGTCCAGGGAGGACCTGGCCTGGCAGTTTGGTCTGGACTGTTCCCATGGGGCACAGGGTCAAGACTGATTTGCATATGGCTGGGTCCAAACTGGGGTGGCGTAGTGGGCAAAAGAACGATGGATTTAACCCAGATCTTTTGACTGGGGGAGAATGTTTGCATTGTCAGCATTCCGTCCATCATTTGTTTGCTGTAACACTTTTCGCCCTAAGTGGGATGGGTATGCCCAGACGTGGGTCCCTTGCTCACTGTGCCACTGGATTCAAGCTAGCCTGGCTGAAGAAGGGTGACATACCCTGAAACCGGTCCCAGGATGCTTGTTTCCGGTCCAGGGAGGACCTGGCCTGGCAGTTCGGTCTGGACTGTTCCCATGGGGCACCGGGTCAAGACTGATTTGCATATGGCTGGGTCCAAACTGGGGTGGCGTAGTGGGCAAAAGAACAATGGATTTAACCCAGATCTTTTGACTGGGGAGAATGTTTGCATTGTCAGCATTCCGTCCATCATTTGTTTGCTGTAACACTTTTCGCCCTAAGTGGGATGGGTATGCCCAGATGTTGGTCCCTTGCTCACTGTGCCACTGGATTCAAGCTAGCCTGGCTGAAGAAGGGTGACATACCCTGAAACCGGTCCCAGGATGCTTGTTTCCGGTCCAGGGAGGACCTGGCCTGGCAGTTCGGTCTGGACTGTTCCCATGGGGCACCGGGTCAAGACTGATTTGCATATGGCTGGGTCCAAACTGGGGTGGCGTAGTGGGCAAAAGAACGATGGATTTAACCCAGATCTTTTGACTGGGGGAGAATGTTTGCATTGTCAGCATTCCATCCATCATTTGTTTGCTGTAACACTTTTCGTCCCAAGTGGGATGGGTATGCCCAGACGTGGGTCCCTTGCTCACTGTACCACTGGATTCAAGCTAGCCTGGCTGAAGAAGGGTGACATACCCTGAAACCGGTCCCAGGATGCTTGTTTCCGGTCCAGGGAGGACCTGGCCTGGCAGTTCGGTCTGGACTGTTCCCATGGGCACAGGGTCAAGACTGATTTGCATATGGCTGGGTCCAAACTGGGGTGGCGTAGTCGGCAAAAGAACGATGGATTTAACCCAGATCTTTTGACTGGGGGAGAATGTTTGCATTGTCAGCATTCCGTCCATCATTTGTTTGCTGTAACACCTTTCCTGGATGAGTCAGGGCTGGGCTGAATAGACCTGGGCTGCATTTAGAGTAGTGGTAGGAGATTTCCTTGCACCTCAATGGGCCCTGTCTGCATTACACAATGTTGTATCCACCTCCTGACAGGAAGCTAGACCAAAGAGGACAGAACTGGTTTGGACTGAGCTAAGAAACTCTCTGCCACAAGAGAACAAAGGAAAAGGCTGTATAAATATTGGGGCCCAGACCCCAGATCTTTAGAACTCGCTTGGATCAAGGAACCAGCCAAGAAGAAGAGCTGGTGAAGCTGTGAGGAGAGACTACCACTTTAGTGTGTTGTTGCTTTGCAGGGTTGTGCTGCAGTCGTTGCTTCTGTCTTGGGCAGTGAAAGGACTGGAATGAACTTTCTTCACTTGTTACTGAGTATCTCCAAGGGTTTGAAATAGAGCTTGCCTCCTGTTCACAAATTCTCAGGGACAACAAAGACTTCATTCACCTCTGGGTACCGCCTCTGGAACCGTGGGTTTCAGTTGCCACAGAAAGGGTGTTAGACCTGGCATATTTTGGTGTGTTTCCGCTATATTTTTGCTTACTGATCTCCCAGTTTTGACTCTGTTTTTGCTGGTTTAGTGTCTCTGCTCACTTTCTCACTGCTGTCCAGTGTTAAAGTGCAAGTGCTCCTATTGTAAATTGCATTATGGATTGATGTTTCCATGATTGGCATATTTGATTTACTGGTAAGTCCCTAGTAAAGTGCACTGAGAGTGCCAGGGCCTGTAAATCAAATGCTGCTAGTGGGCCTGCAGCACTGATTGTGCCAGCCACAAAAGCAGCCTTTCTAAGGGTTCTCAGACCTGCCATTGCAGTGTCCGTGAGCAGTTGCTACTGCCACATCAACTTGACAAGTGCACCCACTTACCAAGCCCTAACCTTCCCTTTTGATACATGTGAGTCACCCCTAAGGTAGGCCCAAGGTACCCTTATGGGCAGGGTGCAGAGTATGTGAAAGGTAGGTCATGTCCTGGTGTGTGTGACATGTCCTGATAGTGAACTATGGTGTTTTTCGTTTTTGACTTTTGACAGGCTATCTACCCCATAGGATAGAATTGGGAATACTATGTAACATTTTACGAGTATATCTTCCCATTGGGACCAGATAGAGAAATGGAGTTTAGTCTTTCTGAACTCAGAATGTAGAAATGCATCTTTTAGTAAAGATGATTTTTATGTTCTGCGTTTGAAAGTACCACTTTTAGAAAGTAGGTATTTTCTTGCTTAGCCATCCTGTGGGCCTGTGCTGGGTTGTGGATTGACTGTATGGCTTTGGAGTGACAGGGGCTGGGGATGTGCATTCTCTTCAGACAGCCACTGGGGGGGGGGGTCAAGGTGTGTCCTGCCTTTCCTGGATAAGTCAGGACTGGGTTGAGTAGACCTGGGCTGCATTTAAAGTAGTGGGAGGAGATTTCCTTGCACCTGAATGGGCCTGGTCTGCCTTGGACAATGCTGTCTCCACCTCCTGCCGGGACGCTGGGCCAGAGAGGACCAAACTGGTTTGGACTGAGCACAGACACTCTCTGCCCAAGAGAATAAAGAAAAAAGCAGTATAAATATTGAGGCCCAGACCCCAGAACTTTGGAACTTGCTGGAATCAAGGAACCTGCCAAGAAGAAGAGCTGGAAGAACTGCTAGGCGGAGTACTGACCGATGCTGTCTTGTTGGTTTGTTGGATTGTGCACTCGCTATTATATTTTAAGTTCTCCCAGAACAAAGACACTTGAACTATAAGTAAAGGGGATGTGACCCCATGTGAGGAGAGAAGACACTACATGGACTGCTGTGTGCCAGAGGAACCGCCATTTGGGACTGACCTGCTGCCTGCTGGGTGGCTGAAAGGACTGCCACTCTGCTGAGTGACCCTGTGTGCTTGCCTGTCTTTTCTGCCCTAGGTGATTTAGAGCAGCTCGTGGTGAGCGCTGGATTTTTACCCTGCGATTTTCAAAGCGCATGTGGAGCGCTGAGCGGGTCTGGAGAGCTCTTTCCCCTTCTCCCGTCTTTTGCTTGAGGAAAGAGTGTGAAGAGCACCCTTGTGTGCCTGAAGCACCTGCAGCGCTGCCTTGCTTGCATGGTTCTGCAGGGACAAGAAGTGAGAGCTGAAAAGGACGGAGCCCTCTCGCTGCTCGTGAGCCGCCCTGAGAGGAGCGCCTTGTTCAGCGACGAAGTGTCTGGGTTTCCCGTGTGGCCACTCCGAAGGCTGTTGGAGCACCAGGTGTTGCCTAGCAACTACCGTGGGAGCAGCGCCGGAGGATCCCTGCTTCTGGAACCAAGCTCTTCCTGGGGTCGGGGCCCGACCACGAGAAGGAGCCGGAGCCTCGTGGGCTACTGTTACTGCGGGGAGAATCTGAGCCTCACTGGCTCCACTCTACGACTTCCCACCTCCTTCCCCAGGTAGAGGTAGGGGCGAGCAACTATTGGCAGTGGGTGTCAACGAGGAGACCGGGGAGGCCAGAAGCGGTCTCAGGGAGATCCCCGCAGAGAGGTCCCGGTGAGTAGGGCCTCAGTGGTGGGTACGGCCACCCCCCCTTTCCCCCGCATCCGCAACCGCTCCAGTATTTGGGACCTTGGTCAGCGGGCCGGGGTTCTGTTGCGGACCTGTGGGGAACGTTGTTTTCCTAGATCGCACTCCGTGCAGCCGAGTTACGGGTCTCCACCCTCATTGTGCTTCGTGCGGGTGGCCCGGGGCTTACTGCACTCCTGGCTGCATTTGGGGTCTGATTTGGAGGCCTCGTGCTGGGTGTCAAGTGGATCTCCGCAATTCCTACGGGGGAATACCTACACGACCCGGAGGGTTCCTGGTAATTTGTGACTACTGCATTTTGTATATGGTTGATTATGTTCAGTGATGATGATGTTTACGCCTACTGCCTGATGCTTACATGTATGTGGTGCTGCATCACCCAGGTTGGCACCCTATGTACAGTAATAGTGATCGGCATAGGCCTAATGTGGGCATGATGGGTTTATGATGGGTGCCCTGCTGCAAGTGTTTACTATGGTGCACTGCTGATTATGTTTATGCATAACGTGTTATGCTAATTACAGTTCCTACCAGTAGCTACTGGGGTGTGCTAACTGTAATGTTATTATGACAATGGCCCGATTGGCCACGTGATTTATGTAATCCCTGTGAAGTCATGACGAGTGCCTAGTGGCTCAGTATTATATGTGAATGTGTTTTTAAGGATAATACAAAGGATATTTTTATATAACCTTGTGTGGAGTTTCTTTTGTGGTGTGCCTAGTGTATCACTGCTGTGTGGGTGTGTTGCGCAAATGCTTTACACATTGCCTGACTGCTTTGCCAAGCTACCAAGGGTTGAGCAGGGGTTATCTTTGGTGTGTAACTCCTTTGCCCTGACTAGAGTGGTGGGTTCTGCCTGGCTTAGGCGAATACCCTAGCCAACCAAAATCCCATTTCTAACATTGGTCTTTTATCGTTTTGGTCTTTTTTGCCCAGATAAATATTGGTGTGGTTTCCATTTGTAGCTTTTCACTGTATTACTGTGTGTTGTGTGCAAACGCCTTACACATTGCATCTGAGATAAGCCTGATTGCTCATGCCAAGCTACCAAGGGGATGAGCAGGGGTTATTTTAGAAGGGTATCCCACTTATCCTGACTAGAAGGAAGGGTCCCTGTTTGGACAAAGCTGAAAGCCATTGCCAGCTAGAGACCCTAATTTCTAACAAGGACTCTGCCAAAAAGAAGAGCTGAAGAGCTGTCAGGAGGAGTACTGCCCTTTGCTGTGTGCTGTTTTGCTGGGTGGCCTGTAGTTGCTGCTTCTGTCTGTGGGCAGTAAAAGGACTAGACTTAGCTCTGCAGCCTGTTTTTCCAAGTTTCTCCAAGAGCACCTCTGCCATCTTTGATATGCGACCCCGGCTTCCCTGCGACCTGGGAGATGCCACCAAGGCCCATCTGGCACCAGGACAGGTGGGAAATTAGCTATGCAAGCAAGCGTGGTGCACTACCAGTCCAATCACATCCCTGAGGTGGGCTGCCAGATGTACTCCATGAAAGAAGGGTTCCACCATTTTGATTTTGGTGGAATTATGAATTCTGGCACATGGGAATGCCCGCAGGAAATTTCCATATAGGGGGTGTAGTTACCCCAAGGGTAAGTAGCTCATTGGTTGCCACCCTTCACTCCCCTTAACACCACTAAATTGAATATTTAGGTGGCCCCCTGAAACCAGGAACTCAGATTCCCCTGACACAAAAAGAAGAAGGGCCATAAAGAGCTGAAGAAGCAAAAACAGATGACTACTGGTGGGCTTTGGCACCAAACCCTGTCTGACTGCCTGCTCCTGTCCCAACAATCACAACACTCCGACTTGTTCTACAGCTGTGCATCCTCAAAAAGCCTCAGAGGGCCTCCAGCACTTTACCAAGCTCTCAGCATCTCCCTTGAAGTGAAGGAGTCACTTTCCTGTAACCTGCAGGCACCAACCGCAAAGTCTGATTCCCCGTTTGCTGACCACTGGGTCCACCGATGCAGCAGCCACCAGTAGAAGGTCACCATGGTACAAGAGTTCAGATCCTCCCCCCTACCAAGTGTGAAGATGCCAGGACCAACTGGAGCCACCCTGTACCAATACCCGGGGTATCGGACATCTTGCAGCAAGTGAAGCTTGTTTGGGTCCAATCCGGACTCCAATGCTGCAAAGACCGAGCAGCCAACGAGGGATGTCAGAATCACAGAGTCCAGCACTGAGAGTGGCCCAGCTGTCCTGTTTTGTACCCCTTTGCTCATCTAACCGAGAACTGTGGGTGTGGCTGACGCACAGGCACAAGCCGACTAAAACCCTCTGCACTTGAGATGCCCAGCCCAGGCCCATGACAACCAACGGTGCTCCCCTGCTCCCAGGACCCCCACGAACCAAGCCCCCCAGTTGGTAGCTATCAGACTTGTACCCAAGTCCCCCTCTGCAGCCTGTTTCTAGGTGGCCCCCCTTTTTTTCTATGGTGTATTGCACAAGGCAACCAACCCGTCCAGCACCTCGGCACCCGAATACTCCAGGGCAGGTAATCTTGAACTGCTGGTGGTATATTGGACATTGGCCCTCTAGCAACTTAAGGCCTAAATGGGACCCTTGAGAATCGTTGGCAAATAACTGTATGCACTATATGTTCCTTTCGCCATAGGAAAGCATTATCGCATATAAACGAATTTGTGTGACACTTTTACGTACCTGCTAAAATTGATAAACTGAAAAGTAGTCACCCAATTATGAGGTTCTTGGTGTTAAAATAACTATAAAAATACCAGTCATTTTTCTAAATTGGTCTCAAGTTTCTTCTTGAATGTGTGCCTCATTTATTGACTGTGTGTTCAACAATGCATTCCCACTACCCTCTGATAAGCCTAAACTGCTCACCCACACTACCACAAAAGAGAGCATTTGGGATTACACGACACACATGTACATGTCGGTGGCGTGATGCAATGCAAATGTGTGCTTTTCCCGAGCGTTCCCGAGTAATCCATTTACTTCCAGGGGACAGTCTAAGGATCCGAGCGGCCTGTTTTGCATTGTTATATAACATTGATAAAGATGCAATTTGCTAATAGATTTTTCACACTTCCAAAGCAAAAGTAGAAGCATCGGTGAATGAGTCCCACAGGACATATGTTTAACTTATTACACTTACCCTGCTTCACATTGGCAATCAGGGTGGTCCTTGTGTTGCATACATAAGTTCCTCTAAAATGCACTTCAAAAACTAGTCAAGTCTTTTCTTTTTTGCCATACAAGGTCCTCCGGGACAATGTCACTTATGTTGCATTCACCATTATGTGCAGTGTGGAAACTATAAAGCACATGTCAATCGGTGAACAGAACATCTACCATGTTCTGATGGCAGATAAAAGTGTTGAGCAGGCCATATGCAAGTCCATGATTTCCTCAAGTAGAGGAAAAAAAATTCCAGCTGCTTGACCAGTGATGTAGTGGCCCTTGGAAGATAGATTTCCATGCACAGCCTTTGAAAAGTTTATCTAACAGCAGCTCCATCTCAGTCAATTTCCCAATACTTCACTTTTCTATGGTACAACATCAGGCAAGTAGGAAAATACAAGGCTGGTTGAAATGGGCACTGGGGACAATAAACATGACTCTCCTATCTCTGTCCTTGCTTAGTAGACTCTACAACTATGACATGGTTGACTCTTTTTAGCTGTTTCAGGAATGTGGTCAGCAACGTGTCGATCCTACAACCGTGCCACATCCTCCAGAAGGTATGAAGTAGAGGCTGCTGCTTCTGTAGCAGTAAGATTTTCAATGCCTGTCAACTGAAAGTCACGGAAAGACATCAGTCTTTCCGTGGTGGTCAGATGATAAACAGCATATGTATTGTATGCTGCCATCTGTATCAGGTGTCTAAACGGCTTCTTATACCAAGTGCGAGTTTTACAGCTCGCATTGTATGCCTGAAAAAAATGCTCATTCTTATTTACTCCGCCCATGTACTTTTTGTAGTCAAATATACAGGTGCGCTTGTGAACTTCGGTCATCTGACCTCAAACTGTGACAGGGGAAGTGCTCTCATCATGAATGGTAGTGAGAACGTACATTTCACTCCTATCAGTGGACTTGACTGTGAGCAATTCTTGGAATGCAACACAGTGCTCTGGGACTTTTAGGGCTTCTTACAAAAAGCTTCTGCAGGAATCCTTTGTGGTAACAACAAACTGTACTGCATGCTTAAGTGCCAGCTTTGTACAGCTCACTGAACAACTATACTCCTGTATAGAAGCTGTCCACATAAAGGTTATAACCTTTGTGAAGGAGTAACTGGACAAGCTACCATACAATCATTCCCTTCACTCCTAGCATGGGAGCGCAACCTACAGGGTTTAAAGTGGAGTTCTTCCCTGTATAAATTCTCAAGCTTTATGTATAGCCAATAGAGCTCTCACACAGCAAGTACAACATGATGCCATAGCAAGCTCTTTTGCTTGCAATGTTCTGCTTGATCTGCAGGCCCCCTTTGTACAAAATCAAGGACTCTTAAATGGCAATATCCTTTCCAGTAGTACAAATCTCTGGAAACCTGACAGACAAATGTTCCACGACAGCTGAATTAACAATCTCTGCTCATGTATAGTGCGAAGATGGGTGTTACCAAAACTGTGCGAACAGACCAGTAGGACAGTAAACTTGGTTTGTGCACTAACCCCATTTGGAGCTTAAGGCCCAAAAATATCTTCAACTCCTCAAGTGAAGTGTGAGCCACCAGTGTGAACTAGAATGAGGCCCTAGAGTACCTCTCTGTTCTCTCGGAAACTGCTTGGCATGCAAATTTGTTTGCTTTATAATTTGCTCAAGGAAGTCAAAATCCAAACAGAGATGGACGTAGTCAAACAACAAAAAATTGTCTGTATCGACTTTGCATCTTGCGTCGCTAGTAAACAGTGGAATTTTGGGCTGAACTAAATTGGCAGACTACCTACAGAGCACTCCGTTTATGTTTGCTGCCGCATGTGCCTGCTCTCTGGGTTGGTCTACCCTGCTACGGTTACTCCGCTGCACAGACTGTGCTTATGAAAGGACAGCATGACTGCCATCATCACGTCCCTCAGAATCGCTGGAAGATGTATCGTCGGATGGAGCTCTGCCGACTGAAAAAGCTCTTCCAGATTCTGCTCCATTTTCCTCTCCCGCAGATGCCCTCTAAGTATCTTGCTGTATCTGATCCTACATAACCCGAGTTAGGGCCTGGACAACAGTCATCCACTGAGACACCATCACTGCTTACTAGCTAAAACCTTCTTTCTAGACCACTGTACTATGTAGAAGGCAGAGGTATTGTTTTAAATCAGTCAGTAGGTCTGTATGTATGTGAGATTTGGGCAACAGTTTATAAACACAAAATTACTTCTCTTATTCGCTGAATCTGGAAGTTCTCAAAAGACACTGAAAAAAGACAAAAAAGCACAGTATTTCTTTACCTTGCAATATACCCAATACCACAGCAAAAGTTTGTCATGCCTTCTGCAAAACTTTATTGTTGAGGGAGCTGCTGGGCCTTTGCCAGTATAACATTAATTTCCAGAAGCCACAAATCAACATTTGGTCTCAAGGAGCACACATTCACATAGTAGCCCGTGCAACTTTGTGTGTAGGCGTGCTCCTTGTGAAAACCCACAGTGCTATCACCAGGGTCACTGGAATCATACAGCTAGACAGCACTCAATTATAGGTCAAGGTTGACTAAATTATGCGGCAAGAAAAGGCAAAATATGTGGCTTTATGTGGCACATTTTTTGATAGTATTCTATCATTACTAGTCATCCTTTTTGCAGGGCTTCCACTACATACAAAGACATGTCAAATAAATTCTCCTGCTTTACTCTTCTAAAATATTACACGTATGCACAGTGTGTCTTTTTTGACATATGCGTGTTTTCCCCTCAGTACACATTTATTAAAAAAACATAGGCCCCAAGGGGGTTGATCCATGTCTTCAAGGCTGAACCCCACCTATATTTCTTTTATATTTTTGGAGAAAATGTGTGTTTCCATTGGTGGGCCTAAACACACATTTAAAAAAAGTGGGCCCACTAGGGGGTCGGGCCGTATATCAGGAGGGCTGACCCACTGACAACTTCACAAATGACCACCAAAGTGGGTTGACCCACTTCTTCAGGGCCGACCCCCACCTACATTTCCTTTATATATATTTTGGAAATGTGTGTTTTGCCCTGGCAGGGGTGGTGGTCGTCTCCCTTGGGAAAACACACATTCTCAAAACAAATGAGGGCCCAATAGGGGGCAGCCTGTTTGTCAGGAGGGCCGACTCCCTGATAATTTCTTATTTTTTATTGTTTTACTTCCTCTGGGGTGGGAATGCACCCCCAGGGGAAAAAACATATTCTTTTTTTAAAATATTGCCTCCCTCGGGTGGTCGTCCCATTCACCAGTAGGGAGGACCCCCCCAAACACTGGTCCCTACTGTCCTAGTGGGACTGTGGATCACAGCACGACCGCAATCCACAGTCAGAAAATTGTTTCAGGAAGGCCTTCTTGGAAAGGGGAGACTCTCCCCTTTCCACCAAGGCCTTCCTGATACCTGAGGAGGCCGTTTTGACCATTTCTCCCTGCCCAGAGTGGGAGAGAGCACTCACCTGCCCCTGGTTGCTGCTGCAGTGGGGAATCTGTCAAGTCAACATGCCTTGCGAGTGTATGACATCACAGATAGGCAGGAGGGGAGGTGGGGGCTGACATAGATGTGATTCAGCATCTCCCCCAACCTCTACTTTTGAAAAAGGAATACTTTGGTGCTATCACCAGAGGATCCCTTGTAGCTCTCCCCAGTGTGGGCCAATGGCCAACAAACACACCGGGAAGGGGGTGTGGGTGTCGGCCATTTGCCATCTTCCGCTCCAAATAGATGAATATATATGCTGCAAGAAAAGATAGGCTCAAGGCTGTATGTGAATTAGGCTCCAGAGTAAAAGAAATAACTCAGATCATGAAAAGTGGACCAAATCATTCCGGACAGAAAGTCCTTGCCTTCAGATTTGATTTAGCGATTGGCTTGGGTGAAGATTTCTAGTTTTAGTCATACCTGCCTATATACAGAAGTAAATCTTCATTTGTAGATTTACCAACAGTACATTTACTTCTACACTTCTGAGTAACTTTACTACTTTTAGGTATTCGCCATTTAAGAGTGCAATGTTACTCAAAAGTTTGCACTTACATGTGCCAACCCCAGACATGGAGGGTGGAGCCAGTAAAAACAACAAATATGTCTGTACAATTATTACTAGTAGAAATTTTCAACTCTGTTTGGCAAACACTTCAGCTTAAGATCTTCCTATGTTAAATAAAAGGGAAACATTAAAACATTCAATAAACTTTAAATAAAATTGAAAAAATATCTTTATGTTAAATATGAATGTTATTTTTATCTACTGATGTTGAATAATGAACAATATTAAAAAGATACAGCATTGATAATAATTGTAAATTAAACATTTAATTATTGAATGTATTAAATTTAAAAAAATGGTGAAGTTCAAATTAAAAAAATTCCCACCTAAAATAGCATTTTTTTTTTATTATGTATTAAAAGCATTAAAAGTGATGTATAAAGTTAATTACAAGTAACTTTATTATTTGTATTTAATATTGATATTATATTAGGTTTTACATTTAACAAAGGTTAATACTAAATTTTAAGAATATAATAATAATTATGTTATGTTTATAAACAATTTTTTAACATTAAATACAATTTATTTAAATTTTAAAACAGTTTAAATAAATGTATTTAAAAAAAAAAAATTCCTTTGTGCTTTTCTTTAAGTCCCTACCACCATTACTTTCTATGAGAGGGTTTTGCAGTACAAGTGGTTGGCCAAGTATACTACTGATTTTTTTTTAAATATAGTAACTATAGAAGGACAGTTTGGGAATAACAATTGACTTACTCTTTTGTGGTTGGGTGCATGCCCCTCCCTAATCTGCTCCCTAAACATCTATTAACCCCTCTTTATTCCTCCCTTAACACCTGCCATTTAGTAGAAAATATTCCTTAGAGGCCAGTTTTGAAAGCTCAGAGCAGCTCCTGTTACCTCTGCCACTTTTCCCATTTCCCTGAGGTTAATTGGAAGAAGTACTGGAAGGTTTCAAATGAGAGAAAAAGAGGGTGAGGAGGAAGAGAGAGTGAAAGCAATCAGAGAGGAAGAAGAGAGAGAGGAGATGAGAGATAGAATGGAAGGAAGAAAAGAGAGACACACCACGAAGAGACAAAGTGAGAGGGGCTGGTTTGAGCATTTTTGCCAAGGCTTCTTTTGGCTCCCCAGTCCAGCCCTGGCACTGCTCTCCACTTTCCCACACTGACTACTTAAATGTAGGTTACACGTGATTTTCACAGTCAGAGTGGAGATCTCTGCACATAAAAGCTAGGAGAGGGGGAGACCTCCTTAATTAGGTTTGCAAATAGCAGTGCTATTGTAGGACTGTTGAACGTACTGCATAATTTAGCTTGTGAATAGGTCCCATCGTTTTTAAAGGCTCAAACAGGTCTTGTAGGTGCAGCAGCATTAATGTTTCAGATGACTCCAGCTACAAGAAGGACACAGCATTGCTGCTTTCCAAGTCGGTCACTGCTGGAAGCTGCTGTATGGTGGGAAACAATAAATATGAATAGTCAGGCAGTGGTGCCTAGGTCAATTCACTGTTAACCGCGGCGGCAATTCCGCCGCGGTGCAGCGGTTTAGCGGAGTGGGCGGGCCGCGTCGGCCAACGGACGTGCGCAGCACTACAGAGGTAGTGCTCGCGACGGCCGTTGGCCGACAGAAGCACGCAACGGGTTAAGCTGAATCAGTGCTAATGGTTTTAGAAGTGGCAGTCTCTAAGTGAATAAGAACACACTCACTGCCTGAAAGTGGAATATCTACATGGAAAATGTAAGGGGTCATTTAAAGATGCATGGAAAAAGGCATGTACCTAAAATTGACAGATGCCCAGTCTTCTTACTTTGTTATTTCCAACCTCATTTATTGCCAAGGAAACTGCTGAGTTTCAAACACTGGTGTTTCAGTTTATGGAAGCAAACACCTTGCAGGTAGACATGCACCACATGGCTACTCGCTTAACAATATTAGAGGCCGTATTATAAATAAGGGCGCACTTCAAACAGGTGCGCCAGACACAAACAGGGAAAGTGAGATTTATTTGGTTGCATGTGCATCCCTCAGGAAAGCTGCAAAGCCATGCAGCCCCTGTGAGCAGCACTTTTGAGTGAGATAGGAAGCGGCTGCATCCAAGCCGCTCTGTGTTTCATAGTACAGGCGGCATGCCGGCTGCACTTTCAAGAGGGATTAGAGACTGCACCTACCTGCAAAAGGATGTCTGGGGGGTCCATGGGACTCCCATTCATAACTCGAGAAGGCTGGCTTCGGGGGGGACGCACTGACAGTGCACAATCTTTTTGTGATGCACTTTCTGTGATTCGGGATGTGATTGCAAATCATAATGTTTCATTAAATCAATTCAGAGCACGTTATATCATCATTTGGAAATTGCACTTTGTCGAGTCATTATTTTTCACAAATTGTAATTTGTAAATTCTGATGGTCGTACAATAGGGAGCTCGGGTTAAGTCTATTTTTATTACATGCAAATATGTTTTACTCTTCATTGTTGAATCATTTTTTTTTCTCCTAGTATTAGTATTATTCAATTAAATTTCTTTTTTGTGTGCAATTTCACACATTTCAAAGTTGCCTATATTTTAATCTTGAAATGTTTGTTTTGTGAAGAAGAGCACACATGAACAGTTCACTACACTGAACCAGCCTTTGACAGATATTGGTTTAACCAGAACACATTTATGAGAATGAAGAATATAATTTCCTAGAGTGCACATTTTCCAGCAAACTTCTCTTACTGTGGATCATGAATGTGATTCGAATGGTCTACATTAGAGCCTTCTGCTTCTGCTAAAGCCAGGACCATCAGAAAGATGGCTATCGTTATTAATCTCCCTTCCTTTAAAAAAAAATCCTTAGAAGCCCTGATCAGAACTGTGATTCAGAAAGCGCTCTAGTCAGTCGTGTGAGAACCCACATGTGCCTGCAATTCCTTCAAAGGGCAGTTCAGGTCAGGCGGATTAAATGTATTAGTTTTACGCATAAAACTGATAATGTCAAAATTGACACATATTTTGAAGAACTTTTGACAAGCCTTGGGCACAGTTTAGATGTTTATTTCAAAAGTTATAAAAGTAAAAATGGCAATGTTGTTAAAATTGCAACATTCGTACTGGTATTATCCAAATAGAGCAAGACAGATATACTCAGAATGAGCTCAAATGCATTTTAGAATATGAACAGTTCAATGTAACATTTCAAATTTAGTCACAGTATGGTAGGCATGAAAATATTTTTTTCAACATATTTTTATCTATAAACCCCGTTGCAAGGATATAAATAAAGGTTATTCTCAGACTACACAGAGGAACTAACCATTTTTATTCAAAATGTATTATCTTCAAATTCTGCAAATGTCTATGCAACAGGATTGCTTCCCAGATATGCAGGAGCACATAGAGCACTGTTGAACTGTAAGATTTGTAGGTTCAGATTTCTATCAGCAGTCAACCCACGGCAAGCAGGTGTTGAAAGGATGAAGAATGCAACAAAATGATACCTTAATTAGGTTAAAACTAAAGAGTATTTTTTTGCAAGTTTTCCTTTTATGATGACCAAGACTTCGTTAAGTAAGCTCCTCGTAAAAAGAAATCTTCTGTTTTCTTTGATTTGTAGGGGCTTGCATTGTTTGCAGTAGGGCATAGATTGAAGATTATTCTGACATCCGTGTGGCTCATGAGAACAATGACTAAACAACATATGGTCCATTCTTTTCCTTCTGAATGTACACATGCATTTGTCTCAATATCACATTCAGTCTCAATGTCCATTTCGCATGCTAAAATGTGGGTGCAGGGCATGGACTTTGGACACACCCTGTGTTGAAGGCTACCTCGCCAACATAATTAAAGGCCATAATATTTGGCAATTTGCAGGATACTGCAGGACAGGTCCAACACTGCTGCTGCTTCACCACTGAGATTCCAGAGGTTGTGAGTTGGATCTGTGTTTCATTCAACAGCTGAAGGCTGTGTGCCCTGCATGCTAGGTCTTGGACCTATCCTATGTCTGTCTCTCAACAATGCACTGAGCTCAAAATCCTTTCTACTCAAAGTCACCTGGCTTCTCCTTTGGCTAAGTCAAGCAGTCTCCAGCCGCAGAGCCCAGCCTTCATCTAGGCTCCACGTTCATACATCAAGCTCCCTTAGCTGCTACAGTGCAGTCATCAATGATGTTAATGGTGATATGATGTGTGATACAGGAGCAGAAGCAGAAGTGGAAGAGCCAGCCTAGTCATCAGAGCTGCCACGAGTCAGCAGGGGAGCCAGAGGCAGTCAGCAGCAGAGTGTCTGTTGTGAGACGCAGAGGAACCAAGCAGCAGCATCCCGGTGCAGTTGTCCGGTGAAATTGGCAGAGGAAGTAGTGGAGGTAGTTGTTCAGCACCTAGAAAGACCAAAGCCCAACAAAGTCTTCCACACTGCTTGTATCTTGACCTGAATGCAGGCCTGGACGGTGCCCCCGCTTTGGCCTGGCCCTTGGAGGACCTTGCCAGCAATGAAGGTCACTGGTGAGTCCAAGGGGCTAGGGCCGGGGGCTTGTGGTTCTCTTTTGCTTGCGATGGCATAACTGTCGGCTGCTGGGTATAGCAGAAGCACTGGTTTGCCTGAGGAGAAAGGCCACCCATCTGTAAAGTAGTGCTGACTTGAGGGTTGCTGGCACCTCAGTACGGCTTCTTGTCGTGCACCAGATGTTCATGCAGCTATATCTGGGAGCTTCGAGCTTCAGTATAAACAGCTTTTCTGGACCCCCAACTTTCGGTACCCTAATTCATCCATCAAAGAATCCATCCAGTCAATCTGCAGTATCACTGTAAGTAAACAAGGCCACAAGACTATGCTACATTGTGACGAAGCGGCTTGTCAGTGAGCTATGTGATAACATCCATAAAGAAATCCTTGGCAAGCTCGTTACCCTTGAGTTTTAAAAATATACACAAGAGTTGTTCAAAACTCAAAACGTCTACACTTCCATGCTTGCGCAAATTCGGACCTGCTGCACTTTATATGAAATATAAAATGCGAACAGGCAGGATGCTTGAATAAAAAAGACGTGAAAACTCCAAAAAACCCTTACATCGAACAGAAGTGCACAACAAAGTTGTAGCACTTGGTAAAGAAAACAGCCAACAAGATGGGTATGTTGCCTCAGTATCTGATTTTTTTAGGAGAGCAATAGGTTTAGACTTCAAAACATTAACTGATGTAGAGAAAATATATGTGTAGGTTTTAAGATACTTTGCAAATTCAGCCCAAATATCTGGTATGGATGACCAGAAGGAGCAAGAAATCCACCCTCTCGAGTTAGACAACAGCGTGTGAACACAAATAAAAGTCAGAGGAAACTGATGCAATTATATCTAATCCTTCTATATATTAAAGTGCACTTCCCATGCAGTTCAAATCTCTAGTTTGGACAACTATGAGGAGCGAGAATTCCAACCAATTAAGCCGATCACCCGTGTGTGCATACAAACGAAAAAGCCAGAGACAATTGA
The DNA here is from genome assembly GCA_963921515.1 of Calotriton arnoldi. NCBI lineage: Eukaryota > Metazoa > Chordata > Amphibia > Caudata > Salamandridae > Calotriton > Calotriton arnoldi. Next base: position 985,939 of record CAWUFW010006519.1, on the reverse strand, counting down.
AGCAACTCCGTTTACTTACTACAATCATTAAACAGAAACGGTTGACAATTTTGAGGAGCAAATGCAAAGAGGCCTTTCATGCCCCTGCTTCAGATTACAAAATCAAGAAACCTAAATAAGTGGTACGAGTAACAATAATATCAAAATTGAAAACAACTTAGAAAGTAGCACGAGAAAGGGTGGCAAGAACAAGACAGAAAACAGTTGGGGAGGTCGTTTTGAGACCAGCCATAGCCCAATGAAAAACAAATATTAGCATTGTGAACTTTCACCTCAGAAATGACCGCATACACCAAGATCCTTTTTGCGTTAGAGAAGATTTCCATGCCCTGGCCATATTTTATATATCATAAACACGACATATGACACATCATAGTTATACAGAGCAATAAAGGAAATATTTAAATTCTTTTTTAAATAACAGCACCACCAGAATCCAATACATTCTTAATCGCTCCAGGCATTTCACTCTCAGAGTCATGTTTGGCCACCCCTCAGGTCACATCTACTGTAGCATCACCTATTTCAGTTGCCCTGGACCAAGGGGAACCCCCTCATGGGTCATTCCATTTATTGTCCTTACAAGGAAAAAAACCCTGCTCCCTCAGGATAGAGGAAGCTTGGGCCAGCATAAGACTGGTCTCCCAAAAACTCACCATACTAGAGTCACCAAATAAAGTATCCCCTTTCCACCATCTGGGATGGGCCAGGCCATACCTGGTGCTCCTCTGTCCCTGGGAAATCCAGCAGGGCAGTGTTATGTATGGCTATGGACACTTGCTGCAGCAGACGTCACCAGCCCTGCTCATGAGATTGTAGATTGTGTATCCCTGCAATGGGTTCGGACATCAGCTTAAGGCCAATTCCCTCCTGGATTTGCCTGCACTTACACCAAATGCCAAGGTTGTCCACCTGTTTCTTAACCAAACGCAACTCCTCTTCTGCCACTGACCTGGGTGGTTCACTGACTGACAAGGGCTCTCCTCATGTGAGGTCTGGCTGGCAAAAATTCCACAGGTCCAAAAAGCATAAGCAAAACAGGCAGCCCAGGTGATGCTGGCAGGTGTGGTGTGTCAGCATCTGTCAGGAGCATCCAGGCAGCGAGGTGGACAATAGGTAAGGTTGCTTACTATTTAGCACACCTGACGACCCCTGCCGTCAATCCAAGTGACCCTGCCAGCCAGTGGGCATCCAATGGCGGGAGGAGAGAGTGCCAGTGAAATTCAAAAGATGCGGACACCGCTGGCCGCCAGTTCTGACCACTCAAATCCGGCCAGCGCCTGTCTTGGGGGCATGCCAGCCTGCGGCTTAGGCTCCTGCTTTCCATTCCACCACTAGTGTCCTTGACCAAATTAGAGCCTTAGAAGAGGAGAGAAATATGCATAATACAACTACAATAACTCCCCCATTTGGCCAAACAACATTGTTGGACGTCACTGCAAGAGCTTTGAATTATCTAGCAAACAAATTAGATCTCCAAATAAGCCTGCTAAATACACTTTCATTATTTGTTTCAAGGATTGACACCAAATATGAAAATTTAAATAATCTGAAACTCTGGGCATGGCGTGAGACTGAAGCACAAGCTAAACCTTGTCCACGCTTGTTAATAATAATGATTAAATTGAGTACTTTACTATTTGTTCTGAACACTCTAATGGCTGAACTAAAAAGCCTGAACTATGGTCCGGTAACTGAATTGTCTGAAAAAAAATCAAAGACATGCCTCAACCTCAAATCACAGACCAGTCAAGATTACACACTTTGGGGCCGATTCCGATTCGGGCCGGAAATCTCTCCGACCGAGCCGGACCCGGAGAGATTTCCGACCGACTCGGACTCGGCTGATCCGACCGAACGAGTACGATGCGCACGCATGCCATCGGACTCGAGTCGGTCGGACTCCCATTGAAGTCAATGGGAGCCTGTCGTACAACGCGTACGCGGGCTCCCATTGACTCAATGGGTGCGATGCGGACAAGTGCGCCCCCTACAGCGTGTACGCGGCGAAGCGGTCGCGCCGTACACGCACAGGTAGGGGGACCCATGGGTCCCCCTGTGTGCGACTCGCGTGGCTACGCGTACAGGGAGTCCGACACAGACCCCCAAAGTACGGCTCCGACAGCTCTTTCGAGCCGGAGTGCGCGGCTCGGTCGGACTGCTCACGGCGCGCATCGTACTTACCCGGCCGGGGAACGTCTCCATTGCGCGGTGCGAGTCGAGTCCGAGCGAGTCGGTCGGTGCGGTTAGACCCGGGAACGAGTCGGTCGGAGCGGTCGGGATGCCCGGACGAGTCGGTCGGCGAATACGCATCGTACTCGCTCGCCCGGACGCGCGTACGATTCGGTCGGGAAATAGGGCTCCGAATCGGATCCGGTTAAGCCGAATCCGATTCGGAGCCCTACCGGCCGAGATCGGAATCGGCCCCTTTGTTGCACTAAACATCTGATCTCAAAATAAATCATACAGGGGTCCATATTCGGCAAGTCCAAATGGGAAACAGCATTTACAACGCATGCTTTAGATGGCATGCCATTACAACTCGGTCGTTACAACGACCGCGTTGTTACAACGCAAACTATTAAATCGCAAGTCGTTACAACGACTTGCTGTAGGGGCAGAAGGTGTTGGATTTACTATCCAACACCTTCCCTGCTGTTGCCCAAATTGGAGTAGGACTAGTAAATTATACTATTTCTAAGTCCAGCGCGCCCTCTACAGCAAGTCGTTGTAACGACTTGCGATGTAATGGTTCGCGTTGTAACAACGCGGTCGTTGTAACGATCAGCGTTGTAATGGCATGCGATGTATTTGCATGCCTTGTAAAGAGATATATTCGTTCAAATGAGTATAGAAACATATCAAATCCTCCCTCAGCAAGAGAAAGTCACTCACACAGTGGTGCAACATTGTACATAAAACATAGAGGATATTCCTGATCTGAAATCTCCGACAACTTTAATTATTGATAATATATTTAAAATAGCGCAACAAGATCAGAACAAGAACCATAAACCCCTCACTAAGAGAGAGCAGAAAAGACTGCGTAAAGCCTGTAATAAAAATGCAACATCAACAAGCCCCCTAAAATCGAATAATTATATCAAATTGTTTTCTATATTTGACACAAATGGCACAGCGAATAGTAAAAAAAGGAAAACTTAAATGAAAAATCCTCAGGATAACAAGAATTTTGGAGATGAAGAACAGAATCCAGAAAAACCTGTTTCAAATCACTTGGAAATTCAAGCGAGTTCGAGCTCAGATGAGATTTATACAAGTGCAGATGTTATCACAGCTTCAAACATTGCATCTCAAATTACCTGGAATACCAGAAGCAGTTTCATGAAAAAAACCGGATTCTACTCAAACCGAGGGCTTACTGCCCTTCCTTTCGGTTGCGAAAAAGGGCAGTTTCCCTTACAACAACACTAGTGCGAAACACAGCACCATTCCAGTGAGAGACACTACATTCCAGACATATCAGTATTGCCTGAAACACTTAAAACTAGGTAAAGAAGAAACGAAAAATATCAATCTCAAAAATAGAGATTCAGCAGAAGCTGCTTGTTGAGACCTACATGCTAAATCAATTTTACCGGCCAATAAGGATTGCGAAGGGAGTCAGTAATGTAGTGCAACAAAATTATTGTTCTATCGTGAATAGGAATCGAACGACCGACATGACATCCTAAATAAGGAGAACATTATTAAACTTTTAAAGCTCTTAGGGGCATATTCTCAAGGGCTTATCGCCGAGTTAGCGGCACTTTATCGCAGCCAAAGTGGCGATAGATTTATCGCCCTATTCACAAGCTGGTGCTAACAGCCGATATCGCCAGTTTTCCTGCGATAGCAGCCGCAAAAAACATCGCCACGGATGACACCGGCAACTAACGCTAATGAGATGCAGAGTAGGCGTTCCTGTGCAAAAAGCTGAGAAAACACCACTTCGCAATATTCTCTACGACCAGCCAGATAGACGATAAGATCCTAAAACAGGCGATAAGGCACGTTAGCAGCAGGGATTTAACACCTGCTCCTACCTGGTGTTAAGTCGGACGACAACCTGTACCACAAAAGGGAGCCCAGACCAGAGCCACACCTGAAGAACAACAGATGCCATGGAGCTACTGATCATGCAGCTCGGAGCCCCAAGAGGGCCACAACACCCACCGCCACCACACCCAGGCCTGCCAACCCCCCCCGGATCCCCCCAACCCCCTCCCCCGGACTACCACAGAGGCACCGCAGACAAAGACAGCGGACCTTCAGAAAACGCACCAGCCTCACAGACTTAGCACCAGAGGATGTCATTGCCCACTACAGGCTCAAAAGGACAACCATCCTCCGCATCCTGACCATCATTGCCCAGAGGCTGACGGTACCAACACAGCGGACAAACAACATCCCTCCGCAGACAAAGCTGCTGGCTGGGCTGCACCTGTTGGCCTCTGGTACCTACCAACCAACAACTGCCAGAGTCGGAGGAGTCTCACAGCCAGCCCTAGCCAAGTTCCTCACACCTGTCTTGGATGCCATCATCAGCTTGGTACCCCAGCACCTTCACTTCCCACACACTGCGCAGGAACAGCTGGAGACCAAGCAAGGCTTCTATGCCATAGCTGGCTTCCCGCACGTGTTGGGGGCAATCAACTGCACACATGTACTCCTCGTGCCCTCTGCCACCACTGCACACAATTACCACAACAGGAAGCACACGCATTCCATCAATGTGCAGGCAATAGTGGACCACCTGGGACTCACCAATGTCGTCGCCAACTACCCAGGCAGTGTGCATGATTCCTTCATCTTCCGACAGTCCATCATCAAACAGCGCTTTCAGGATGGCACCTATGGGAATGCATTGCTCGTTGGTAAGTACCAAATGAACACACCACACACCTCAACTCCACAGTCATGCAACTCAGGATTCTGGGAATGCACACATTACAAACTCACATACAACATGCCAAACAACATGCCCACCTCCCAGACACGACAGCACAACTTACTGTGGTAACCTGGGCTAGCCATGTGCACAAGCCATCAATGGCATGGCACCTCAGCCACACAATAGCAGAATGTGGGGAGAGGTGGGAACCAGGCATGTGCGAAGGAGGCAAGTGACCTATGAATGAGAATGTACACAATGCCAGGTGTGGGTTGGATGTGCTGGCCAGACTGCAGTATGCAGACCACAGACATGTCCATGTCGACATATACCGCTGGTGTTTGGAGTGTAGTGGACAGTGGACGCAACCATGTTACCTCAGGCAGTGTGGAAGACCTGGGACATGTAGCTGTGTCATACCCCCCTGTAAGCGTAAGCGGAGTGGGCTGGCATACGACAGTCCAGCGTAGGTGTATGGATGATCAGCCCGGGGCTCTGGGCGTTGCTATGTGTTGGCCTTGCCAAGGAAGTAACTAATGCATGTGTCTCTGTTGTAGTGTCGGCGCCACCCGTCCCGCAATGGACAATGTTGCGATGTAGCATGCCCCCGGAGTGCGGGCTCGGCCAAAGGGATAAATGAAGGAGCGCAAGCCCGCTCGGGGTCCGGGATCATACATGCCAACTGTTGTGTGTGTCGCTATTACCGCAGCATAGGCCACAGGACTACCCTCAACCCCATCGCGAGTTCAGCCAGCCATGAACTCTGCATCTGTGTCCGCCCTATCCTTACCGTAGGCCTACACACACGTGGCCACCCACCTTCAGCGCACAACATCACAGTGTCGTTGTCAGGCTTGTGGACATGCGCAGACAGGCATGACAATGGTGTGCCGTAGAAGTGCTAGTGATGCAACCGCGCTGCGCACAGTAGTGAATAGGCTCGGGGGAGGGAGGAGCAGCAGTGAGGTTACGTAATACACATTGATGCCGCTCATTTGCTACAAGCAGTACCTGTCAAACAGGAATCACTAGGTCACACATATCACACACCAATAAACTAGTGAGCCTGCCAACACATCATGCAGAACCAACTTTTGACTCATGTCTCTCTGCACTGTCACAGGTGATCAAGGATATGCACTCTGCCCTTGGATGATGACACCCCTCCGAGCCCCGAACACACAGGCCCAGAGGCAGTACAATGCGGCCCACAAACGCACCAGGGGCATCGTGGAACGCACATTTGGTGTGTTGAAGTCACTTTTCAGGTGCCTGGACATCACAGGTGGAAGGCTCCTGTACAGCCTAGGCATCGTGTGCAAGATGATCGTTGCATGTTGTGTGTTGCACAACATATGTGTACGCACCAATGCCCCATGGCTACAAGTGCCAGATGCACCGGACGATGATGAGGAAGATGAGGCAGGTGGACCACACCCACTGCAGCAGCAGCAGGAATAGCCCGTAGGAACACCATCATTGACAATTTCTTCACATGAGCACGTCACATTGTCACAGTCCTTAGCAATCATGGGACAGTACAAAATGCCCACAGGCACGGCATGTGCAAATAAATTCATTACAACACACATTCCTTGTGTGCATGTTACTCCTCTGTACAAGCACATCACTCTGACAAGTGCAAGTGCAACATGTAGTGCTAACAATCTCATAAATTGGAAATAGATGGTGGGTGTGTCACCTGTGTACAGAGAGGCTGTTTAGGGTGTCACGTATTCGAAATGCCATTTCTGTGTGTCAAAGATAGTACGGAATCCCACTCTTCAGCGTTTCACATGTGTCCCAAATCATTACATGTAGGCTGTCATTTGTGACCTACAATTGACAACAGGGCTTCTTTTGGGGTCAAATATGTAGCAGCATAATGCAGGGATGCACCCTGTGACTCAAGTCCCACAACATGAGCTACATGGATGTAAGGGGCAATCACTGCCCCTACATTCGTCCATGCTTTCATACTTGATTAATCATAGACATGACACATCTGTGTGTATTAGAATGTATTATTCACGTTCAGTGGAGTGTTGAAGCTGTCTTAGTACTGGGCCATGCAGACAACACTTTACAATGTTGCCCCGTGGTGGGCCAGCCAGAGTCCTTTAGGGATTGGCAAGTTAGTCGGAAGGGGAAGAGTCCAGTCCGCAGGCTGATTGCTGTGTCATTGTTGAGCATGCAAAATATGGCAGTCCATGTCGAGGTCCAAGGTTAGTGTCGCAGAGTGTGTCGGGGGACAGTGGAAGGTGTTATTCCAGGGCATGATGCAGAGGGCAGACCCAAGCAGAAACAAGCCATATGGCGGAGATGAATGCTACTGCTTCCTCTTTACCACTAAGGCAGATTCATCCTCATCTTCGTCCTCTGACGTTTCATGTGCCTCACATGTGGGTGGTGGTGTTTGGTTTGCAGCACTGTGTGACACTGACACATCAGGGGCCGGAGATGTGGATGTAGAAGTAGCAGCAGCATTCATCTGCGCAATGTCTTGTGGCATCACTCCCATGATGAGGATCTGCAGGGCGTGGAAGATCCCATCTACAGCTTTCTCATGTGCAGCCGTGGTAGCTATTCTTTGCACCTGCATCCGCTCCATGTTCTCCATGACCCTCCTCATGTTTCCCAAATCACGGATGACATTGCTGTAGCCACTCTGACTAGACAGTTGTTGTGTCTCCGAGTCATGACTCCAGCGACACCAGCCATGGATTGTTGGAGGGCATGGGGCGGACTGTGGGTGTCCGATAGGGAGTGTAAGTGGTCCCTGATGGGACTTAGACACCCACGTATGGCATCTAGTTTGGCTGCCATGAGGTCGAACCCCACCCGCACCTGTTCAGCCAGCTCCTTCTGGCAGTCTAACACACGGCGTTAGAACGCCATGTGTTCTTCAGTGAGGTGCTGGGAGCCAGACATGGTGGTGGGTGCTTCCTGCTGTGTGGTCTGTGCAGGGGGTGGGATCACCTCGATGGTGCTGGGCTGCCCTGCTACTGGAGGTGGGGTGCGGAGGTTGTCCATGAACCGTTGGAGTTCGTCGTAGTCGATGTCCTGGAGGTTGTCTCCATCATCGCTGACGTGATGTAGGGTCTGCTCTGCAGGAGGTGTTGATTGTCTCTCTGCAATATAAAGGGGAGATGCAGTTTCACGGTGTGTTCCATGTATGTTGGCGCATTGGCGGAGTTTACATACAGACTGCATGACAATTTACATTGTGACTGTTTGTGAGGAGATGCCTATTTGATGGGGGACAGTGGACATTTGTACTACATCACGGATGTGAGGTTGTACTCGTACATTGTCATCTCACAGTTTCCTGCTATGCCAGATGTGATTGGCCATTTTGTACACACATGCGGCACCAGTTGTGTCCTGTGTTCTGTTGTGAAAGTGTTGCAGTTTGTACCACATTGTTGTCAATGTTGAGGTGCTCTTATTCTTATGTGTGTGTGCTGCATTGTGGGTGAGTCGCCCCTGCAGCTCTGATTTGGCTGCCCCTAATCCCTTTCAGGCAGTGTGCCTTTGACTTCTGTGCTTCTACAGTGCTGAGATGTTGTGGACTTGGGTAAATTGGGCTCTTGGTCGAGTTGTGACTCTTGGGCATGGTTTGTCCGCAGATGTGTTGTTGACGTCAGGGGTTGTTTGTGCACGTGGATGTGTCAGAGTGTGACCTGCTCCTTTCCGGATGTGGTCCACACTCAGTCACCTCAGTGTCGTGGCGTGCACCATGTCATGATAATTGGACTGCAGCCATGCTACTCGTCATGCAGTGTCACTTGCATTGTCAGTGTGGCTCACGACCCGCAGCTTTGCTGGGTTCAGCACATGTGTATGGGTTTGTTGTGAGATTAGTGATGTGTGGGGAGGGCCCCGTCCGGGCACATTGTCGACGGGGGCCTACTTGCTGTTTCTATGTGTGCTGCAGTATGCCAAGGAGATCAGGGACATGATCCAGAGTCATTGTGGGTGTGCAGTGTGCTCTACTTAATTGTGCATGTGTGCCATTGTGCCCATCTACCCCGTCCCCCCAGTCCCTGGTCGGTACTCACCCTATTGATGTTGTGTCAGGTCATGTTGAGCAGTGTCCGGATCCACTACTCCTGGCACCGTATCCTGACTGATGACTGTGGCCACCATTTTCTCCATGTCATCCAGCTCCTGGTGTGCCGCAGGACCCCCACCTCCAATCTGCGTTGCTGCTTTCATGTTGGCATCGAGTTTCTTCTTGGTTTTGCCCTTCACATCATTCCAGCGCCTCTTGGCCTCTTCCATTGTCCTCCTCAACTCTGCAACTGCATTCACATGGTCCAAGATAGTCTGCCATGTTTGCGTCTTTGTTGCCAATGACACGTTGGAGGTGACGAACAGTTGTTGGTGGTGTTCCACCACCTCCGTAACGATGATCCTGTTTTCCTGCGGACTGAACCGCGTCTTCCTCTTCCTCTTCTCCTTGGCCTTCCCCGACCCCGAGGTTCCTTGCTGGTCGTCTGTGGGGCTTGTGGGGTTCGCGTTGTCCTCTGTACTCAGTAAGGGTGCATCCATGGTACTACGCAGTTTCACTTTTTTTTTCCTGCTTTTATGGTGCATTTTCATGCATGACGCGTGGGAATTGCAGGCCTGTCGCTGGTTAGCGCTGATTCTTGTATCGCGATTTGGGGCATCGCAACTTTTTTCGCGTTCGTGTTTCGCATTTTTTCTGCGTCACGTTGATTTTAACGCGGTCATTTGGCGCGTTATTGTGCAACTATCACATGGTGCAGCCGGGTTGAGAATACAACGTTAACACGGTGTTATTTTCCCGCAATGGACTGCAATGTGCAAAGTTGTGTTAAGCTAATTTTGCGATAATTATCACACGTTCTTGAGAATATCCCCCATACAGTCTTGCCCATTTAGACACATTACACATTGTTATCATTGATTTTCTAACAGCCTGTGCGAGGCAAGCATATGAACCCACACTAGTTTGGGTTATCCCAGACACAGCATCGGAGGTGTTCCGCAGAAAAGACATTTTTCATTCTTGGGGGATTAAGAACACCAAATATCACAAAAATGCTTTTCTGGATGTCCTAACTAAACATCAAAATTAGTCAATATCAGACCAATCCACATGTGGTTTGAACCGAACTACACCTAAAATTATCCCCACCATATTAATTTTAATAAAAGTGCTCGGAAAATATACAAATGTGTCAACGATCAAACCAACGAATCAAATCATCTCCTATTGACAAGCACTAGGAAGGTTAAGTAGTATGAGAGGCGTTCACCAGACTATCAGATAACTGGAGTTTGGAGCCACTCCCGGTAACATCAACTAACACAATAGGAAATGAATGGATAGGAAATTCCCCTAATTTGCAAAGAGTCCTTAGACTCTGCCATTTTAAAATTTATATTCATGAAATCTGGGAAAATTAAATAAAATCAAAAACGGATTGGAAACAATTCCATAAGATATATTACAGGAGACGTGGTCCTTGGTGCCAATGCGGTTAAGTGGATTAATCAAACTTCACAATTTTGGAACTAAAGGGAAACAAAAAGACCGGCCTAGAGCAGAGCTAGCAATATTTGTTTCTACAGATTTCGAAATAAAAGTCAGCACAATTTAAATATACAAACCTTGCGTACTTGTGGTCAAAATATCAAATTGATCCCCTGCCGACCGAATCATCTTCATTATAGTAAACATCTAAATAAATCCATCATTTGAGGAACAGCGTCAAACAGTATATAAACTACACTTACAGATTAATTGATTGAAACCATTATTAGAATGCATCTTAGATGCTTTTGACAGTGGACTTTAATATGAATCTTTTCGCACAAGTAGAAGAAGACGACCACATCCCCTAGCAGAAAGTTCTGTGGAATATTCCAGATCAGGCCTAACCCCCTTCAAGAAAAGATGAAAATATCTTAATTAATATTGTGTAATGCTACCGGCCTGAGAATCCTAAATGGGAGGTTCCCCAACTAACCACCTCCTTTCACTCACACCTCAAATAAGAAAAACACAATTCCAGATCATATGGCGGCAAGTTTAGTATTATACAAATAAATTGCGATAAAAAGACAGAAAGGGACTATTTTCCACAAGTCATAAAGCTAGGAAATCATAATTGTTTCCATCAAAAAGCAAATGCCTTCAAGTCAGATTCATACTCGGAGAACAAAAAATATTAAAATGGAATGGTATACTGGAAAATAGTATAAGCGCGACCAGCGCCTCCTTATTAGAACATTGCCATAAAAACAAAGACACCCTGCCACAAGAGTGGGATGAAGTTGTTGAAAAGCTTCACAACAAGTTCCCAAATCAAAATTAGAATAGGCCTATTCTATTGGTCCAAAAAGTAGAGAATAAATTGGTTCTCGCATGTCTTTAGAATGGAAAGAAGAACCTTAAACTGTGAACTAAGAAAATTGAAGATAAATCTCTCGATTTACTTGCATGCACAAGTGAAGCAGTTAAGATTGAAATACAAAAATGTGGTGTAGGCCGCAAACCAGCACTATCATAACCAATTTTAGGCTCAATTTCTCTCAGACACTAATAGTAGGAAACTGATGGTATTTTCAAGCCCAATAAACTGACTTGAAAATAGCACTTCCACCGCATATAACATCTCTGAACCTACATGGTATCTCTCTCTCTACAGAGACAGTGTGGCGGAAAAATGTCCACCACAACTTATTCGAATCACTGTGAAGACAAAATGAATGAGTTATACTGAGGGGGGTATTGCCGCAATTACATCAGTGGTATATCAGTTCTATGATCATAATCTAACAACCTACAACCATATGCAGCTTCAAAAAATAACCTCAAAAAGTGGCTCTGATGGCGCCCCTGTGCCATCTTATTTAAGATAAAGATCCAGAATTCTGGGCAAAGAAATTAATTTTGCTGTTCAACTACATCTTGCAAATTTGCAATACTGGGCTAATGAACAGGAGTTAATGGCCAACCCATCGCGAACATTCCTTGATATAAATACTTGGGTATAATATTTGATCATCACAGTACCTTCTTGGCACATAAACAGTTGATTAAATCAAAAGCTAGCTGTTTGGAGATAGCTTTCCTCTCTCTGTATAAGAATCTTTGGGGCATGTTCCCGGCTCCAATTTTAAATGTAAATAGTGCAGAGCTACTTCCAACAATCTTGTATGGTTGCGAAGTTTTATATAGAAGAGACGCTAATCTCATGGATAAAATAGTAGTGATGGAGCAGGATTTCGCAAAAAGAAACCTGGTCGGATTAACACCCCCATAAAACTTATAAACAGTGTGCAGTGTAAACTAATACGCAAATCACATGAACACGTGGGAAACCACTTTGTGCATGCGTGCACTAAAATGAACTAAAATGCATGAAAGAACTAGGCCGCACTTTACATTGCGCCTCTAAAGAAACAAAACTAATGCATGTTTAAGCCGCATCGAGCATTCCCATCTTGCATTTTGCTTTAAACAATAATAAATAATGCCGCTTTGCATGAAGCTTAAGCTAAGACACCATTAACAAGGGATAGTGCAAAGGTGGGTGGCAAACAGTGAAAAGTGCATTTACATGTAATTAATGAATCAAGGCTATGCAGCACAGAGAACATTGTATGACTGCCAAACGGATGAGCCTAACCGTGGGATTCAAGACTTCTTCTGCGGAACGTGAATGAGAAAAATACATGAGAAAATGGAGAAATGTTTCAATGTCGGAATAACTGAACGAGTCATATGGGAGAGGATATAGAACAATAAGTACAAAGAAATTATGAATAGGAACCTGGTGGTGTGACAGACCACCTCCCAAATTGACCAATGAACTGTCAAGTTTCATAAATTGTTTTAACTAATGTGGGTTGGACATGTAGGTTTTAGGGTATAACTGGGGTGCTTTTAGGGGTGTGGTTTGGGATGCCTTAGCCTGAGCTCTGATCGAGTGCAGAGGAGAGAGGGGTGATGCGTCGCTGTCCGTCGGTTTGCATAGAGGCCTAGCTGTTCCTGACCCTGTCCTGTCCCGTTCCTGAAATCTTTGTCTCTTGACTCTATCTCAGGAGACCCCCACTACTCCCTTGGCCAGGGGGGTGGTATTTCACTAAAATTCCTTTGGGTTTGTATTACCTTGCTGACTCGTACTTTGCATGGTTTATTTGCAAATGTATTTTGTCTCTGAAACTTATGTCTCTTCATCTATCCACTCCGCCATATGTATATTGTTTCACATTATTTTGCTGAAACTTATGTCTCTTCATCTATCCACTCCCTCATATGCATATTGTTAATTGTTGATGAGGTCTGACACTGTTTGCTTTGCTGATTGACTTTCTCTCCCTTATGTGAGATTCTTTGTTTGCATTGTGATCTGTATACGATTGAGCATTAATGATTTATTTGAGATAAACTTTATAAACCTGTCCGAGAGTCTGTGATCATTTAGCTGATTAGATAGTCAGTTAGTTCTAATTATTACCATCAACTACTCAACTAATTGGTCCATCGACCAAGAGGAAAGAGAGTTGATATATAGGTCTAGTTATGTATTTATAATTTTAAACATGAATATGTGACTGAAACATTTTTCACGTCATTAAAACTTGACCCCCAGCGCATCAGGGATTTGGGTGAATGTGTGTATGGGCCATTGTATGAAATATTGATGAGTATTGATCCCTGATTAAATGTTGCGCTGGATATGTTTTCTGGTAGCAGAGGGCGGTTTAATTATTGATTCGTTTGGTAATAATTATTGATTATTGATTATATGTTCTTAACCTGAAAAGTTAGTGTCCTCTTCTATGTTGTCTAGAAGTACAGGTACGAAGTTACCTGAGGAAACCTGGAAATGGGGATTTAGCCTGAAGTAGGCAGAAGAAGAGTGTGGATAAAGAAATCACACTGCAGAAGTACTTCGTCTGTTGTTATAATACTGTACGGCGGAAGGCTTTAGGGACAATTTCATATGTGAGTAGAGTGTCTGAAATAACGAAGGGTCCAGTTCTGAAACTCTGGCCTTATCCCCAGAGGAGTACCAAGACCTCTTTTTACACCAAAAAGTCCTCTTGCGAATCTTTCGCCTTATCCCTAGGGGAGTACTAAGTCCACCTGTAGCTTGTTTGGGTGTAAAATAGTGCTGGTCATTATTTTACTTGAAGTAAAAGAATTTCTCGTTTGAAGTGAAGAACTAACTCTTTATTTAGAGAAACAGACAAGGTAGCATTGTTTTATTTTGTTACTAACAAAATTTGTGATTAAGAAGAGTTAGAAATACATTGCCGTATTGTTTTGTAAAGGGAGGGTCAGTAGAAGGAGTAATACTGATGTCACAAAAAGGCCGCGCTGACTTTGGTCAGACAGCGAGTGTGAAGTAAGCTCTGATTGGATGGTTGGTGTGAGCCACGCTGGTACTGGTTGAAATAGCAGATACGTAGAGAGCCGTATTGGACGGTTGGTGTGAGTCGCGCTGGTATTGGACGAGAACTGACAAATAGAAAAGGCAGAATACGAAAAAGGTTTCCTTGTGTGTTTCGTTGAGGTACATTAAAGTAAAAAGTCAGAAAAATGAAGTTGTTAAAGAAAATAAAGAATTTCCTTTAAAAAGATAAACCAATAGTGACTAGAGAGGGAGTTCTTGTTCCCCCTCCAGGAACGCCAGCTGCTTATTTGATGTTGGAGCGAGGATACCATACGTGTACTTGGTTAGAGAATTGGGTGGAATACACAAAGGATGATGGTGTTATAGCTTTTCCACAGCATGGTTCGTTTAATATGAGGATTTTGCAGAATTTGAGAAATCGAATGAGTTTGCTAGAGCCAAATCCCAGACCTGTGCAGTATGAAGCGTTGGAGGAAGGGGAAGTAGAAGCATATGAAAGAGAGAGATATCGAGGTGGTAGGAGATACAGAAATTTAGTGCCTAGATACCCTTTTGAGAGAAGAGAGGATACAATGAAACGATGGAGGAGAGCTGTGGTAACGGAGGGTTTGTACCCAGTTTTAGTTGCCGAAGACCAGACAGGAGGCAAATGTAAAGAGAAAAAGAAAAATATAGAAATTTCAAGTTGAAGAGATGATCCAAGCGATTCAGATGATGAGTTATTAGAGGATATTATGACCAAAAGACCTCCGCCATACCAAGTAAATTCAGATGATATTACTCCGAGTGCACCACAGATGGAGACTCCATTAACCCCACAAGTTACGGAAATAGCTAGGGTAGTACTAGAAAAAGAAATAGACATATTAAATAAGGCAAGGTTAGAGCAGATCCAGAAAATAAATCAGTTAAGTCTGAATGCAGAAGCATTGACGGTACCGGTAACAATTGGTCCCGTAGTTCCATTGTATGGAGAAAAACAGAATGTATCAAAAGTGCATACGTTAGCAGTTCCTAGGAGTAGCATCAGGAGTGGAATAGTGACGGAAGCGGGTGAGGGCGGACAGGCTGACACGAATACTACCTTGTTGGATCTTCCGGTTTGTGAGATGATAACAGAAACCCCTAGAAGAAGTATGCAAATAGATCCAAGGAGAATAGGGCAGAATGTTATTTCAGCGACAGGAAGTTCAGCAGGTCCTTCACCAGAGGAATTAAATGATTGGATAAAGGGAATGGAAAAGCGAAAATCTCAACCACAGAGTATAAATGTGAGCCAATTGAAAGTAGATTTGGAAGAGATGATTATTGGCACAATAAGTCCAGACAGACTAGGGACTTACCGAGATGAAGAGCTGTTGTTTTTGTGTAAAAGTATTACTGGGAGAGCAAGGAATCTTCATGAGAAAATAGCAGAGGCTGCTAGTGATTATGGAATAGATATAGAGAAGTCAAAAGTGTTGCAGAAATCGTACAGATTGGCCTTTACTGAAAAGGATTTAGAGAGTTTGATTGCATCAGGAAAAAGATTACAGATAAAAGAGTTGATGAATATTTTGAAAAAATGGGGAGATATTGAACGATGGAAAGGTAGATGGACGAAAAAGAAAGAAGAGGCAGCTAGAAAGGGAGCTTCAATGTTTCCGTTAAGAGAGACAGAATAAGTTGAAAGGGTGTGTACGCTGAGAGAAGTTCCAGGTGGTGGATATGTGGACAAGCAGGATATATTGTCTTTCACGAATGATTTTCCCAGGTTAAGGGAGAAATCGGTTGAGTGGTATAAACAGCTAGAGAGGTTTGTGAAAGTTTCAAAGGTTTTGTTAACAGATTTAGATGGTTTGTTTGAGATTGTCGTTCCAACTGATTTGTGGACAGAATGTAAAATCACTGTTGATTGGCCAAAAGAAGAATATCCTAGAGACCCTAAAGCAGGTGCACCATCTGATGAGGTGATGAAAAAGTACAATCAGGTAATCACCTTTTTGAAAGGAAAAATTGGGTAAAAATTGATTGGATAAAAATTGATAGAACGAACCAGAAACCAAAGGAGTCAGTGCATGCTTATTATGAAAGGTTGTTACAAGTATTCAAACAGTACAGCAGGTTTGAGAACATTGGAGACAAAGATATGGGACATTTTGTGTATCGTTTTGTGTTTGGATTGAAACCGGAAATAAGTAATATGATTCAGCAGCATTTAATTTGTTGGCAGAGCAAAACAATTGATGACATTTTGAGGTATGCAAAGTATTGTAGTGATGACATTGATTCAAGACATAAAAAATTAAAGGAGAAAATGATGTGGGCACAAGTGAAGGTAGCAGAACAGCAAGAAGTAAATAATAATCCTCAAACAGGTTATCAGATGAATGGTCAGAATCAAAATGGTCAGGTACCCAGTGGAGGTAGAGGAAAAATGAGTAAAGAAGAGGCTGGGAAGAAATTTCCTCGTCATGCGTGCGGAAAGTATGGACATTGGAAGAACAAGTGTAGATCTGCACAAAAGAATAATGGGGTAAATCAAAATTTAAATCCACAGATGCAGAATGAGGTGGGTGTGAATCAACAGCAGCAGCAGCAGGTAGTTGCTCCACAGTTACAGATGCCACAAGCTCGTATGCCCAATAATGTGAATGCTCAAGTACAGAGGTTTTGTGCGAACACTGGATTTCACGGAGGTGATCAAGTTGGTAAGAATCAAAATGTGCAAATGGTTCCGCAATACTGGTTGCAGTGCAATGAGAGTGATTCAGACTCATCTCAATGACGGTGCCTGAGGGGGGAGGAAGAGTGCGTACTTGGCGCATCTTTAGTGGTAGATCAGTCAGGTCTATTTGTTGACAAAAAGTGGAAGGTAATGACATTACATTCCTAGTGGACACTGGTGCTACCCGTTCTACTGTGAGAGCAGTAGAAATTCCAAACCTACCCCTCTCGGGAGAAACTATCCAAGTTGTAGGAGTCTCAAATAAGCATATTAGAACACCAGTCACAAATCCAATAGAAGTTCATATTGGAAGTTTCAGAGTCCTGCATCGTTTCGTGGTATGTGACTCAAGTCTAGTAAATCTCTTGGGAAGAGATTTATTGTGTAAAATGAATTGTACCATCTATTGTACACCAGATGGTATTGCGTTTCAGACACCTGATGAGGATGTTGAATTCAAAATGATGTTAGCGAAACAAGGGACAGAGGTGAATGAGTTGTTTTCACTTCTCACAGAAGAAAGTTTGCCCGAAGAATTAAAAGGAACAATGAGGTCAGATGTATGGGACTTTACGGGAAAGGAGATTGGCCTAATGACAAATGTAGATCCAATTCAGGTTACAGTAAAAGAGGGTGCTGTATATCCAAACATGCCTCAGTACAAAATGAGTCCAGAAGTAATTGCAGGAGTCACTCCTGTGGTTGACCAAATGATTAAACAGGGGATTTTGAAAGAAATAATGAGTAGTCCTTGTAATTCGCCTATTATAGGAATCAAAAAGCCAAGTGGAAACTATAGAATAGTACAGAATTTAAGAAAGATTAATAAAATTGTAGTACCCTGTTGTCCAGTAGTACCAAATCCAGCAGTAATCCTTTACCAAATTCCATGCGATTCTGAATGATACACAGTGATTGATTTGTGCCAAGCATTTTACTCGATTCCTTTACATCCAGAAAGCCAATATATTTTTGCATTCCGGTTCGGAGACCATGTTTTGGCATGGTTCCTCAAATGTACACAGAGAGTCCTTCAATCGTTAATCAGATTCTGAAAAGGTGTCTGGAGACCTTAGTCATGCCAGGAAATTCAGTTTTGTTCAGTACATTGATGACCTACTTGTGGCATCAAAGACCCGAGAGGCATGTGTGACAGATACCATTGCCTTGCTGAACCATTTGGCAGAAGGAGGACACAAAATGTCGCCAGCAAAATTACAATTTTGCAAACAGCAAGTCCAATACCTAGGACACAAAATAGAAAATGGAGTCAGAAAGGTGACACCAGAAAGAATTAGTGTGATTAAACAAATGAGCCCACCTACCACTCAGAAAGAAGTTCAAATGTTTTTGGGAATGGTTGGATTCTGTAGGCAGTGGATCAGTGGTTTCTCACTGATTGCAAAACCTCTACAGAGGTTGACACGAAAAGATGTGAAAGATTCGATTGTGTTGGATGATGAAAGTATGGAAGCTTTTACTAAACTGCGAAACAGTCTTTGTTGAGCACCTGCATTGGGAATGCCAGATTATGCAAAAGATTTTGCATTGAACTGTTGCGAAAGAGATGGGTGTGCACTTTCAGTTTTAACTAAAAAAAATGGAATGGCACGACGTCCAGTAGCATATTATTCTGCTACTTTGGATTCAGTAGCTGCAGCGTTGCCAGGCTGTTTAAAAGCAGTAGCTGCTTTTTGTGTGAGTTTGGAACCAAGTGAAGCAATTGTGATGGGACATCCAGTCAAGGTGTACGTGCCTCATTCAGTTGAGATTCTTTTGACACGCACCAGGACGCAGTACATGACCTCTAGTTGGCTGACTAAATATGAAAGAGTGATCTTGGGTGCTGAAAATGTGACCGTGGTAAGGTGCACTACAGTAAATCCGGCAACTCTGTTGCCGAATTCATATTATGAGGAAGTGAGAGAAGAGGCAGATCATGATTGTTTAGATGTGACAGAGTTGTGCATAAAACCCAGACCCGATATTGAGGACGTCCCATTAGAGGAATCAGACTGTGAGATGTTTGTTGATGGATCATGTTTAAGAAATGAAAAAGGAGAATTATGTTCTGTCTATGCTGTCTGCACCATAGCGGGAGTTCTAGAAGCATCCTGTCTAAAAGGGGTAAACTCTGCTCAAATTTCTGAATTGATAGCTCTGATTAGAGCGTGCAAAATTGGCAAAAGCCTGAGGGTAACCATATTTACTGATCGCCAATATGGATTCGGGGTTGTCCATGATTTTGGGCAGCTATGGATGCAGAGGGGATTTCTGACTTCATCAGGTTCCCCTATAAGGAACAGCAACACTGTAAAAGATCTATTGGATGCTTTACAATTACCCAAAAGAACTGCAGTGGTCAAATGTTCCGCACATAAGTCAGGAGATGACTATGTGACGAGGGGCAACAGATACGCAGATCAAGTAGCGCGTTTCTGTGCACGAAATTTAATTGCCCTAAACAGAGGGATTGAAAAAGAAAATACCAATTGCCATCTTATGTTTTCTTCTTCTTTTGAAACTTGGGATGAGATTCGGCAGCTGCAGGAAGAGGCAAGTGATGAACAAAAAGAAATCTGGAGAAATTCAGCCTGCAGAAAGAGAACTGAGGACAAAGTATGGGTATATATAGACGAAAGAACAGTCATGCCAGATAGTTTACTATCCCATATGGCAAGGATATACCATGGAATTGCACATGTTGGAAGAGATGCAATGATCAGGCTCTTCAAGCAATCATGTTATAACCCATTGTTCAGGGTCATTGCAGAGAGTCTCTGCCAGAGGTGTGTCACCTGCCAGCAGCAGAATCCAGGCAGGAAGACAGTTGTTAGTTGGGGACGAATTGGAAAAGCAGCAGGTCCATTCACCCGACTTCAGTTGGACTTCATTGAGCTTCCCCTGTGGAATGGGCTGAAATATGTGTTGGTTGTTGTCTGCTTGTTTTCTCGCTGGGTGGAAGCCTATCCAACGAGAAGGAATGACAGCTTAACTGTTGCAAAGCTGCTTCTAAGAGAGCTAATACCTAGATTTGGATTTCCAGTCACTTTAGAAACAGATAGAGGAACCCATTTTAATAATGAGATAATTTGGGTGATCTGTGCAGCGTTACAAATTGAACAGAAGCTGCATTGTGCCTATCGACCCAAAGCTTCTGGAGTGGTTGAACAGATAAACGGCACAATGAAATCTAGGTTAGGAAAGGTGTGTGCATCCACAACACTGAAATGGCCTGATGCTTTACCCCTTGTATTGATGAGTCTTAGAAGCATTCCTGACAAAAAGACAGGCTTGAGTCCACATGAAGTCCTGATGGGAAGAGCAATGAGACAAGCATTTATACCAGCGAACAAACTGATGAATATATCTGATGATCTAGTGCTTGAATATTGCAGAGGATTGGCTGATCTGGTGTGTTCTGTGTCTCGCCAGGTTGGTGAAGATGCCACTACAACACAGCCGAATCAAGCTCATGATCTGAGTCCTGGTGAGTGGGTTCTTGTCAAGAAACACGTGAGGAAATCGTGTTTAGAACCCAGGTGGAACAGACCCTACCAGGTGATTTTGGTGACGACAACAGCAGTGAAGTGTGGTGGTTTGCCAAATTGGATCCATACCAGCCATACCAGACGAGTCCCAAGTCCACTTGAAAGACAAGAAGAGCAGCAACTGGTAAACAAAAGCCAAAGACCAGAGGCTGAAGTGTGTGAAGCTGAAGAATCTAGAATAACATATTCTGAAGAACAAACAGATGATGAACAGCCAAGCACAAGTCAAGAAGAGTGGGCACCAGATACTGGGTCTCATGAAACAGCTGTTGAACCATAAGAAAGGGAAGTTACTGAAAGTCAAGAAGAAGAGCAGATAGAAGAAAGGCCAAATAAGAGAACCCGTGAACCAAATGGAGAAGGTGAAAAAGTAGTTCAAGTCAAAAGGCCAAGAAAAGGTGACAATTGGCCAAGTGGAGTGAAAAGACTGAAATACACTCTAGTGAGGAGAAAATCAAAAGAAGACCAGAGCAAATCAATGAGGTCACAAGTCAAACAGAACAAGAAGAGTCAGAAGAAGAGTCAGTACGAAAAACAAGGAGAGTAAGAATTCCAAGCAGAAAGTACACAGCACCGGAATGGACGTACGTGATCTTGGAAGAAATTGAAAGCACACATCCAAGTGAAGAAAAGGACGGTACTGACACTGAGCATGTGGATGAAAGCAAATTGAGACCACCTTAAGAGAACTGTGAAAATTTAAGGTGAAAACTTTGCCAGATGAAATGAATTGAATGACTCAGAAGACTTAAAGAAAAAAAAAAAAATTAAAGAAAGGCTGAAGAAGTAAGGCCTTGAAGTGTAGGATTACACTATTTTTCAGAAATTATTTTCTTAGTAAATTTAGAGCTTCTATAGATTTAGATTTAGATTTCTTTTCCATTTTTTAGTAGAATACAAAAATGGCCGAAGTAAAAGTGACTGAACATCCAAAATCTAGTCTAAAACATAGATGTATTAAAACTTGCTTATGTAGTGTCTTTTACTGACATTTATGTGGATAATACTAACTGTCATTGTACCTATTCTAATGGTAACTAACAATGAAAACAATACTAATAATGAAATAAGTGAAAGAGTGAGTGATGTTATTAAAGAAACCCCTAATACTAACATAGAACGAATGGATGGAAGCATTCTCCATCATGATAAATCAATTAGTGATTCCTCGTTAAATGTTTTTACTAAATTGTTGTATGAATATGTGAATACAATGAATGCGAGTGATTGTTATGTGTGCATGCTATTACCTTCATCTGTCTCAGAAGGGGTGACTTATCAACACCTTCCTTTAACCTATGGTGTGTCTTGCAGTGTTTTAACCAGCTTATTTTATGTGACGGGGAAGCTGGAGTACCATTATTCTAATATAGATTTAGAATTTTCAGAGATACCTATTATAAAGGAGCTGAACAAGGTTTTAAGTAGTAAAAATGCACGGTATATGGGTGAATTCTTCCATATTACCAAGACATTAGATATAGAATATGCTTATAAAAATAATCTAACATGTAGTTTGCGGTTTGAAGAAAAAGTATTCATAGATATGGTAGAATATAAAAGAGAAAGTTTCCAAAGAAAAGCTGCTGAACAAAAGTCACAGGTACCACCATGGGCATTTTGAGAAGGAAATTATGAGAAGGCGAGACGTACGCTGCAATGTCCCTAGACTGGTATAAAAAGGGGAAGATCTGTTTGTTTAGAATGAAAACTAACTATAATAATTATTTCATTGGTTCTAGTGAATGTGAACATACTTACCAAATTACTGGAGGTTGGGGATTGAAGGGTGGAACTGATCCTGTCTTCCCAGGAGTCTATTATGTGTGTGGTAAGAAAGCCTATTATAGGTTGCCTGCACATTGGTATGGTAGTTGTTATTTTGCAATAGTTTTTCCAAAGGTCTACCATGTAGACAAAAGCCACAACAGAATCAATGGAATAAAACAAGGACTAACACGAAACAAGAGAGCTAGTTTCTCAGAAATAGTAGGTAATATCTTTGGTGCACTGATACCCTCAGTTGGAATCGTTCTAAAATCGCATAAAATTCGAAAATTGTCCACAGTGGTTGATCGTTTATCGACTGATACTGCTGGTGGGTTCTTGATGATTGACACTGAAATGGTGCAATCAGATCAATGGTTTTGCAAAATCGACTTGCCCTTGATATTTTATTGGCAAAATAGGGTGGAGTCTGTGGCATGTTGAAAATTCAACACTGCTGTACTTATATCCCTGACAAAAGTAAAGGTATTGAGGGATATATAAAGAATATTATGAAATTACATGAAGACTTGACCCAACTGGAAGTTGACGGTGTCTGGGAGAGACTTGGTAAGAGTTTCTCTTCTGTAGGTAAATGGTTTTCTACCTTTGGAAGTAGTTTATTAGGAAAAATAATAATGCCAATCATTTCAGTAGCTGGAGTAGCCTAAGTGATAATAACAATATATAAATGTCGTAAGTGTAAGTGTGGAAGAAAAGAGATGACAGAATCAAAGGATAAACGAAAAGCAAGAAAAAGAGATGAGATGAGATAGAATTAGAAGATATGAAAAGGGATTACTTGATGAGATGAAGGGGTTGGATGAAAAGTTGATGAAAAGAGAATCGATTACGGATCGTTAGATAGATAAAGATGACACTTGGCATGGTGGGTATTTTATGATGGCTCCAGAAAGCCATCAGAGGGGGGATTGATGGAGCAGGATTTCGCAAAAAGAAACCTGCTCGGATTAACACCCCCATAAAACCTATTAACAGTGTGCAGTGTAAACTAATACACAAATCACATGAACACATGGGAAACCGCTTTGCACATGTGTGCACTAAAATGAACTAAAATGCATGAAAGAACTAGGCTGCACTTTACATTGCGCCTCTAAAGAAACAAAACTAATACATGTTTAGGCCGCATCTCGCATTCGCATCTTGCATTTTGCTTTAAACGCTAATAAATAATGCCGCTTTGCATGAATCTTAAGCTAAGAAACCATTAACAAGGGATAGTGCAAAGGTGGGTGGCATACAGTGAAAAGTGCCTTTCCATGTAATTAATGAATGCGTATGTTCTATTTGCCGTAGTGAGTCAAATGGGCCTGAAATCTCTTAAATTGTCCAGATAGTTGAGGGGCTGGAGAAAGAATACAATGACAAGCAGACCGAAGTGCTGAGCGCTGCAGAGAAAATATAAAAGTTCAAGGCTATGCAGCACAGAGAACATTGTATGACTGCCAAATGGATGAGCCTAACCGTGGGATTCAAGACTTCTTCTGCGGAACGTGAATGAGAAAAATACATGAGAAAATTGAGAAATGTTTCAATGTCGGAATAACTGAACGAGTCATATGGGAGAGGATATAGAACAATAAGTACAAAGAAATTATGAATGGGAAACTGGTGGTGTGACAGACCACCTCCCAAACTGTCGAGTTTCATAAATTGTTTCAACTAATTTGGGTTGGACCTGTAGGTTTTAGGGTATAACTGGGGTGCCTTTAGGGGTATGGTTTGGGATGCCTTAGCCTGAGCTTTGATCGAGTGCAGAGGAGAGAGGGGTGATGCGTCGCTGTCCGTCGGTTTGCAGAGAGGCCTATCTGTTCCTGACCCTGTCCTGTCCTGTTCATGAAATCTTTGTCTCTTGACTCTATCTCAGGAGACCTCCACTACTCCCTTGGCCAGGGATGTGGTATTTCACTGAAATTCCTTTGGGTTTGTATTACCTTGCTGACTCGTACTTTGCATGGTTTATTTGCAAATGTATTTTGTCTCTGAAACTTATGTCTCTTCATCTATCCACTCCGTCATATGTATGCTGTTTCGCATTATTTTGCTGAAACTTATGTCTCTTTATCTATCCACTCCGCCATATGTATATTGTTTCGCATTATTTTGCTGAAGCTTATGTCTCTTCATCTATCCACTCCCTCATATGCATATTGTTAATTGTTGATGAGGTCTGACACTGTTTGCATTGCTGATTGACTTTCTCTCCCTTATGTGAGATTCTTTGTTTGCATTGTGATCTGTATACGATTGAGCATTAATGATTTATTTGAGATAAACTTTATAAACCTTACCGAGAGTCTGTGATCATTTATCTTATTAGATAATCAGTTAGTTCTAATTATTACCATCAACTAAGTGGTCCATCGACCAAGAGGAAAGAGAGTTGATACATAGGTCTAGTTATGTATTTAGAATTTTAAACATGAATATGTGACGGAAACATTTTTCACGTCATTAAAACTTGACCCCCAGCTCATCAGGGATTCGGGTGAATGTGTATGGGCCATTGTATGAAATATTGATGAGTATTGATCCCTGATTAAATGTTGCGCTGGATCAGTAGGCAACATTTTTAGAACAACATTTCAGTTGGAAAGAAAGGCTTCACAAGCATAAATGTGTTTGGAATTTGGCTTAAATAACTGAGAAATAGCAAGAAAAGGGGTAAACAGAAGAACGTGTTTTAAACTTAGAAGGCCACATGAAGGGATATTAGATTATCTAATTTGGATAGAACTCATGTCTTTAGACATAAAAGCTCCACCTCGAGAAAATCTAGATTCAGCCATACAAAATTGGTGAATTAAAGATCTCTGTGATTTATCTCTCGTCCTAAATTAAAGTAAAAGAGTTTTTAATAGAAATATTCTTCAAGTATCTCGCCTTCAGGATAAAAATATCTTTGCATAGCGTTCTCATGCCTGGAAGACTCTTAACAACCACCAGTCCACTAAAAGGCAACCTTATTTAGACACGTTACCCAAAATGTTTAGAACACATATCTATGTTCTACAGGCTTGGCGGATCCCCAACATTGGGCTTCATCCCATCATGGACTTAAGCAGAGGCCCTCTAACAACTGCAGGCTCTGTTACCTTGCCGCCAAAGCCGTCATCCATATTGTTTGTATTTGTCCAGCAATAATAAATGAATGAGAAGCCTGTTGAGACAGTCCTTGATTGAATGTTTTAAAAGCAATTCTAGAATTTAAAAATTAAAGTAGGAAATTAATTGGAAGGCCAATAAGCAACATTAACAAAGCAATGTTATACCTAAAACTGAATTTTAATTTTTGAAAGGCAAAAAGTGGCAAAATATTATTTGGGATGTTTTCACAGTGTTTCAACTTGAATGGGTACTCATCCACTCTGCAAACCAGCCTCTGTTAATTTATTCCCCATTCTCAGGTGAAGATGGCAAATTCACATCTCATAAATCTACTTACACTTGACTTTTTCAGATCCATCATACATTCTGCTTCCCAAGCTTTTATTGAATCCTTCCCGAGCATCTATGTGAAATATAGTTTTTCTCATTACAATGACATTCTCCAAACACTCTGCTAAGCTTAACATTGTCAGGGCTCCTAATAGTATGTGGTAGATGAGTAGCAAATTATGCAGCAATGTTGTCTAAATTATGCAGCAAAAAAGGCCAATTATGTCGCACAGTTTTATTTTCGTCAATTTGCGCCAACATTTTTGTTTGAAATCTGCAAATTAAACAAATTATGTGGCAAATTATGTGTCAACTGTGGTAAATCTATAACTATGCAATGAATGCCACAGCCACAGAGTCACATATGTCTATGTGCCCTCCCCATTAGCTGTTGTTATTTTAACAAATTATTAATATAGCTGCAGAGGGCTATACCGGTTGTTAAAGGCCCTGAACCTGATTTATAGGCCTGAGCTGCAGGTGAGGGCCTATACGGAGGGTGAGAGACTTTAACAACAGGTACAGCCGGATGCAGAAGGGCTATAATGCATTTAGAACATTCCACCAACTAAGGGTAGAATGTTCTAATTTAAAAAAGGAGAAACCCAAACACAAACATTGGAATGTTGGAGCAGAAGACTTATACCAGCCACTATAAGCCCGCAGTCACTCCATTGTCTTCAGTGGAGCTCTCAACATTCCAATGCTCTAATAAACGATAAAACCTAAATATTCCAATTCCCATCAGTGGCCATTATTAATTGCACTTTGAAGAGTTTTGATGCTAACCGCCACAAAGTAATAATGTAATATAAAACATATTAGCGGGTAATGTGTGATATGGTCCTAGGGTAACCATTCGTCTGGTATTTACACTGACTGTTCATAAATGAACCATAATGTCCGCTGCTAAAAGAGAACAAACAGCAAGAGTAGTAATGACACTGATATACTGCACAAGCGAATGTCACAAAATGGTAAACAATTAATGTGCTTCCACCCTTGGGGACCAACCGTCACAAGACCCCCACTGTAATTTCAAGATAGGCACAATGCAGAGGGGGGCACTCAAAGAGTCGTAACGTTACCACAAAGTTCATAATAACCAATAATCAAAACAGTCCAATAAATGTCCAAATATATGTCCATTCTCCATTCAGTCATTTGAAATAACAGGAGTTAATGTATGTTACATCGAATGTTGTTCTTAAAAAAATATTTCTCAGCCCCGCCAACACATTTCATCCAACCAAAAGGACTTCATCAGGGCTGTGAACAAGCATACAAACTCACCCGTCACATTAAAACATTTAACAGCATTCTCCCAAATTGTAACATCCCAGAAGAACATTAATACAGGGCTCAATTGTACAAATCAATAAATAGACTGAACTTACATTAAAAAATGTATACACCACAGATATCAATAGTTACATCAACATGACCACAGCATTTTCTATTGTACAAAAGGGCCTCAAAAATAGATTTTCTAAAATAAGCTAAAATAAGCTAAATAATTATAAAAGTATTCATGTATCATTATCATCACAAAACCTTAATTTTCAAGAACATGCCTGATATATTCACTATGTTACACATAGAAGTATGTTCTCAATATTCCATAGAGTACATATTACAAATGATATTAATAAAAAAAATTGATAAAGACTTACCCCAATGCACACAGGTAACACGCAAGTATTCTAGTGTTACTTACATCTTATTATCAGTTGTCTACTAGAAATCTCCACTTCACAATTACTGACAAGCTCATCTCCTAAAGAATCTAATCCTGAAAATAAATACACATAATCACATTACCCTCATTGGTAGGGCGATTACCCTCATTACCATAATTCATGTTTCTAAAAAGCTCAGACATTTGCATAAATATACTTATTAAACTGTACATGTGTCATATGTGAAACAATCAAAAACGCTTCAATCTCACACATATGCATATAAATACTCATCATACATACTTAACAGTCAAAAGTGTATATAGCTACAAACAAACCACCATTTTCTACTCATTTATCACACTAATCACAAAAATGTGGTCTCACTGCTCATACCCGTTTCCAACAACATCAACACTCAATCATATCTCAATATGCACAATTTCACACCACTTCCCAAAATATCTAATATCTGTAAACTCCGACTAAGAAGCAAGCAAACAATTTCTACTACATATCATAAAACATATCACACACCATTTAATCTATTCACCTCATCTTTTTATCAACATAAATATCCACCTCACACTAAAAATCAGTGACTATACCCAAAGAGCTAAGCTGTTCCCTCATAAACCATCTAGTATGCCGCAACATCAGCTGCGAGCAAAAGCACCCATAATGGTCTCAGCCATTTTTAAAATACACCACAACCATTCGTATGGGTCAACTCCTAAATGAACTAAAAGACAATGGTTAATTCTGACAGTTTGAATGTCCCAGCTGAATTGGAAGGAAGGGAGTCTCTTGTGCTGTGATTCCGAGGTAGGGAGAGGCAGCTAAACAAGAAACAAGCCTTCTTGTCACAGTGACCGCTTCCTGAAAGAATAGTAAATGTGTGCAATAGGTTAATATGCAAATGCAATGGCTGCTTGAAAACCAGGTGTTAGAAATTGGGTTTCTGGTTGGAGGAGGGATGCACCCTGTGCGAGCAGGAACCACAATCCGAGTCAGGGTAAGTGACCACAGTAAGTCATCACACACCCTAAATAATATTGTGCTCACCCTCTCTGTTAGCTTGGCACAGAGCAGTCAGCCTTAAATTAAGAGGCAATGTGTAAAGTAACTGTGCAACACTTCAAGCAGCAACACAATGTAAACACCACAAAAAGGCACCACATTAGTTTAATGAATAGCTTATATTGGTATGAACAAAACAAGACCAAAACAACAAACATCTAATAAGTATAACTGGTGTTATCAATTTTTACAGAATAAACTGAAATGTAGTGCTTAAAAGCATAAAGCAAAACTGGAGTTATCTGGTCATGTTAGACCGGGTCAAATCGAAAATTCAGGACGACCGTGATGCAGCATGGGTCAGATACAGGGACCAGCCTTCGCCAAATGAAAAATTACCTTGAATGTGTCAATGTCAAGGACAATGCAGGGAGCAGGGGAAGCGATGGGTTGTCATCAGTCCTTACGATGGAGGGGATGCGTCGGTTCTGAGCTGTACAAAGTAGAGGAAATGTCAGGAAGGAGGCGATGTGTCGAGCAGTCGCCAAAGTGGTGTACTCAATCCTTGCAGCCACAGTGATGCATCGTTGTTGATGGAGATGTGCCAGTTCCGAGTCGTGCAAAGTCAATGATGTGTTGAGCAGTCAGTGAAGCGATGTACTCGATCATCACAGTTGCATCGATACGTCTTCATCAATGGAGATGCACCGGTTCCCGGCTACGCAACGGCATTGGCGGTATTCAGACAGAATATCGAGTTGGAAATGTTGACTTACACAAATATCGAGTTGGAAATATCGTGACACAGAAATATTGCCAGCAAAAATATTGTGGTCAAGAATATCGAATTTAAGGTAAGAAACATCGTTTTAAAAAATATAGAAATCATTAATATTGTTTGCAAAAATATAGTTGTTTAAAATATCGATTTTTTAATTAGTTTTATGTGTTTTAGTTTTTATTCTAAATGTATGTGATGTATTTTTTGTATAAGCACTGTTCATGTTTTTTAATATTTGTGTTACATTTTTAGTAGTTATCAATTTTATTTTAATTAAATTTTGCGTTTTTTAGTTCCGTAGCAGGTTGTGGGTTTATAGGGGAATAGGGCGGAAAGTAATTTAATTATAATAAATGAATGATTATTTTTTATTTATTAATATTTATTTAATTGAGATTTTATAGTGTTAATTGTCAGAAGTAATTTGTTTGTAATTAATAATTAATTGGATGTTAATTAATATTAATTAATTAATTGATAATTAATTATGGTAATTGTGTAATTGTTTTTAGGTGCAGGTTGTGGGGTTTATAGGGGTAAATGATAGGAAGTAATTTGATTTTGATTAGTTAATAATTAGTTGTTAATTTATATTAATTAATTGATGGAAAATTAATTATGGAAATTGTGTAATTAATTTTAGGTGCGGGTTGTGGAGTTTATAGGGGTAAAGGGTGGGAAGTAATTTATGTTTAATTAATTAATAATTAGTTCTTAATTAATATTGATTAATTAATTGAAAATTAAATATGGAAATTGTGTAATTAAGTTTAGGTGTGGGTTGTGGGGTTTATAGGGGTAAAGGGTGGGAAGTAATTTATGTTTAATTAATTAATAATTTGTCTTAATTAATATTGATTAATTAATTGAAAATTAAATATGGAAATTGAGTAATTATTTTAGGTGCGGGTTGTGGGCTTTAGAGGGGTAAAGGGTGGGAAGTAATTTATGTTTAATCAATTAATAATTAGTTGATCATTAATATTAATGAATTAATTCATATTTAATTTGGGTAATTGTTTATATATCTTTTGTGGGTTTTACTTTTATAAGGGTAAAGGGTGGGGAGTAAATTAATTTTACTTACTTTATTATTAGTTGTTTAATACTCTTAAAGGCCCATTACGATACCCGGCGTAAAAAAATCCGCCAGGCATGAAAGCGGCAAAAATCCGCCCGCACACACCGTCTGAACACCGACCACGCCATTACGATTACACAAACCGAAAACCGCCATAGGCGGAAAAACCACACAAGATACCGCCCGCCCTCGTCCGAAGTCGGAGTCAAACCGCCCGCCACGGACGGAAACACGCACGACAACACAAAACCGCCCGCCCTCACGGCCGACACACCGCACGTGAAATTACGATCGCACCGCCATGAGCGCGGGTAAACCACAAATATACCGCCCGCCAGCGCAAACAACGCCGATGAGAATTGACACGGCAGAAGCCATGGCGCCCACGTCCCTGCACAGAAACCATCCGCTGACAAAAACAATCGCACACAACATGGCCAACAAGTCCACACAGCAAGGCACGCACAAATACACAAGCACAGTACACATCCCGAAAACACCCCCCTGGACAAACAAAAAATACAAAGGCCAGAACACCAGACACAACACACCTGAAAACAACAGACCATGAGGACACACCCACATAGGTAAGTACAAAAGCAGCACTCCCACAGACCACAACCCCTTGCAACATTGCAAACTAGAGAGGAGAGGAGAGGACTCAGTGACACAGCAAGGACAGCAGCACACCACAGAAACGCACACATCACAACCACCACCACCACCACCACCACCACCAAACACCGGCACCACAAACCCCCTGCACATTACACAACACACACCGCACCAGCACCACAAACACCATGGCACCACAAAGAATGCCCAAGTTCACGCCCATTGAGCTGACGGTCATGGTCGACGAGATTATCAAGGTGCACCCACAAATCTATGGGAACCTGGTCCAGCACACACCACTAGCCACCAGAAAGAGAATGTGGAACCGGATCGTAGACCAGGTCAATGCAGTCGGGACCCTGCCCAGGAACAGAGTTGAAATCAACAAACGGTGGAATGACATCAAGAGCCTGGTCAAGAAGAAGGAGAGCAAGAACAGAGAGCTGGCTGCCGTCACTGGCGGAGGGAATCCCGCGCTCTTCAAGACCTTCAAAGCGTGGGAGGAGAAGGTGCGAGTCATTATACATCCGGAGATCCTCGCCGGATTAGCAGGGGAGTGGAGGCTGGTAAGTACAAACTAATGTATACCAGCACACCGCTATGTACTCACATGCACTACCACCATGCCACAGCTCCCAGGGACAAACACCCCCATGTCCAGCACACAATACACAACACATCACACACACATGCAACAGACACCACCACACACAGCCCAAACCTAACAACTGTAAGATACGTGGGGGCATGTGTACACTCAGCCAGCCACGTAACCACCAACAGGTCCCCAAGTATGCCAGAAGCGCCACAACGAGCACCCACCACACCCATGTGTCCGCCATAGCTGCACTAACCGACAAGTAACAGGTAAGTGGCAGGAACACAAAGTGCAGTGGGTGGGAGGGTGGACAGCTCAAGTACAACACACACCAGGCCCCTAGTCCCACAGCACAGCAAGGAGGAGCATCCCCCACACCCCACACCCACGTGTCAGCCACCGCAGTGCACACCGACAGCCGAAAGGTAGACATCACGGTCCACAACAATCGGTGTCAGTGGGAGTCCAGCCATCACCACGACCCACAACACCGCCCCCACCCCCACAGACCTGCAACATGGAGCACCCCCGCTTAGAGCCATGTGGCATCCAGTACAGTGCACGCACGAACAACCTGCAGGTGGGAAACTGGACAGGGCTGGATTACTGGAGGCATGAGGACCGTAACACGACCAACACATGGGACATGTTACGTAGCAGACGAACACGCAGCACCGCCCACTGTCACGAACAAGTGAACAATGTGCACACGGACATGAACCACAGACTCACACCCCACATGACCCATCACAGACACAGCAACACCCAAGGAGCCACGTCTGCATGCACAAGCCACACTGAATATAGTACCACACGGCAGCCACTGTGCAACCCATCACACACAACCGAAACACCATTGAAGTCCTGTCCATGTAGCCCCTACTGCCTGTCAACCACACACCCCACAACTACGCCTATGTAAGACAAACAACACTAGACGCAACAGAGCGGAACAACATAAATGCACACGAACACCACTGAACCCATCAAACACACAGACACACCATGCACATACAACATACCATCCATCCCATCCGTCAGCCCCAGTCTCATGAAAGGCATGTCATCCGCACAGCTGCCACACATACAGCAGTCACGCTAAGATACATGCCCATGACCAACCATGTGCCAGAAGTCAATGAAGCGCACGCCACACTGTGAGCAACAACACACAACATGGGCCACACCCCCGAGCACTGCAGTGATGCACATGGCACAGGGCAGCACGCACACCAAGGAGATGGGACAACTGCAATACGTCGGGTGGCACACAACCATCACACACTCATAACGATGCGTCCAATGCCATGTCCAGTAATCACAACAGACAGCAAATATGCAGGGTATGTCAGGCATGCACACACCTCAGACCATGCACTGTCATGCTGCCACAACACATGTCACGTTCGGCACCCATGGCTCACAGCATGTAGCCCAAAAGCATATTCCATCCCAAATGCGTTTCTGGGGCATGACCCCCATGTTGCCATATGCGTTCCTAAGCTGCTCCATTTGCACCCCAAAAGCATATTCCATCCCAAATGCGTTTCTGGGGCATGACCCCATGTTGCCATATGCGTTCCTAAGCGTTCCATTTGCACCCCAAAAGCATATTCCATCCCAAATGCGTTCCTGGGGCATGACCCCCATGTTGCCAAATGCGTTCCTAAGCGTTCCATATGCACCCCAAAAGCAAAGTACAAACCAGACCCAGGATGGGCCTGGAGCCCGCATACACCAGAGTCACAATAAGTAGGAGCACAGCAACACACCCATCGGCATAGCCAATCCGTCCCATGCCACATGTGCACAGCACACAGTCCCATTGCCAAGCACACACAACAACAGATTGTACAGCCACACACCCGCCTCCGGGACACACGTGCACGAGAGTGCACGAACGGAGAATGTCAGACAACCAATACAGACTTCGCCAGGTGCAACACAATAACAAATCTCATTCTCTCCACAGGTGACGAACTGCTGGATGCTGGGGATGGAGACAGCAGCCAGCACAGCCAGCCTACAAGCCCCCAACGAGGACACACGGATGTGGAGGATCTGTCCTCCTCTTCGGACACGGACCACCAAGCAGGCCCATCTAGTGTGGCAGGGCCCAGCCGCTCCCCAGGACCCCTCCTACCCACCAACCCATCATCCAGGGCTGCTGAACATTCCCAGCCCCCTGCTGCCACTGTCGTTGCGGCCACACCCACGGTCATTGCGGCCACACCCACAGGCATTGCGGCCACACCCACGGTCATTGCGGCCACACCCACGGTCATTGCGGCCACTACCACTGCCGCAACCGCCACCACGTCTTCGCTGGCCCCAGCCCCAGCGCAGGTGGTGGCCCGGACGCACTGGATCCACCCTGGGAGCCAGGGCGAGGACCGTGGTGAGCAATGTGGCTAGTGGGCAGGCCGGTGGCAGCAGGACTGGTAGGAGGAGCAGGGTCAGGGAAACGCCAGCCTCCCTGGGAGCCATGCCCTGCCTCAAATGGCCAGAGTCCTTGGGGCCTATGAAGAGGCCCAAGGACAATGGGCCAGGTCAGCTACAGACACGCGTGAGGTGCTGGGGGTGCTGAGGTCCATGGACGCCCGTATGGGCCAACTCGTGGACCTCATGGGCCAGCTGGTGGTGGCGGTGAGGTCACAGCCAGGGACAGCAGCTCCCCTCCGCCACCACCTGCCGGGGCGCAGGGTCGAGCAGCAGTGTCCAGTTCCCCTGCGTCCACAGCCAGTGAGCACACCTCAACCACCAGCATGTCGCAAGCAGGCACCCCCTCGCAAACGTGGAAGGGGCCGTCCGAAGTGGAAACAGATCTCCCGGGAGGACTTCGCACGCTCCAGACGCAAGTGAGGCAGCCAGCCAGCCTTCCTTGACCACCCACTGCATTGACTTGGACTACGATCCCACTCCACACAGCCATCTGGATGGCATGTGTGTGTTGGACTATGGACATAGAACCAGTGGGTACACCCTGAGCATCACGCAGCCATGACCGATCAGCTCATTGTCACTGCACGCACCACTTTTGTCATCACCTTACACACAATCACATGTCACAGTTTGAAATAAATGCACCTCTTCCACAAACTGCAGTCTGTGCCCTGTGTTTTAATTGTACGGAATACAACGGCCACCTTGAGCGGAACGGCACCTGATGCGTGGCATGGCAATGGAACCGGAGGGCCTGTAGGGACCTAGGGGTGGGAGACAGAACAGGAGCACATTCAATGAGTGTGTCACACACCCATCACACAGTACATGTCAACAACTACAAGCAATGTACACACATCGCACAGAGCAATAGGGCACAATGCCACAGCCACCATCAGTGGCATACTAACCTGGGCATGGAGCGTTGACACACAGCACGCAGTGAACAAAAGGCCACCCTGACACAGCACACACACACCTGCACAAATACAGACACATCAGCCGTCGTACATGGACACTCACCGTTAAGTGAAGTAGCGGGCGATGAGCTGCTGGCGCACATTCCCAGCTTCCTCCTCTCCGCTGTCCTCCTCACTCGAGCTGTCCTGGTCTGCGGGCTGGGGCCCTGGTTGATCTCCGTCATCCACAATGAGGGGATCTGCTTCCGAATGGCCAGATTGTGCAGCATGCAGCACGCCACCACTATCTGGCACACCTTCTGTGGGGAGTACGCCAGCGCACCCCGGTGCGGTCCAGGCACCTGAACCTGGACTTGAGGAGGCCAAAGGTACGCTCGACCACACGTCTGGTCCTCCCATGTGCCTCATTGTAGCGATCGTCTGCTGGGGTGCGAGGATTCCTCAATGGACTGAGCAGCCATGCCCCATTCGGGTACGCAGAGTCACCTGGGTGTGAGGGACACAGAGAACCGTTGCTATTCCAACTGGACAGGGGACAGCATCGCACAACCAGCACGCTACACCACTCCACATACTCACCGACAATACAGCCACGATCCTGTTGCAGATTGGACATCAGTCGTGGCAAGATGCTGTTGCGCATTACGTGTGCGTCATGGGCCGAGCCTGGGAACTTTGCACACACGTGGGTTATCACCATGTCCGCAAGGCACACCACTTGCACATTCAGGGAGTGCGTGTGCTTCCTGTTGCGGTACAGGTGCTCAGTGGCCTGTGGTGGAACAAGGCCAACATGTGTGCAATCAATGGCACCAACGACGTGTGGGATCCTGCCAAGGGCATAGAATGCACCCTTCACTGCCGCCAATTCACGAGCCCTGGGGAATCTGATGTACCTGTTTCGGTACAGCATCATGGCTGCCAGTACATCCCTCAGCACCTTGCTGAACATGGGCTGGGACATCCCTCCTCCACTGCCCACTGTGTGCTGGAATGACCCAGTGGCGAAGAAATGCATGGCGGCCATCACCTTAGCCGTGGGGGTGAATGCTGTCGGATACACCCTGCGGGGACGGAGATGGGGTTCCAACATGGCACACAGTCGATGCAGGGTTGGCCTGTCCAGCCGAAACTTCCTTATGACCTCAGTATCCTCCATGTCCGCCAGCAATTGGTATGGGCGGTCAATGTTCGGTCTCCGCCTAGGGAAGATGGCAGTGGACACATGTCAGAGCAACACAACACATAGCAATTTCGCATTCACATCACTGACATGACTGAGCAAGCACATGAGTCACAGCCCAGCTGTCAAGCAGGGACGGCACGGCCACAATACACTTACACAGGTCTCCCACCAATGGCAATGGCTAGTGATGCAAACCACTGCCATGGTCATGCACATGGGGATCTAGGCCCCAATGACTTGCGGGCGTGCTGATGGGGACTGACTGCATATTCGTCAAGCGGCAACGCCACGGCAACATGAATGTCTGCTGAGCATGGCACTGCTTCTGAGGCTGGATGAGTATGGCACACGACGACGACGATGTGGGCACAGGCTGAGCGGCCAAAACAAGTGGGACCTGTGGCACGAGGGGATATGAGACAGTAGTAGGTGTCAGCACTGCACCCTATGTACAGCACTGTACGGATCACACCTCCCGAAACATTGACAGGTGTCCACATTGACAGCCCCATGCCAAGACGGCTGTGTGCTTGCAGTCACACGTCACAGGTGAGAGGTTACATTGCACGTGCCAGGTGGCAGACGTACATAGTGGGAGCTATCATGTGTGTGCATGTGTCTCCTGTTCAGGATCCACCAGATGGGCGCTGACTCTGTACTGACCATTGGACACAGCATGTTCCGTGGAAGGCTTGTGTGTGTGGGATGGTGGCACTGGATGTGCCTCCGTTGGGTGGGGGCCATGCACAGGGCGGGTACGTCGATGATTGCGCATTGTTGGTCACGGTGGGTGCACCCACTAAGATGTGTTGCCCTGTGTACAATTCCTATGTCCGCATGATGATGGACTGTAGATGTGGGCAGACTACACATTGGTCGATGTGCTGTCTATGTGCATGTGCCTTCACACCAGGCACAGCTGCCCCTGCACATGTGACCCCTGCTGGACTCGCTGCTGGGTCTGTGGAGCTGATGCACCTTCTGTGCGTGGGGCGGACAGCTCACCTCACTTCCTCATTGCGCATGTCATGACTTTGCCGCAGGTGACATGGATCATGGAGGGCCCACATGTACGCGTGGGTAGGCTACACATGTTTGTTCACTGGTCGCCACCCCCAGTCAGTGTTTCGAATGGGAAGGTTGTTGTGCTGGTGGTATATTCGATGTGGCGGATGGGCGGGCCTAGGTGCGGGCTTACATTCCGGACATGGGGGTAGTTGGATTGGCGACTAGTTGCAGTACACACGGGACACGTCTCTTCCTTTCCACATCTGGGTCATCCCTTGTACTCACTGACAGTGATACAGTCATCTTCGCCCCAGCCCTCATGTCCTCCCTCGCTCCCCCAATATGCATGTGCACCTGCGAGGCTAGCGCTTGCACAGGCAGCCCCAAGCTCGCACCAGAGAGGGCAAGGAGTGTATGTGTGGGTCCAGTTGCACGAGTGGGCTGTCTCAGGGTATGATGTGTGGCGGGACGCCGTCCACCTGCGTGGTGCCCCAAATGGAGACCCGGCCTGCATGGACTATGCATCACAGTCTTCGCCTTCCGGATCCGCCACCTGCGACACCCAGTGGCTGTGGCTGCCCTTGCGGCCAGGCCGCGTCCGTCTGTGACTGATGGCCCACACATTCACTCTTTGGCCTCTCTGGGGAGGGCTCGGGGTGGTGGCGCACGCGCTTGCACTTAGTCGCAATGGCATGTGGCGTGGTTGGTATAATGGGCAATGGATGGGATGGTGCGAGCCACCTCCCGTGACGTCAGTGCTGCTCGTGCTGAGGTGCGTCCCCCTACACTTCCATTTGACTTGTGCCATGCTACACGTTGAGGTTCTATTGCCTGCGTGATATGACCAGGAGGAGCGCGAGGAGACCTCTCACACACCATGCTCCACTGCCATCCCGTGCCCTGTATCGCCTGTGCGGATTGACTATGTTGGGGTTACACCTGGTCGACTGGGGCTGTGTGTGCCTTGTCAAGGGGCATGGCGGGCGCACAACAGGATCCAGCTAGTCCACGGAGGGTGGGCTGACGTGTGCGCCTGGTTCCGCATTGTTCGTGTGCCCGGCTGCTGTGCACACACGTGTTCACTTCCCCCGACAGGTGTCCTCTCACAATGCCCAGGGAAGCGGTGGTGTACTGTTCATGACCCCTCCCAACACGGCGTGCTCCAACTTGGCATGTGCGCATCTACCCGTCGCACCCACCCACCTGAGCACTGCGTCCATACGACTTCACACGACACATGTGTGTCTTCCACAGTTGTGCTACTCATTTGCGTTGACATCCAATACCAGTGGACTACATGGTCATGTCACGACTGCCGTGTACTTCACATACTCTCATCCTCTCTCATTCGTACTTGTGAAATGAGTCAGCGGAGACAGTTTTGGTTTCAAACATTATATTGAGTCTTCTGTCCTCTGTGATGCAGTATAGTGGACACTACTGGCAGCGGAATACATGTTGAGGATATACTGAGCATGATTACAAATGGGATAGGGTGTGGGGTTACATGTGATTGGCTGTTGCATGTGGGATGTGGGCTTCAGAGTTACATCTGCTTGGCCAAGGCTGTGCTAATGTACATTTACGTATAGCTGCGGAGCTGCGGACTTTGACACAGACGGTATACAAGTAGCCTACCAGACCGCTTGGCATCATGGGCACAGTCCATCTCAGTTCCATGTGACAGGTTTGCTGCGGTTGTTCCTCATGCACGCGTGCATGTGAGATGACATCAGGGCATGTGCTTGCGTGCATGCAGCGGCGTGCCACTTGTTGTTGCAATGTGGTGGTTACTGGACATGTCACAGTCACTGGGGTCGTGTTGTTGTTGTTTGCACTTGTCGTCCGTGCAAAGGTCCTGGTATGGGATTCCCGGGCGGGGGTGGGAGGGGTGCAGCACCCACAGACTCCAGGCGACCTATTCATGTCCACTGAGCGGTGTGTGTGTCCATGGGCGCTGGATCCATGTCGTGTCCTGGTTGTTCGTGCAGTTCCGTCCATGTTGGTGCGATACACAGACCCCATGCCACTGCCTCCCACGATGCATGCGGTGTTCCTGGATGTGATGGGGAACAGTGTGCATGTCCCGGTCATATCCGATGTCATGGCGATGTCGTTGATGGTGTGGTAATTGTTGCCGGTCGTTTGGTATGGCTGTTGTGGTGGTGACTGGCCAGTCCGTGCGGAAGCTAAGCATGGGTGCGGGGTTGGACATCATAGGTCAATCGGGGAACCTGCGTTGGGGTCCGACGAATTTACAGGTTGTCAGGTATGCGATGCCGTCCAGCAGGGCTTCCATGTCATTGGTGGTGTTTATGTTTGCCAGCCAATGTAGCGGATGGTGGCTGTCAAGGTGTTGTTCATAAGTTGTCCCTTGGAGGACCATGATGGGGCATGCTGGGTGACATTCGATGTAGCTGTGCTCGATGATCCGTCGTGTGGAGGCACAGTGGTCCCATTTCAGTGCGGGTGCGATGTTGGCCACATACGCCATGCCCCCATAGGCAGAGCAGGCCCTGTCGTGTGCGTCCAGAGGGAGGAGTAGTACTAGCAGGTCCGCCTTTAGACATGCCGGGTTGGAGAGACACATCTCCACGGGATGCTGGTAGGGACACCTCCGACAGTAGAAGACGGGTATGACGCAGCTGAACAATGTGATGCGGTAAGTCAGTCGGTAACTTACGTTCAGCAGGGACAGGAGTTCGCATCCCAATATATGTATCAGGTTGGTTTTGTACAGCTTGACCTGTCCGGCGTAGTTGGGTAGGTGTGTTGCGGTTGCCATTTTGCAGCGGTGCGTTGTGGTGGCGTGCTCCGGCTGTGTGTGCAGTCTGCAATGTGCACGCTCCGAGGTTGCTGTGAGCTCTGTGTAGTCGTAGGGAGACAGGACTTGTGTTCTGTTGGCTTGTGCGGAGGACACGGGCCCTCATCCCACATGCTTCTCAGACAGTTCAAGGTCAGTGATGTGTGACTCCTTCCAATTAACTTGCATGGGGCCGACATGGGGGAGTGTTTTCTTTATTCTTTCCCGTCCGTTGTGTTCTTCTGTGATATGCGCTATCTGCCCTGTGGTCGGTCTCCTCTGCATGCCTGTGTTGGTCTTTTATTGGACAATGGCTGTATTCACCGGCTTCTTTCGTAGGGCTGTGGTTTCGGAGTTGGAATGGAAGGTCATTCAGTGCTGTCTGCTCTCCCTTGTGTGGGCGGCAGGCTGCCTTTCCGCTCTGCGTTGGGCCTTGTGTGTGAGTGTTATTCTTGGGCCACCTGTTGTCGGTCCCCGGGCTCTTTGGTGTTCCGTTATGTATGTCTTGTTCATATGTGCAGGGTGGTATGGGTGTTTCAGTGTGGTACTGGCGTTCCTCTTCCCGAAGGGGCCCTGCTTCTCCTAGTTGGTGTTGCCGCCGCTGTGTGCTTCGCCATGTTTGTTGCACTGGGGTGTGTCCTGCTGTTGCGTGACTTCACTGACATGTGTGCGTCGGTTGTGTGACGTTGGGTGTTGTCCGTGAATTGGGCG
The DNA here is from genome assembly GCA_963921515.1 of Calotriton arnoldi. Taxonomy (NCBI): domain Eukaryota; kingdom Metazoa; phylum Chordata; class Amphibia; order Caudata; family Salamandridae; genus Calotriton; species Calotriton arnoldi. The sequence continues at coordinate 945,316 of CAWUFW010006519.1, read as the reverse complement.
TTGGGGACATGTCTGTGGCAGGCCTGTCACGTGTCATGTGCGTTCGGGGTGGGGCTGGTGTGTGTGCTGCTTGGTTGTGTCCCTGTGTCTGTGTGCGACGCATGCATGGCGCTGCGGTTGGCCTCTGCGTTGTGCGCATGTGTGGCAGCGTCATCGCCGCTTTGGGGCCGTGATGGGGTGGTTGGTTCCTAGTCCCAGGTGGTGTGTACACATGTGTTACGAGATGTTACAATTTGGCCTGTGTGTCATATGTGGATGCTATGGTAGATGTGTCGTGTACACGCGGGGTGGGGGTTGTCCGCTTTTCCGCCCTTGCACTGTGTGCGCTGTTTGCGTGCACTTGTTGTATGTGTGCCTACCTGCGTCTTCGCGGCACGTTGCGTCCTTGGTGGTGCATCAGATAGAGCATAGGGAGGGCCTGCAGTGCTGGATTCATGCTCGGGGTGCCGCTTCTTCGGTGTCCGTGCTCGGCGTTCGTGTTACCGCTTCGGTTTGACGTACGGTGTCTCTTAGCCGTGGGTTCAGTTTGTGTGCGGCATCGTAATTTGTACGCCGGGCGGTACGTGTTTCGTCGGACGGTGTGTGTCAATTGTGCTGCGCCGCTACGTGTACGGGCGCACTTTGATGGCGGACGGTGTCGCTGGCTTGCCGGCGGTGTTTGGCTGACTTTTCGCATCGTAATCGGGCGGGCATGTGGACTGCTGCGTGCAGGCGGTAACTGGTGGTTTTTGCATCCGCCAGCACGGCGGTAGTGCTTCCGCCCGACATCCTAATGGGCCCCTTAGTTATTTAATGGAAAATAAGTTTTAATTGTGTAATTCATTTTTTTACAGTTTGATTTCAGCTGTTGTTTGTGGGGATTATAGGAGTAAAGTGTGGAAAGTTTATTAATTTTTATAAGTTTTAATTTGTTTTTTAATTAGTAATATTTATTTTTTGGTAATTAATAATGTTAATTATGTAAGTACATTTTAAAGAAAATTTAGATGTGGGTTGTGAATTGTGTGGTGTTATAGGGTAGGAAATAAAAAGAAGTACATTTATGTAATAATTCATGTTTTTGTTTCGAAATAATTTCTAAATAAAAATGTATTTGTTTGTAAATTATTTTTTATTTTATTTAATATAATATTTGTAGGTATTTGTCATATGCATTTAACATGATAATATGTTTTTTTAATTTGTAATATTAAATATATTTGTATTTAAAATTTTAACATATTTATATTTTTTTGGTTTTTTTAAATATTTTTGTTTTTAATATTTTGTTTGTTTTTTAATGTTTTATTTTATAATAGAAGGGTTTTTTAAATAGATTTTATGTTATTGATATATATATATATATGAATATCCACGAACTGCCACAAATGCCGATAGCCTGCCCATAAAGTGTCGGTGCCTGCCGGGGTTGACAGCGCCCCTAAACATGTAGAAAATCCAACCAAAGAAGGAAGGCGGCACACCAAGTAAACACCAGTAGTTTATTCCGAGTGAGAAAACAAACCGAACAACGCGTTTCAGCCGAAACGGCCTTTGTCAAGTTCAAAGGGCATCGGAGGTATTACACCATATATCCGCATACGTCATAATGGAAAGTAAGGAAATACTTCATGGCAATAAAAAAACTTAGAAATGTGGCAATTCATAAATAACATTTTAAATAAATGCGATATTATGCAATCTCAGTGGCATCTAAATTAATGAAATAAATAACAACAAATACTCAATGATTTGTCATTACAAATGTGACGCGCATAGCATTCACTCCAATTGGCCATTGCTATAGAAACATAATAAACAAGAGCAACGATGTTGAATATTACAAAATGAAGCGGAACAAATTCATATCTTTCCGCATACTTGAAACTCATCAACTCCAAATGGAGATATTATCTGAAATAAGAGATCTAATAATCAAATATTTACAGCTCTAGTCACAATGTTAAAGCGCCGATAACTATCTTTTCAAATCAAAAAAGGGTGTTGATCAATAAATTGCCACCGATAACAAAGCCACATTCTACATGATGTTATAGACGCTAAGCAGGGTGTAAATAATACCATCCAGTGTCCTTAATTAAAATAGTGAAATTATATAACAACCACATCACCTATTTACAGAAATATGTTAAAAATAGTGATACACAATATATATTATTATGTACATATATAAACAATTCCCATGGATGGCAAATCAAAGGACCATGCAAATAGGGGACAAAAAATAATAAGGAAGAAAATCCAACTAATCCGTTCTTCATTTCAACAGGACAAATGCCCTCATGATATCAATATCATATCATTCTACGAATATCAAAGTATACAGTGTCTCCCTTAAAAATCCCCATAGCACCAACAGATCCCCTAATGATCCAACCAAGGTTTATGTGTGACATAAAAAAGTGATATATGAATGCAGTGTGAATTAAAAATCATCAATGTATAATCATTTTATCATAGGAGAAAACCTAAGAGACAGGAACAGTTAATTTTAGTATCTGGGTCAGATGAATTATACCCCTATATGCGTAGCCAGCTCCTCCCCTGCATTCAGGCCAAATGGTATTCTAGTATTGAGGTCAATAATGAATCTTGATTCTAAGATCCTCAACTGTTTCTCCCTATCACCTCCCCTGATATGTTTAAGGATACGATCAATCCTAGTGTATTTCAACAACGTATAATCACTGTTGTGTTTATGGTAAAAATGTCGTGCCACGGGGTAACTGAAGTCTAGGTTTACTATTGACCTTTGATGTTCCAAAATACGTTTCTTGATGGACAATTTGGTGCTCCCTATATAGCGAAGCCCACAGGGACATTCTAAACTATACACTACATGATCTGATGTACAAGTGATGAATTTAGATATCAGTTTTTCTTTTCCATTTGATAATTTATAGCTCTTGCTGTTAACGCTATATCTGCAGGCTTTACAGGATTGACATCTATAAAATCCTTTACTACTTTGTAACCAACCCGCATTATTGTCATTTTGAAAATGGCTGCTAACCAATTTATCCTTCAAAGAACGTGCTCTCTTGTATGTTATAGTGGGAGATGCACCCACCTTTGTGCCTATCACAGGATCAGCCCGAATAAGGCTCCAATGTTTTTTCATGATCCACCTGAGCTTGCCAGCCCTATCATTAAAGGTGGTAATCATTCTGGGAATAGTTGTAGTTTCATTATGTATCACCAGATCTCGTTCTTTAAAGAGGATGTCAGTTTGTTTAACATTGTTAAGTTTACGCTTAGCCACAGATAGAACTCTTTCAGAATAACCTCTCTGTCTGAATCTGCTTACCATGTTTTTGGATTCCTTCAAAAAGCTTGAGTCAGTGCTACAATTTCTACGCAGCTCTTAACAGCTCTCCGATAAGGGATGCTATTAAGAAGAGAAGTGGGATGATGGCTACAGGCATGTACAATACTATTGCCTGCAGTCTCTTTTCTGAAAAGCTCCGTGACCAATTTGTCCCCCTGAACCACAACATGTATATCCAAAAATCACATTCAGTTTGACTCATATGCGATGTGAATTTGAGATTTAAATTGTTGATTGATAAACTGGAAATGAAGCTCCTAGCTAGATCTTCTCCCCATCCCAAATGAGGAAGAGATCATCTATATACCTAAGCCATAAAGGTATATGACAGGTGTATACATCATTAGCATCAGACCAGACAACCTGCTCCTCCCACCAGCCCAGGAATAAATTCGCTAGGCTGGGGGCGAAGCAAGTACCCATAGCGGTCCCCGACTTTTGACGATATAGAACTTTATCAAACAAAAAAATGTTTTGGTTTAAACAATAGGACATCATGAGTTTCAACATAACTGTATGCTCATACAATGCAATAGGTCTTCTTTGCAAATAATATAAACATGCATTAACCCCTTGTTCCTGGTCAATACATCTGTACAATGAACACACGTCCAAGGTAATCAGCATGAAATCTTTCTCCCATTTTACATCATGAATCCTCTTTAAAAATCTGTACTGTCCTGACAGTAAGATCGTAGATCTTTGACATAGGGGCCTAAAAAATAATCCAAAAAATAGAGGTGTTTTCCAATAGGCCCCCATTTGAGGAAACAATCGGTCTACCAGGTGGTTTCATTTGATGTTTATGGACCTTAGGTAAAAGGTACAAGCATGGAACACGTGGGTTGTCATTCTTTAAAAATTTAAATTCATCATCATCAATGAGACTCGTATTCCACCAGTTAAATAGCATTTCATGATATCTTTTGATGGTGTCCCCATATTGTTGCCAAGTTACAGTTTCATAGCAAATATTATCTGTCAGTTGCCGCATTGCTTCTGACCTGTAGTCCTGAATGTCCCATAGAACAACATTGCCCCCCTTATCCGAAGGCTTTATTATCAGTGACGGATCCTGCAAGAAGATCCTATAAAGTCATCCACTGTTTATACGTCAAATTGTCCTTAATTCGATATGTTTGGTCACTTCTCATTTTAATCAACTCATGCACCATCACTGAGTGAAAAGCTTCAATATTATCATGAAGAGTGTTTGGGTTGAAGCGAGATTTCAATTTAAGACCGCTACTACACTTGGAATCAACTGAAAAGCCAATGTTCTCCAAGGCGTCAGCTACACCAATAGGTTGGTTAACATTAGTATCACAATCCAATTCATGAATTTCCAGAATGGCATCAATGTCCCCAATCATAAAATCCATACCTCTGTCTGGTGTTGAATCTGACATGGCTGCAGGAAGCTGATTCCTGAATCGTTGTCGTGTAGCATGTAACTTCATGAGTTTCAATTTTCTCACATAAAGAAATAAGTCAATTCTAGTATCCACATAATTCCAATCTGTGACAGGACAAAATGATAGTCCTAGTTTTAGAAGTGACTTTTCTTCAATAGATAATTCACGTTTGGACAAATTGACTATGGATAGATCCGGCGTTTCTATTGATGGAGAGTTCTTATGCCAGATTTTGTTGCGTCCGCCCCTCCTGGTTAAACGTTGTTTTTCTTTTTGTTGGCAGTTTTTCCCCTTGGTCTTCCTCGCCCTCTTCCTGCTGATTCTTCTTTTTGCTGAACGTGTTGATTTTGTTCCTTTTGTTGTTTTAATATTTGAAATTCGTGCAAGAACGTCAAGGGTCGCGTACCTAAAGGGGCGGCAGATACTCTCGCCTCTGAGTCAGAACTTACATCAGAACTCGAATCAGTGGATACTACGTCACCTGAGGTCTGCTGTTGCATAAATTGCCGATCTTTCTGCATCCAGTCAAATCGTTTCGCATATGTCAGAATTCTCCCCTCGGCATAATCACGTTTGTCTCGTAAAAATTTGCGTTGTTTCTTGATCTTAATTGTATCCTCATATGATTTTAAACGACCTTCCAATGCTTTCAAGAATTCAACCACTACTTTATCATCTTTATGGGGTTCCAGCTGCAATCGAACAATTGCTAGTTCTTCCCTGGTTTTGTTCAAATCAATCTTTGCATACTTGATGAGCATTTCAAGCATTCCCTTGCAGGTCTTGGCCATAAAGAGTGCCCATTCTGTAAGAAGTTCTAAATTGGGATTCTCATAGGTTGGAATGATCGTAATTCGCAGACCCCTGGGAACACGTCCTACTTCCACGTAGTTAGTAAGGGAAGAGACTTCCCACCATTTATTGAGTTCTCTCTTTGCCAATTTCTCGAGAAGATTGAGGTTCTGTTTCAAATTCAAATTACCAGCGCCGATTACAGGTCCAATAACTGTCAATGTTTGACTTACATCTGCATCTTCATTGAACAGAGAAAGCGCAACTGCCTGTCTCTCGGTCTCCCATTCGTTCATTCCTCAACTCGGAATACTCTGGTGTTAAATAGACCCAACTGATTTAGATCAAATCGCTCAGTGACACTACTCGAGTAGAAATAATCAATCCTGTTGATAATTCGTCAAGGTGAGGAGTGTAACCGCGAGAAAAATTCGAGAAGCTATCCCAGCCCACAATGCCCTCCGACCCATGCGCTGTGACAACCAACCCGAAATCAACCCACAGAACTCACTCACCTATTCCACTGTAACCTCCGCACTTCAAATAGCGTCTGGAGAAATTCTTCTTGGAGCGGCTGGAACGGCATGTACTCAAAACGAATATCCACGAACTGCCACAAATGCCGATAGCCTGCCCATAAAGTGTCGGTGCCTGCCGGGGTTGACAGCGCCCCTAAACATGTAGAAAATCCAACCAAAGAAGGAAGGCGGCACACCAAGTAAACACCAGTAGTTTATTCCGAGTGAGAAAACAAACCGAACAACGCGTTTCAGCCGAAACGGCCTTTGTCAAGTTCAAAGGGCATCGGAGGTATTACACCATATATCCGCATACGTCATAATAGAAAGTAAGAAAATACTTCATGGCGATAAAAACTTAGAAATGTAGCAGTTCATAAATAACATTTTAAATAAATGCGATATTATGCAATCTCAGTGGCATCTAAATTAATGAAATAAATAACAACAAATACTCAATGATTTGTCATTACACATGTGACGCGCATAGCATTCACTCCAATTGGCCATTGCTATAGAAACTACTGGTGTTTACTTGGTGTGCCGCCTTCCTTCCTAGCAATTGTTCGATTGCAGCTGGAACCCCATAAAGATGATAAAGTAGTGGTTGAATTCTTGAAAGCATTGGAAGGTCGTTTAAAATCATATGAGGATTCAATTAAGATCAAGAAACAACGCAAATTTTTACGAGACAAACGTGATTATGCCGAGGGGAGAATTCTGACATATGCGAAACGATTTGACTGGATGCAGAAAGATCGGCAATTTATGCAACAGCAGACCTCAGGTGACGCAGTATCCACTGATTCGAGTTCTGATGTAAGTTCTGACTCAGAGGCGAGAGTATCTGCCGCCCCTTTAGGTACGCGACCCTTGACGTTCTTGCACGAATTTCAAATATTAAAACAACAAAAGGAACAAAATCAACACGTTCAGCAAAAAGAAGAATCAGCAGGAAGAGGGCGAGGAAGACCAAGGGGAAAAACTGCCAACAAAAAGAAAAACAACGTTTAACCAGGAGGGGCGGACGCAACAAAATCTGGCATAAGAACTCTCCATCAATAGAAACGCCGGATCTATCCATAGTCAATTTGTCCAAACGTGAATTATCTATTGAAGAAAAGTCACTTCTAAAATTAGGACTATCATTTTGTCCTGTCACAGATTGGAATTATGTGGATACGAGAATTGACTTATTTCTTTATGTGAGAAAATTGAAACTCATGAAGTTACATGCTACACGACAACGATTCAGGAATCAGCTTCCTGCAGCCATGTCAGATTCAACACCAGACAGAGGTATGGATTTTATGATTGGGGATATTGATGCCATTCTGGAAATTCATGAATTGGATTGTGATACTAATGTTAACCAACCTATTGGTGTAGCTGACGCCTTGGAGAACATTGGCTTTTCAGTTGATTCCAAGTGTAGTAGCGGTCTTAAATTGAAATCTCGCTTTAACCCAAACACTCTTCATGATAATATTGAAGCCTTTCACTCAGTGATGGTGCATGAGTTGATTAAAATGAGAAGTGACCAAACATATCGAATTAAGGACAATTTGACGCATAAACAGCGGACGGCTTTACAGTATCTTCTGCAGGATCCGTCCCTGATAATAAAGCCTTCGGATAAGGGGGGCAATGTTGTTCTATGGGACATTCAGGACTACAGGTCAGAAGCAATGCGGCAACTGACAGATAATATTTGCTATGAAACTGTAACTTGGCAACAATATGGGGACACCATCAAAAGATATCATGAAATGCTATTTAACTGGTGGAATACGAGTCTCATTGATGATGATGAATTTAAATTTTTAAAGAATGACAATCCACGTGTTCCATGCTTGTACCTTTTACCTAAGGTCCATAAACATCAAATGAAACCACCTGGTAGACCGATTGTTTCCTCGAATGGGGGCCTATTGGAAAACACCTCTATTTTTTTGGATTATGTTTTAGGCCCCTATGTCAAAGATCTACGATCTTACTGTCAGGACAGTACAGATTTTTTAAAGAGGATTCATGATGTAAAATGGGAGAGAGATTTCATGCTGATTACCTTGGACGTGTGTTCATTGTACACATGTATTGACCAGGAACAAGGGGTTAATGCATGTTTATATTATTTGCAAAGAAGACCTATTGCATTGTATGAGCATACAGTTATGTTGAAACTCATGATGTACTATTGTTTAAACCAAAACATTTTTTTGTTTGATAAAGTTCCATATCGTCAAAAGTCGGGGACCGCTATGGGTACTTGCTTCGCCCCCAGCCTAGCGAATTTATTCCTGGGCTGGTGGGAGGAGCAGGTTGTCTGGTCTGATGCCAATGATGTATACACCTGTCATATACCTTTATGGCTTAGGTATATAGATGATCTCTTCCTCATTTGGGATTGGGGAGAAGATCTAGCTAGGAGCTTCATTTCCAGTTTATCAATCAACAATTTAAATCTCAAATTCACATCGCATATGAGTCAAATTGAATGTGATTTTTTGGATATACATGTTGTCGTTCAGGGGGACAAATTGGTCACAGAGCTTTTCAGAAAAGAGACTGCAGGCAATAGTATTGTACATGCCTGTAGCCATCATCCCACTTCTCTTCTTAATAGCATCCCTTATGGAGAGTTGTTAAGAGCGCGTAGAAATTGTAGCACTGACTCAAGCTTTTTGAAGGAATCCAAAAACATGATAAGCAGATTCAGACAGAGAGGTTATTCTGAAAGAGTTCTATCTGTGGCTAAACGTAAATTTAACAATGTTAAACAAACTGACATCCTCTTTAAAGAACGAGATCTGGTGATACATAATGAAACTACAAATATTCCCAGAATGATTACCACCTTTAATGATAGGGCTGGCAAGCTCAGGTGGATCATGAAAAAACATTGGAGCCTTATTCGGGCTGATCCGGTTATAGGCACAAAGGTGGGTGCATCTCCCACTATAACATACAAGAGAGCACGTTCTTTGAAGGATAAATTGGTTAGCAGCCATTTTCAAAATGACAATAATGCGGGTTGGTTACAAAGCAGTAAAGGATTTTATAGATGTCAATCCTGTAAAGCCTGCAGATATAGCGTTAACAGCAAGAGCTATAAATTATCAAATGGAAAAGAAAAACTGATATCTAAATTCATCACTTGTACATCAGATCATGTAGTGTATAGTTTAGAATGTCCCTGTGGGCTTCGCTATATAGGGAGCACCAAATTGTCCATCAAGAAACGTATTTTGGAACATCAAAGGTCAATAGTAAACCTAGACTTCAGTTACCCCGTGGCACGACATTTTTACCATAAACACAACAGTGATTATACGTTGTTGAAATACACTGGGATTGATCGTATCCTTAAACATATCAGGGGAGGTGATAGGGAGAAACAGTTGAGGATCTTAGAATCAAGATTCATTATTGACCTCAATACTAGAATACCATTTGGCCTGAATGCAGGGGAGGAGCTGGCTACGCATATAGGGGTATAATTCATCTGACCCAGATACTAAAATTAACTGTTCCTGTCTCTTAGGTTTTCTCCTATGATAAAATGATTATACATTGATGATTTTTAATTCACACTGCATTCATATATCACTTTTTTATGTCACACATAAACCTTGGTTGGATCATTAGGGGATCTGTTGGTGCTATGGGGATTTTTAAGGGAGACACTGTATACTTTGATATTCGTAGAATGATATGATATTGATATCATGAGGGCATTTGTCCTGTTGAAATGAAGAATGGATTAGTTGGATTTTCTTCCATTATTATTTTTGTCCCCTATTTGCATGGTCCTTTGATTTGCCATCCATGGGAATTGTTTATATATGTACATAATAATATATATTGTGTATCACTATTTTTAACATATTTCTGTAAATAGGTGATGTGGTTGTTATATAATTTCACTATTTTAATTAAGGACACTGGATGGTATTATTTACACCCTGCTTAGCGTCTATAACATCATGTAGAATGTGGCTTTGTTATCGGTGGCAATTTATTGATCAACACCCTTTTTTGATTTGAAAAGATAGTTATCGGCGCTTTAACATTGTGACCAGAGCTGTAAATATTTGATTATTAGATCTCTTATTTCAGATAATATCTCCATTTGGAGTTGATGAGTTTCAAGATGCGGAAAGATATGAATTTGTTCCGCTTCATTTTGTAATATTCAACATCGTTGCTCTTGTTTATTATGTTTCTATAGCAATGGCCAATTGGAGTGAATGCTATGCGCGTCACATGTGTAATGACAAATCATTGAGTATTTGTTGTTATTTATTTCATTAATTTAGATGCCACTGAGATTGCATAATATCGCATTTATTTAAAATGTTATTTATGAATTGCCACATTTCTAAGTTTTTATTGCCATGAAGTATTTCCTTACTTTCCATTATGACGTATGCGGATATATATGGTGTAATACCTCCGATGCCCTTTGAACTTGACAAAGGCCGTTTCGGCTGAAACGCGTTAGTTCGGTTTGTTTTCTCACTCGGAATAAACTACTGGTGTTTACTTGGTGTGCCGCCTTCCTTCTTTGGTTGGATTTTATATATATATATATATATATATATATATATATATATATATATATATATATATATATATATATATATATATATATATATATATATATATATAATCTACTGGCGGTCGCCAGTAGATGGTTATAGTGAGGACCTATTTTCCATTGGAAATTCACAACATTCTATTTGAAATAACTTTGGCGCCGGTTGACGAATCTTCGCAAAATTCTCAAAACTCGTGGGGCGCTCCGGTCCGCTCCTATCCTGAAAGTTACGGGGTGATTCGGCAAGCGGGGGCCGAGAAAAAAGGGGGGTCCCAAACGTGTTTTCTCCATGTTAATTTCCATAGGAAATTTTAGACACGGCTACAGCCCGAACTGCTGAACGGAATTACACCAAATTTGGCAAAAAGGTAGCGCTTGTTTCAGAAAGCGAACTTTTTTTAAATGGTGTAAATCCGTTAAGTAGTTACGGAGAAATTCAAAAAATACGAGTCAAAAAATCAATTTCCCATAGGAAACTTTAGACACGGCTACAGCCCGAACTGCTGAACGGAATTACACCAAATTTGGCAAAGAGGTAGTTCTTGGTTCAGAAAGAACCCTTTTGTTAAATGGTGTAAATCTGTTAAGTAGTTCCTGAGAAAATCAAAAGTAAAATCACATATATATCTGGGCGGAGCCTAACCACACATGTCATTGTGAGATCTGATTGGCTGTCAGCACTTCATCCTGGAATTGCTGGCAGCCAGCTTGGGACCAATATACATGATAGTACCCCATTGAAATGCATTGTAGTGAATCAAAGATTTTGAGGGTTACAAAAAGGAGAACTATAAAGGGTGATAACAGACTTTAGTTACATTAGAATTCATTTGTTGATGGTACCATACTAATTTCAGGAATTGTGGTGTGTTCTAAGGTGATTTTACCCTGTGAAAAACCTTCTGCTGGGATATCATGAATCATGTTTCAGAGAAAACTATTTTCACATGCTTGTCCCATAGAGTTTTGGAAGGTGCTCCAGAAGCTAAAATGAGAGCATATTTTCTGTAAATTCACATTATCTTTCTCAGTCATGTGAGAATGAAGTCTGACATTCTCAGTAAAACTGAACTTTACACCCCTCCACATTGACGATGTAGCGGGTATAGAACTATTAGGCTTCGCACTGAACGAGGCTAAATGGCAGGTGCTGTCAGGAATAGTGTGTTATAGGCCTCCCGGAGGGATAAACCCACAGTACCAGGCTATGATTGATATCTTTACTAATTTGGCATTATCACACTCTAGGATAATTATAGTGGGTGATTTGAACCTATGGGACAATGGGAATCTTGGCACCGCCCTAAAAGACCTGGAGCATGCATGTGAGAGTCTTCACCTGCACCAACTCGTACATCAATCGACGCACCAAGGCGGCCATATACTAGACCTAATATTTGGCAACCAAATGGACACAAAGGTGGTGGATATTCAGCCCCAATGTTGGACTGATCACTTTCTGATCTACTTCCTGATAGCTTTACCTAGTGCTAGTAGGAAGCTGACGCATCCTTCAACCTTCCGGCAAGGAAGGGACTGGGCTAAACTCTCAAGTAGTAAACAGACGCCGCTGCTGTCAGAACATAATATATTTCAATCTGATAAACCTGTGGAAGAAAACTATCAAGTTTTCTGCGATCAATTAATTTGACGCTAGATCAGATAATACCGGTAAAAAAACTAAGAAACAGGAAGAAACCGTCTGCTCCCTGGTATAGTGAGGAATTAAAGATACTGCGGAAAAATTGTAAGCAAGCGGAAAGAAAATGGAGGAAACTCTATGCAGACATAGATAAAAAAGCCTTGAGAATACAACAAATTTTGTACAAGGAAGCGATTGGAAAATCAAAAGCTGAATACTATGCCCAAACCATCTTACATGCACCGAATAGCACAAAAACCCTGTTCACTATAGTGAAGGAACTGTCCAGCCCGGCGTGCGTGGGTAATAAGATCTGAGCAACTCAAACATTATGCGATGAGCTTGCGACCCACTTCGATGAGAAGATTAAAAAGATAATTAGTGGGCTGAAGCTTAACATTAATATCAGTCCGGAGACGGAAAAAGTATTATCGGATACATCAGTGACAAAGCCACAGGTCGAAGACAGTGATAATGACTGTCCTGCGGTACTTCGGTACTTTCAAACACCCACAGAAGAAGCTTTTAATTTATTAGCGCTGAGTGCCTCTTCTGGTTCACCTTTGGACCCTGTCCCGCAGAGGATATGGAAAGAATTCAAACTTGACCTTTTCCCACGGCTATGGCATATTTGTTGCCAATCCCTAGAACAGGGAGTAGTACCTGAGGGGTGGAAGCAGGCAGTGGTGACTCCACTGCTTAAGAAACCTACACTGGACCCCCTCTGCCCAGCCAATTTTAGGCCTATCTCCCTCCTCCCTTATCCGGTTAAAATACTGGAGCGGGCAGTTAGCAAATCTCTCTCTCTTTTTCTTGAAAAAACTATCTGCTAGACGAGGCCCAATTTGGGTTTCGCCCGGGCCACGGAACGCAGACCGCTGTAGTGACAGTACTAGATAACCTGAGGATGCGCGCTGACAATGGTAACTCAAGTATATTGGTATTACTGGATATGTCAGCCGCATTTGATACGGTGAACCACAGCATTCTGCTGGACAGACTAGAGAAAATCGGGGTAAAAGGCCTGGCACTGAAATGGCTACGATCATATCTGACTGATAGACAACAGGCAGTCTCAATCCCCCCCTTTACGTCTCCAAAAATCCCCATGTGTCATGGGGTGCCACAGGGTTCGGCGATAAGTCCGATTTTGTTTAATATCTACTTGCGCCCTCTCATCTCCATTATTAGATCCTTTGGCGTGGATCTTGTAAACTATGCAGATGACACGCAATTGGTGTTTTCTTTAGAAGGGAACCAGGCAATCACCCTGGATATATTTCAGGAGTGTATGCAGAATACCGCAAACTGGCTCAGGAATAACTCCCTACAATTTAACGGAGGAAAAACGGAGATCGTATATTGCTCCACGTCCAGGATTTGCCCGGCCTTTTCCCATAGAGCTCCAAATAACACCAACAGACAAACCTGTAGTGCCAGCTAAAACGATGCGTAACTTGGGAGTTCTGCTGGATGATAATCTCCAGCTAGAATCACAAGTTACCAAAGTAGTTGGTACATGTTTCTCTCTGCTTAGAGCTCTGAGAAGAATTTTGCCGCTACTACCAACTGCCATCAGACCCCAAATTGTGAGGTGTATAATCCTGAGCAGATTAGACTACTGCAACTCACTATATTTGGGGGCTCAAAGTCACTACTTCAAAAGCTACAAAGGATTCAGTCAATTGCAGCTAAGCTGGCTCTAAACAGGCAGCGTAGTTCCTCACTTTCTTTGGCCTTGAAAGATCTCCACTGGCTGCCGATCTGCCAGAGGATACAATTCAAATCCCTGTGCACCGTGTTCAGAGCATTGCACGGAATGGGCCCTAAACCCTTGCAGAGGACATTTTTATGGTATGTTCCTGCGAGAGACCTTCGGTCAGCAAATGCACACTTAGCGAACATCCCAAGAATTAAGAAAATGAAGTCGGGGGTAGAGCATTCGGTGTAACAGCCGCTCGGCTGTGGAATGAACTCCCCTTAGATATTAGGCAAATTCAATCCTTGCCCCTATTAAGAAAGCAGCTAAAAACCTGGCTGTTTCCCAGGTAGGGTATGGCTCCCAATAATGTTTTCCTGGGTAAGATGCTCACAGGCTCCAATGTTGATTTTGTCAGTCACAGTGCCAGGATACCCGTAGGGTGACAGTATGCGCTATATAAGAATTATTTACATTACATTACATTACATCCAACAAGGGCAGAGACTGTCAGTTGATTCCTTTGTGTTCTACTGCAGCTTCCAAGAGTGTTCTAAAGAACAACTAGAGTGCTAACAGCCTTACTTATGACAAAAGTATGGCACACCTGAAGCCATCTATATTGGAATAAACTGGTAACACTTAAAACATTTAATTTAAAAAGGAACAAAATGATGGGGTTCATTTTGTCATAGAAATTATGGTTAGTGCTGTAGAAAGAAAAATTAGGACATGTTTCAAGTGTGATCTCAAATATCTTCCTGTTATATTTCAACAGGAGCAGCCTGCCAGTTGATGCCTTTGTGTTCTTCTGCAGCTTCCCAGAGTGTTCTAAAGAACAACTAGAGCGCTAACAGCCTTACTTATGACAAAAGTATGGCACACCTGAAGCCATCTTGATTGGAATAAACCGGTAACACTTAAAACATTTAATTTAAAAAGGAACAAAATGAGGGGGTTCTTTTTGAAATAGAAATTATGGTTAGTACTGCAGAAAGAAAAATTAGGGCGAGTTTTAAGTGAGATCTCAAATCCTCTTCTATTTCATTAGAAAATTCTGACATGCAGACTGAAACAATCACTCTTAATACCAGCAGCAGACTTCCAGTTAACTCCCTGGTGAGCAGTAGCTTTACTACAGTGATCTAATGAGCAACTAGAGTGCTAACATTCTGAATTTATGGCAAATCCGAATGCCTTCTTGATGGAATCAAAGTAAAAAACCTGAAAGCATTTCCTACTGAGGAGACTGCAGTAAATGAGGAAATTAGGAAACTTCATAACAAAGAAGTCTTCCAAGATGGCCACCAGAGAAAAAAGAGCCCAAATGTAGCACAAATATTACCCAGATGTAGCCCACATATAGCCCAATGACAAAAGTGTGCAAAACACTTTTTATTTTTAGTTTTTTTGCAGTTTTATGTAGTGCAGACTGGTCAGGTATTGGAGCGTTGCATCTTAAAACATGACCCCCTACACTACAAAAACACCACTGCACTACCCTAAACCCTAAAACACTACCCCCAGCATGATCCCCTACACTACACAAGCACCACTGCACTATCCTAAACCCTAAAACACTACCCCCAGCATGACACCCTACACTACACAAACACCACTGCACTAACCTAAAACATGATCCCCTACACTACACAAACACCACTGCACTACCCTAAACCCTAAAACACTACCCCCAGCACGACCCCCTACACCACACAAGCACCACTGCACTACCCTAAACCCTAAAACACTACCCCCAGCACGACCCCCTACACTGCCCGAACACCACTGCACTAAACCCTGAAACACCAGCCCCTGCACGACCCCCTACACTGCAAGAAACACCACTGCACTGCCCTAAACCCTGAAACACCACCCCCAGCACGACCCCCTACACTGCCCGAACACCACTGCACTGCCCTAAACCCTGAAACACCACGCCCTTCACGACCCCCTACACTGCCCGAACACCACTGCACTGCCCTAAACCCTGAAAGACCACCCCAGCACAACCCCCTACACTGCCCGAACACCACTGCACTGCCCTAAACCCTGAAACACTACCCCCAGCAAGACCCCCTACACTGCCCGAACACCACTGCACTGCCCTAAACCCTGAAACATCACCCCCAGCAAGACCCCCTACACTGCCCGAACACCACTGCCCTAAACCCTGAAACACTACCCCCAGCACGACCCTCTACACTGCCCGAACACCACTGCAATGCCCTAAACCCTGAAACACCACACCCAGCACGACCCCCTACACTGCCCGAACACCACTGCTCTGCCCAAAACCCTGAAACACCAGCCCCAGCACGACCCCCTACACTGCCCGAACACAACTGCACTGCCCTAAACCATGAAACACCAGCCCCAGCACGACCCCCTACACTGCCCGAACACCACTGCACTACCCAAAACCCTGAAACACCACCCACATCACGACCCCCTACACTGCCCGAGCACCACTGCACTGCCCTAAATCCTGAAACACCAGCCCCAGCACGACGCCCTACACTGCCAAAACACCACTGCACTGCCCTAAACCCTGAAACACCAGCCCCAGCACGATCACCTACACTGCCCGAACACCACTGCACTGCCCTAAACCCTGAAACACCAGCCACAGCACGACCCCCTACACTGCCCGAACACCACTGCACTGCCCTAAACCGTGAAACACCACCCCCAGCAAGACCCCCTACAGTGCCCAAACATCACTGCACTGCCCTAAACCCTGAAACACCAACCCCAGCACGACCCCCTACACTGCCTGAACACCACTGCACTGCCCTAAACCCTGAAACACCACCCCCTGCACGACCCCCTACACTGCCCAAACACCACTGCACTGCCCTAAACCCTGAAACACCACCCCCAGCACGACCCCCTACACTGCCCGACCACCACTGCACTGCCCTAAACCCTGAAACACCACCCCTGCACGACCCCCTACACTGCCCAAACACTACTGAACTGCCCTAAACCCTGAAACACCACCCCCAGCACGACCCCCTACACTGCACGAACACCACTGTACTGCCCTAAACCCTGAAACACTACCCCCAGCAAGACCCCTACACTGCCCGAACACCACTGCACTGCCCTAAACCCTGAAACATCACCCCCAGCAAGACCCCCTACACTGCCCGAACACCACTGTCCTAAACCCTGAAACACCACCCCCAGCAAGACCCACTACACTGCCCAAACACCACTGCACTGCCCTAAACCCTGAAACACCACCCCCAGCACGACCCCCTACAATGCCCGAACACCACTGCACTGTCCTAAACCCTGAAACACCAGCCCCAGCACGACCCCCTACACTGCCCGAACACCACTGCACTGCCCTAAACCCTGAAACACCAGCACCAGCACGACCCCGTACACTGCCCGAACACCACTGCACTGCCCTAAACCCTGAAACACCAGCCCCAGCACGACCGCCTACACTGCCCGAAAACCACTGCACTGCCCTAAACCCTGAAACACCAGCCCCAGCACGACCCCCTACACTGCCCGAACACCACTGCACTGCCCTAAACCCTCAAACACCAGCCCCAGCACGACCCCCTACACTGCCCGAACACCACTGCACTGCCCAAAACCCTGAAACACCACCCCCAGCAAGACCCCCTACACTGTCCGAACACCACTGCACTAAACCCTGAAACACCACCCCCAGCAAGACCACCTACACTTGCCAAACACCACTGCACTGCCCTAAACCCTGAAACACCACCCCCTGCATGACCCCCTACACTGCCCAAACACCACTGCACTGCCTAAACCCTGAAACACAATCGCCTGCACGACCCCCTACACTGCCCGAACACCACTGCACTGCCCTAAACCCTGAAACACCACCCCCCAGCACGACACCCTACACTGCCCGAACACCACTGCACTGCCCTAAACCCTGAAACACCACCCCCAGCACGACCCCCTACGCTGCCCGAACACCACTGCACTGCCCTAAACCCTGAAACACCACCCCCAGCAAGACCCCCTATGCTGCCCGAACACCACTGCACTGCCCTAAACCCTGAAACACCACCTCCAGCACAACCTCCTACACTGCCTGAACACCATTGCTCTGCCCTAAACCCTGAAACACTAGCCCCAGCACGACCCCCTACACTGCCCGAACACCACTGCACTGCCCTAAACCCTGAAACACCACCCTCAGCATGACCCCCTACACTGCCCAAATACCACTGCACTGCCCTAAACCCTGAAACACCAGCCCCAGCAAGACCCCCTACACTGCCTGAACACCACTGCACTGCCCTAGACTCTGAAACACCAGCCCCAGCACGACCCCCTACACTGCCCGAACACCACTGCACTGCCCTAAACCCTGAAACACCAGCCCCAGTATGACCCCCTACACTGCCCGAACACCACTGCACTGCCCTAAACCCTGAAACACTTGCCCCAGCACGACCACCTACACTGCCCGAACACCACTGCATTGCCCTAAACCCTGAAACACCACCCCCTTCACGACCCCCTACACTGCCCGAACACCACTGCACTGCCCTAAACCCTGAAACACTACCCCCAGCAAGACCCCCTACACTGCCCGAACACCACTGCACTGCCCTAAACCCTGAAACATCACCCCCAGCAAGACCCCCTACACTGCCTGAACACCACTGCCCTAAACCCTGAAACACCACCCCCAGCAAGACCCCCTACACTGCCCGAACACCACTGCACTGCCCTAAACCCTGAAACACCACCTCCAGCACAACCTCCTACACTGCCTGAACACCATTGCTCTGCCCTAAACCCTGAAACACAAGCCCTAGCACGACCCCCTACACTGCCCGAACACCACTGCACTGCCCTAAACCCTGAAACACCACCCTCAGCATGACCCCCTACACTGCCCAAATACCACTGCACTGCCCTAAACCCTGAAACACCAGCCCCAGCAAGACCCCCTACACTGCCCGAACACCACTGCACTGCCCTAGACTCTGAAACACCAGCCCCAGCAAGACCCCCTACACTGCCCGAACACCACTGCACTGCCCTAAACCCTGAAACACCAGCCCCAGTATGACCCCCTACACTGCCCGAACACCACTGCACTGCCCTAAACCCTGAAACACTTGCCCCAGCACGACCACCTACACTGCCCGAACACCACTGCATTGCCCTAAACCCTGAAACACCACCCCCAGTATGACCCCCTACACTGCCCGAACACCACTGCACTGCCCTAAACCCTGAAACACTTGCCCCAGCAAGACCCCCTACACTGCCCGAACACCACTGCACTGCCCTAAACCCTGAAACACCAGCCCCAGTATGACCCCCTACACTGCCCGAACACCACTGCACTGCCCTAAACCCTGAAACACTTGCCCCAGCACGACCCCCTACACTGCCCGAACACCACTGCATTTCCCTAAACTCTGAAACACCACCCCCAGCACGACCCCCTACACTGCCTGAACACCACTGCACTGCCCTAAACCCTGAAACACTACCCCCAGCAAGACCCCCTACACTACCCGAACACCACTGCACTGCCCTAAACCCTGAAACATCACCCCCAGGAAGACCCCCTACAATGCCCGAACACCACTGCCCTAAACCCTGAAACACCACCCCCAGCACGACCCCCTACACTGCCAGAACACCACTGCACTGCCCTAAACCCTGAAACACCACACCCAGCACGACCCCTACACTGCCCGAACACCACTGCTCTGCCCAAAACCCTGAAACACCAGCCCCAGCACGACCCCCTACACTGCCCGAACACCACTGCACTGCCCTAAACCCTGAAACACCAGCCCCAGTATGACCCCCTACACTGCCCGAACACCACTGCACTGCCCTAAACCCTGAAACACTTGCCCCAGCACGACCACCTACACTGCCCGAACACCACTGCATTGCCCTAAACCCTGAAACACCACCCCCAGTATGACCCCCTACACTGCCCGAACACCACTGCACTGCCCTAAACCCTGAAACACTTGCCCCAGCAAGACCCCCTACACTGCCCGAACACCACTGCACTGCCCTAAACCCTGAAACACCAGCCCCAGTATGACCCCCTACACTGCCCGAACACCACTGCACTGCCCTAAACCCTGAAACACTTGCCCCAGCACGACCCCCTACACTGCCCGAACACCACTGCATTTCCCTAAACTCTGAAACACCACCCCCAGCACGACCCCCTACACTGCCCGAACACCACTGCACTGCCCTAAACCCTGAAACACTACCCCCAGCAAGACCCCCTACACTACCCGAACACCACTGCACTGCCCTAAACCCTGAAACATCACCCCCAGGAAGACCCCCTACAATGCCCGAACACCACTGCCCTAAACCCTGAAACACCACCCCCAGCACGACCCCCTACACTGCCAGAACACCACTGCACTGCCCTAAACCCTGAAACACCACACCCAGCACGACCCCTACACTGCCCGAACACCACTGCACTACCCTAAACCCTGAAACACAAACCCCAGCATGACCCCCTACACTGCCCGAGCACCACTGCACTGCCCTAAATCCTGAAACACCAGCCCCAGCACGACGCCGTACACTGCCCGAACACCACTGCACTGCCCTAAACCCTGAAACACCAGCCCCAGCACGACAACCTACATTGCCCGAACACCACTGCACTGCCCTAAACCCTGAAACACCAGCCCCAGCACGACCCCCTACACTGCCCGAACACCACTGCACTCCTCTAAACCGTGAAACACCACCCCCAGCAAGACCCCCTACAGTGCCCGAACATCACTGCACTGCCCTAAACCCTGAAACAACAACCCCAGCACGACCCCCTACACTGCCCGAACACTACTGCACTGCCCTAAACCCTGAAACACCACCCCCTGCACGACCCCCTACACTGCCCAAACACCACTGCACTGCCCTAAACCCTGAAACACCACCCCTAGCACGACCCCCTACACTGCCCGACCACCACTGCACTGCCCTAAACCCTGAAACACCACCCCCTGCACGACCCACTACACTTCACGAATACCACTGTACTGCCCTAAACCCTGAAACACTACCCCCAGCAAGACCCCCTACACTGCCCGAACACCACTGCACTGCCCTAAACCCTGAAACATCACCCCCAGCAAGACCCCCTACACTGCCCAAACACCACTGCCCCTAAACCCTGAAACACCACCCCCAGCAAGACTCCCTACACTGCCCGAACACCACTGCACTGCCCTAAACCCTGAAACACCACCCCCAGCACGACCCCCTATACTGCCCGAACACCACTGCACTGCCCTAAACCCTGAAACACCAGCCCCAGCACGACCCCCTACATTGCCCGAACACCACTGCACTGCCCTAAACCCTGAAACACCACCCCCAGCACGACCACCTACACTGCCCGAACACCACTGCACTGCCCTAAACCCTGAAACACCAGCACCAGCACAACCCCGTACACTGCCCGAAAACCACTGCACTGCCCTAAACCCTGAAACACCAGCCCCAGCACAACCCCCTACACTGCCCGAACACCACTGCACTGCCCTAAACCCTCAAACACCAGCCCCAGCACGACCCCTACACTGCCCGAACACCACTGCACTACCCTAAACCCTGAAACACCAGCCCCAGCAAGACCCCCTACACTGCCCGAACACCACTGCACTGCCCTAAACCCTGAAACACCAGCCCCAGCAAGACCCCCTACACTGCCTGAACACCACTGCACTGCCCTAAACCCTGAAACACCACCCCCAGCAAGACTCCCTACACTGTCCGAACACCACTGCACTAAACCCTGAAACACCACCCCCAGCAAGACCACCTACACTGGCCAAACACCACTGCACTGCCCTAAACCCTGAAACACCACCCCCTGCACGACCCCCTACACTGCCCAAACACCACTGCACTGCCCTAAACCCTGAAACACAACCCCCAGCACGACCCCCTACACTGCCCGAACACCACTGCACTGCCCTAAACCCTGAAACACCACCCCCTGCACGACCCCCTCCATTGCCGGAACACCACTGCACTGCCCTAAACCCTGAAACACCACCCCCAGCACGACCCCCTACACTGCCCGAACACCACTGCACTGCCCTAAACCCTGAAACACCACCCCCAGCACGACCCCCTACACTGCCCGAACACCACTGCACTGCCCTAAACCCTGAAACACTACCCCCAGCAACACCGCCTACACTGCCTGAACACCACTGCACTGCCCTAAACCCTGAAACATCACCCCCAGCAAGACCCCCTACACTGCCTGAACACCACTGCACTGCCCTAAACCGTGAAACACCACCCCCAGCAAGACCCCCTACACTGCCCGAACACCACTGCACTGCCCTAAACCCTGAAACACCACCTCCAGCACAACCTCCTACACTGCCTGAACACCATTGCTCTGCCCTAAACCCTGAAACACTAGCGCCAGCACGACCCCCTACACTGCCTGAACACCACTGCACTGCCCTAAACCCTGAAACACCACCCTCAGCACGACCCCCTACACTGCCCAAATACCACTGCACTGCCCTAAACCCTGAAACACCAGCCCCAGCAAGACCCCCTACTCTGCCCGAAACCCCTGCATTGCCCTAGACTCTGAAACACCAGCCCCAGCAAGAGCCCCTACACTGCCCGAACACCACTGCACTGCCCTAAACCCTGAAACACCAGCCCCAGTATGACCCCCTACACTGCCCGAACACCACTGCACTGCCCTAAACCCTGAAACACTAGCCCCAGCACGACCACCTACACTGCCCGAACACCACTGCACTGCCCTAAACCCTGAAACACCAGCCCCAGCACGACCCCCTCCACTGCCCGAACACCACTGCACTGCCCTAAACCCTGAAACACCAGCCCCAGCACGACCCCCTACACTGCCCGAACACCACTGCACTGCCCTAAACCCTGAAACACCAGCCCCAGCACGACCCCCTACACTGCCCGAACACCACTCGACCCCCTACACTGCCCGAACACCACTGCACTGCCCTAAACCCTGAAACACCACCCCCTGCACGACCCCCTACACTGCCCAAACAACACTGCACTGCCCTAAACCCTCAAATACCAGCCCAGCAAGACCACCTACACTGGCCAAACACCACTGCACTGCCCTAAACCCTGAAACACCACCCCCTGCACCACCCCCTACACTCCCCGAACACCACTGCACTGCCCTAAACCCTGAAACACCACCCCCTGCACCACCCCTACACTGCCCGAACACCACTGCACTGCCCTAAACCCTGAAACACCACCCCCAGCACGACCCCCTACACTGCCCGAACACCACTGCACTGCCCTAAACCCTGAAACACCCCATCCCTGCATGACCCCCTACACTGCCCGAACACCACTGCACTGCCCTAAACCCTGAAACACCACCCCCAGCACGACCCCCTACACTGCCCGAACACCACTGCACTGCCCTAAACCATGAAGCACCACCCCTGCACGACCCCCTACACTGCCCGAACACCACTGCACTGCCCTAAACCCTGAAACACCACGCCCAGCATGACCCCTACACTGCCCGAACACCACTGCACTGCCCTAAACCCTGAAACACCACCCCTGCACGACCCCCTACACTGCCCGAACACCACTGCACTGCCCTAAACCCTGAAATACCATCCCCTGCATGACCCCCTACACTGCCCGAACACCACTGCACTGCCCTAAACCCTAAAACACTACCCCCAGTACGACCCACTACACTACCCGAACACCACTGCACTACCCTAAACCCTAAAATACTCCCCCAGCACGACCCCCTACACTACCCAAACACGACTGCACTGCCCTAAACCCTCAAACACTCCCCCAGCATGACCCCCTACACTACCCGAACACCACTGCACTGCCCTAAACCCTAAAACACTACCCCCAGCACGACCCCCTACACTACCCAAACACCACTGCACTGCCCTAAACCTTAAAACACTCCCCCAGCATGACCCCCTATACTACCCAAACACCAATGCATTACCCTAAACCCTAAAACACTACCCCTGCACGACCCCCTACACTACCCAAAGACCACTGCACTACCCTAAACCCTAAAACACTACCCCCGCACGACTCCCTACACTACCCAAAGACCACTGCACTAACCTAAACCCTAAAACACGACCTCCTACACTACACAAACTCCACTGCACTACCCTAAACCCTAAAACACTACCACCAGCACGACCCCCTACACTACACAAACACCACTGCACTACCCTAAACCCTAAAACACTACCCCCTACACTACACACGAACACCACTGCACTACCCTAAACCCTGAAAACTACCCCCAGCACGAACCCCTACACTACCCAAACACCACTGCACTACCCTAAACCCTAAAACACTACCCCCAGCAAGTACCCCTACACTACCCAAACACCACTGCACTACCCTAAACCCTAAAACACTACCCCCAGCAGTACCCCTACACTACCCAAACACCACTGCACTGCCCTAAACCCTAAAACACTACCCCCAGCAGTACCCCTACACTACCCAAACACCACTGCACTACCCTAAACCCTAAACCACTACTCCCAGCACGACCCCCTACACTGCCCAAACACCACTGCACTGCCCAAAACCCTAAAACACTACCCCCAGCACGACCCCCTACACTACCCAAACACCACTGCACTACCCTAAACCCTAAAACACTCCCCCCAGCACGACTCCCTACACTACCCAAACACCACTGCACTACCCTAAACCCTAAATCTACCCACAGCATGACCCCCTACACTACACAAACACCACTGCACTACCCTAAACCCTAAAACACTACCCCCAGCACGACCCCCTTCACTACCTAAACACAACTGCATAATTTGTTACAGGCGTTGTAACGCAGGCCTGTGGTGCTTACTGGAAGTACCTGGTGGGCTGGTTGGGCCCCAGGGACCCTCAGGATTCAAGGTGACCTAATCCCCCAACTTAAAACGCGCCACGGGGCGCGTTTGCACAGTGGTGAAGGGAGGGGGCGGGGCCTCAGGTGACATGTGCGCAAACACGCCCTGTGGTCAATCAATCAATCAATCAATCACGGCATTTATAGAGCGCGCTACTCACCCGGGAGGGTCTCAAGGCGCTGGGGGAGGGGGTAAGTTACTGCTCGAACAGCCAGGTCTTGAGCTGCTTCCTGAAGGAGAGATGGTCCTGGGTTCGCCGAAGGTGAGTGGGGAGGGAGTTCCAGGTCTTGGCTGCCAGGTAGGAGAAGGATCTTCCTCCGGCGGTGGCTCTGCGGATGCGTGGTACGGTGGCGAGGGCGTGGCTGGTTGATCGTAGCTGGCGGGTGGGCGTGTAGAAGGTCATGCGGTCGTTGAGGTACTTGGGGCCCAGGTCGTGGAGGGCCTTGTGTGCGTGGGTGAGGAGTCTGAACGTGATTCTCTTGCTGACGGGGAGCCAGTGCAGGTCTTTCAGGTGTCCGGTGATGTGGCTGTGTCGGGGGATGTCCAGGATGAGTCGTGCGGAGGCGTTCTGGATGCGCTGGAGTCTTTTTTGAAGTTTGGCTGTGGTTCCGGCGTAGAGGGTGTTCCCATAGTCCAGTCGGCTGGTGACGAGTGCCTGGGTGACGGTCTTCCTGGTTTCAGTGGGGATCCATCTGAAGATCTTGCGGAGCATGCGCAGGGTGTTGAAGCACGAAGATGAGACGGCGTTGACTTGTCTGGTCATCGACAGGGAGGAGTCCAGGATGAAGCCCAGGTTGCGTGCGTGGTCCGTTGGCTTGGGCGCGGTGCCCAGGGCTGGGGGCCACCAAGAGTCGTCCCAGGCGGAGGGTGATGAGCCCAGGATGAGGACTTCCGTCTTGTCTGAGTTCAGTTTAAGGTGGCTGTTCCTCATCCAGTCGGCGACGTCTCTCATCCCGTCGTGTAGGTTGGCTCTGGCGGTGGTGGGGTCGTTGGTGAGGGAGAGGATCAGCTGGGTGTCGTCGGCGTAGGAGATGATGTTGAGGTTGTGTTGGCGTGCGATGGCTGCGAGGGGGCTCATGTAGACGTTGAAGAGGGTTGGACTGAGTGAAGATCCTTGTGGAACGCCGCAGATGACTTCGGTGGCCTCGGATCTGAACGGGGGAGGCGGACTCTCTGGGTTCTTCCGGCGAGGAACGAGATGATCCATTCCAGTGCTTTCTCTCGGATTCCGATGTTGCTGAGGCGCTTCACTAGGGTGCGGTGGCAGACGGTGTCGAACGCCGCGGAGAGGTCCAAGAGGATGAGGGCTGCTGTTTCCCGTTGTCGGTTAGGGTTCTGATGTCGTCGGTGGCTGCGATAAGGGCGGTCTCGGTGCTGTGGTTGGCCCGAAACCCGGACTGCGAGGGGTCGAGGGATCCATTCGTCTCGAGGAAGGCGGCAAGCTGTCTGTTGACGGTCTTCTCGATGACTTTGGCCGGAAACGGAAGGAGCGAGATGGGACGGTAGTTCTTGAGGTCGGTGGGGTCCGCCGTTGGTTTCTTCAGGAGGGCGGTAAGCTCGGCGTGCTTCCAGCTCTCCGGGAAGGTGGCGGTGTGGAAGGAGGAGTTGATGATGTCCCGGAGATGGGGTGCGATGGTGGCGTCGGCTTTGTTGAAGACGTGGTGTGGGCAGGGGTCGGTTGGTGATCCGGAGTGGATGGAGTTCATCGTGCGGGTGGTGTCTTCGGTGCTGATCGGGGTCCAGTTGCAGAGGGTGGTGGTGGCGGGCGTTGGTTCGGCGGTAGGGTGCGTGGTCTGTGCGTCGAAGCTGTTATGTATGTCGGTGATCTTGCGGTGGAAGAACGCGGCGAGTGAGTTGCAGAGGTCTTGCGAGGGGTGATGTCGTTGTTTCCGGCGCTGGGGTTGGAGAACTCTTTGACGATGCTGAAAAGTTCCTTGCTGTCGTGGGCGTTGTTGTCCAGTCGTTCTTTGAGTGCCGACTTCTTGGTGGCACGGATCAGCTGGTGGTGTTTGCGGGTGGCGTGCTTGAGGGCGGTCCTGTTGTCTGTGGTCTGGTCGAGTCGCCAGGCTTTCTCGAGAGTGCGGCAGTTCTTCTTGGATTCCTTGAGTTCGTTGGTGAACCAAGGGGTTTTCTTGCTTCCGGGTCTGCTGGGAGGGTTTTTTAGTGGTGCGAGGTCATCGGCGCAGGCGGTCAGCCACTTGGCGAGGTTGCTGGCTGCTTCGTTTGGGTCCGTTGTGTTGGTGGGTGTGTTCTGGCTGAGGGAGGCGGTGAGCTGCTCGGCGGTGATCTTGCTCCAGCTCCGGCGGGGAGCCTGTTGGGGGTGGTGGTGGGTCGCAGTCTTTCTGAAGCTGAAGTGGACGCAGCTGTGGTCGGTCCAGTGGAGTCCGGTGGCGTGGCTGAAGGAGATGTGCTTGCTGGAAGAGAAGACGGGGTCAAGCGTGTGGCCGGCGTAGTGGGTGGGCGTGTTCACCAGTTGCTTGAGTCCGAGGTTGGCGAGGTTGTCCAGCAGGGCGGTGGTGTTTCTGTCGTTGTTGTTCTCCAGGTGGAAGTTGAGGTCCCCTAGGAGGATGTAGTCGGCGGAGGGCATGGCGTGCGGGCTGATGAAGTCTGCGATGTCTTCGCTGAATAGTGTGCGTGGTCCCGGGGGTCTGTAGATGAGGGTGCCTCGGAGGGTGGTCTTGGGGTCAGTGTGTATCTGGAAGTGTAGGTGTTCGGCGGCGGTGAAGGTCTCGTCGGAGTTAGTCGAGATGCGGATGGTGTTCTTGTGTACGATGGCGATGCCTCCTCCCGTCTGGTTGACGCGGTCCTTCCGGGTGATCTTGTATCCGTCCGGGATGGCTATGGCGATGTCGGGCGCTGAGGAGGCGTTCATCCAGGTTTCGGTGAGGAAGGCGACGTCCGGTGCTGTTGCGTCGAGCAGGTCCCAGAGTTCCACGGCGTGCCTGTGGACGGAGCGGGTGTTCAACAGGATGCATTTCAGGTGGTTGCTGCTGGTGCTCGACTTGGCGGAGGTGGTGCACGTCCGGGGGCAGGTGAATCGGCAGGCTTGGCAGGTGAAGGGTCCGTGGGTGCGTCTCGGTGAGGCTCGGTAGCAGGCAGGGTTCCGGCCGGCATTGAGTGCGGTGAGGGTGGCGGCGTCGTAGGTCCGTCGAGTAGTGTTGCATCGGTGGGATCCAGGGGTCCTGGCGCTGGGCGCGGGCCAGGCGCGGACGGGCGCAGACGGGCTTACCTTTGGCGCACCTTCGGCGCTCCGTCGGTGCTCCCGCTGCGCGCGGCCGCTGCGCGGTCGCTCAGGGGGCGTCATAAGTAAGGAGCCTGGAGGGAGGAGCAGCTGGGTGGCGAGGAAGAGTCCCAGGAGCAGCGGGAAAGTCCCAGGAGCAGCGGGCAGCGGGAAAGTCCCAGGAGCAGCGGGAAAGTCCCAGGAGCAGCGGGCAGCGGGAAAGTCCCAGGAGCAGCGGGCAGCGAGCGAAGGAATCTCCAGGCAGGAGGCGGCAAGGCAGGCAGGAGCGGCAGCAGTGAGTGGGGCGTTTTAAGTTGGGGAATTAATTCCCCTTGAATCCTGAGGGACCCTGGGGGCCAATTAACCCACCAGGTACCTTCAGTAAGCACAACAGAGTTGCGTTGCAGAGAGGTGAAAAAGGTGCGTGGCCTCGGAACGCCTCTCTGCAACTCAGCTCTGTGGTCCTAACTGCTAGGTACCTGGGGGCTAGTTGGGCCCCAGGGACCCTCAGGATTCAAGGGGACTTAATCCTGCAACTTAAAACGCGCCACGGGGCGCGTTTGCACACATGTCACCTCAGGCCCCCCTCCCTTCACCACTGTGCAAACGCGCCCTGTAGCGTGTTTTAAGAGGTAGTTTTAATCCCCCTGCCCTATTATGTACTAGGGACTTACAGAGGAGGTCATGCTAATCACAGGGGTACCCCAACGCATAGTGTTCCCTAGTGTATGTAGGTGTTTTCACTGTATTCTAAGTGTCTTTTAGCATAGCACTGGCTCTGGTTAGTCAGAGTCAGTTACCACCAGTACCCGTCTGAAAAAGTTGTGGTCACAGGATGATTTTGCAACAAGGCCTCTTTCTGCTCCTCTGTTGGTTCTTTCTGCACATCTTTTGCTTCTTCCTGCACTTTTCTTCGTCTTTGTGGACTTCTGTTGCTTCTTTCTGCATTTCTTTTGCTTCTTTCTGTGCGTTTTTTCTTCTTTCTTCACATGTCCTACCTCTGTAGGCATAGTTAGAAACTAGCATTTCAAAAACCTTTAAAATTCACTTAAAAAATCATAGGTTTCAGGCACGTTATAGTTAGAAAGTAGCATTTAAAAAACTTTTGAAATTCACTGAAAAAACCATAGGTTTCAGACACGTTATAGTTAGAAATGAGCATTTAAAAAACCTTTGAAATTCACTGAAAAAACCATAGGTTTTAGGGACAGTTATAGTTAGTTGGACATTTCACTCGTACAATACCATAGAAATTCCCCGTTATAGTTAGTTCAGCTAACTATAACTCGCGCCCCGCAATGCACTGCTGATGACGTCACATATTACATCACTCATGACATGGTCAGTGACATGACTGATGACATCACTGATGACATCTCAAATGACATCACTGATGACATCACTGATGACATCATCAATGTGATAATTTCATGCATCTTCTCACACCCTAATATAACTTTTGATACACCCACTCTAAATTACAGACTGCCATTCTCAAAACCATACACACTCCAATACCAATAACTACATACCCACTCACTGATTCTTAGGTCTACACACACACATCTACTCACTCACCCGTACAGTCACTCATACTTACAGTCACTCAGTACAGGACTATCATATGCACTCATACACCTATATAAACACTCACACACCGCCACTCATCCATAGAGGTACTCACACACCTAGTCAGTCATGCAAAAAATTAATCACACACCCATTTACTCACCTATACAGTTATACACACACCAGCTCACTTACTCATACAAATACTAGCACATTCTTACGCTCTTATACAATAACTGATACAAGCACACACGCATCCATACAGCCACTCTCACAATCACACACTCTCACTTATAGCCATTTAAATACTCTAACACACATATATACTGCCTTTTACATATGTAGTTACTCGCACATGTACCACTGAGATATACATTCACTCACTAACACACCCATACACACACTCACCCACCCAAGCAGTCCATCACAGATGCACTCTTGAAATCATGCACCCAGTGAATCACCCACTCACACATCTATGTACAGAGTCACACACACCCCACCCTCACAAACACTCAGGCAGCCATACAGATACTCAGAGAACCAATCAATAACCCATATAGACACTCATGTAGCTATTCGCAAATCCATGCATCCACTTACACACCAACAAACAGACGGATACAGACATTCACACAGTTTAGTCACTAACCCATGCATTCAGTAAGATACGTTTAATCACTCACTTGTAGAGTCAGTCACGCACGTACTAAATCATCCATTCAGACACTTATACACCCACTCATTCTTCAATACGCCTTTCCCTATATATATTAAACATATTTAAACTTTACAGAAACACACAGTCACTGGATGATGTCATCAGTGATGTCATCAGTGATGTCATTTGAGATGTCATCAGTGATGTCATCAGTGATGTCACTGACCATGTCATGAGTGATGTAATATGTGACGTCATCAGCAGTGCATTGCGGGGCACGAGTTATAGTTAGCTGAACTAACTATAACGGGGAATTTCTATGGTTTTGTATGAAGTGAAATGTCCAACTAACTATAACTGTCCTAAAACCTATGGTTTTTCCAGTGAATATATATATATATTCACTGAAAAAACCATAGGTTTCAGGGACGTTATAGTTAGTTGGACATTTCACTAGTACAAAACCAGAGAAATTCACCTGTTATAGTTAGTTGAGCTAACTATAACTCGCGCCCCCGCAATGCACTGCTGATGACGTCACATATTACATCATTCATGACATGGTCAGTGACATCACTGATGACATCACTGATGACATCTCAAATGACATCACTGATGACATCATCCACGTGATAATCTGATGCACCTCCTCACACGCTCATATAACCTTTGATACACCCTCTCTAAAATGCAGACTACCATTTTCGAAACCATAGACACACCAATACCAGTTACTACACACCCACTCACTGATTCCTAGGTCTACACACATGTCCACTCATTCATCCATACAGTTACTCATACATGCAGTCACTCATCAATACAGCACTATCATATGCACTCATACACCTATACAGACACTCACACACCGCCACTCACCCATAGAGATACTCACACACCTAGTCAGTCATGCAAAGAATCAATCACAATCCCATTTACTCACCTATACAGTTATACACACACCACTTCACTTATTCATACAGATACTAACACATACTTACTCTCTTCTACAATCACTGACACAAGCACACACTCATCCATACAGCCCCTCTCACAATCACTCACTCTCACATATAGTCATTTATATACTCCAACACTCACATATACTGCCTTTCACATATGTAGTTACTCACACATGTACCACTGAGACATCCATTCACTCACCAACACACCCATACACATACTCACCCACCCGTACAGCCCTTCACAGATACACTCTTGAACCCATACACCCAGTGAATCACCTACTCACACATCTATGCACAGAGTCACACACCCCCCACCCACCCACAGAGACACTCAGGCACCCATACAGATACTCAGACAACCAATCAATAACCCATATAGACACTCATGTAGCTACTCACCAACCCATGCAGCCGCTTACACACCAACTAACAGACTGATACAGACATTCACACAGTTTAGTCACTAACCCATGCATTCAATAAGACACGAATAATCACTCACTTATACAGTCAGTCACGCACCTACTAAATCATCTATTCAGACACTTATACACCCACTCATTCTTTAATACACCTTGGCATATATATATATATAAAACATATTTAAACTTTACAGAAACACATAGTCACTGGATGATGTTATCAGTGGTGTCATCAGTGATGTCATTTGAGATGTCATCAGTGATGTCACTGACCATGTCATGAATGATGTAATATGTGACGTCATCAGCAGTGCATTGCGGGGGCGCGAGTTATAGTTAGCTCAACTAACTATAACGGGCGAATTTCTCTGGTTTTGTACTAGTGAAATGTCCAACTAACTATAACGTCCCTGAAACCTATGGTTTTTTCAGTGAATATATATATATATATATATATATATATTTATATCCAAATGAAATTCGCTCCCAATTGAGGTACCACACATGGCGTGTCTTCAACTTTTTATTGCAAGGAAACCGGAGCATACAACATTGCCCTTCCAGCATCATAAAGTTTGCCAAACGCGTTTCAGGCTTCCATAGCCCTTTGTCACTGGCATTTTAGCAGAGGATCAGCAGCAACAGTCTCACCGCACTCGCAGCGTTATTTGTAAGTCCCGCCTCAGTGGGCGTAGCCCCAACGGCATTGTGGTTTTGGAAGTTCTTTTCGCAATGCCGCTGTGTTCCCCAAAGTTTTAAAACACTACTGTGTGTTGCTGCAGCCAGGCAAGGATGGAGCCCCATTTTTTTTCTCCCCAACAAATGGTCACGCCATTCCTGTTGCGCCCCATGTTCGCCGGCGCAGGAGCTGCACATCCGCAACGGGGTGCCTTGCGGTCCGAGCAGGCCGCCAAATATCCAAATGAAATTCGCTCCCAATTGAGGTACCACACATGGCGTGTCTTCACCTTTTTATTGCAAGGAAACCGGAGCATACAACATTGCCCTTCCAGCATCATAAAGTTCGCCAAATGCGTTTCGGGCTTCCATAGCCCTTTGTCACTGGCATTTTAGCAGAGGATCAGCAGCAACAGTCTCACCACACTCGCAGCGTTATTTGTAAGTCCCGCCTCAGTGGGCGTAGCCCCAATGGCATTGTGGTTTTGGAAGTTCTTTTCGCAATGCCGCTGTGTTCCCCAAAGTTTTAAAACACTACTGTGTGTTGCTGCAGTCAGTGATGTCATCAGTAATGTCACTGACCATGTCATGAGTGATGTAATATGTGACGTCATCAGCAGTGCATTGCAGGGGCATGAGTTATAGTTAGCTCAGCTAACTATAACGGCTGAATTTCTCTGGTTTTGTATGAGTGAAATGTCAGACTAACTATAACGTCCCTGAAACCTGTGTTTTTTTTCTGTGAAAAAAATAAAAAAAATATATATATATATATATATATATATATATATATATATATATATATATATATATATATATATATATATATATATATATATATATATATATATATATATATAGTATGGCCCACAGATTGGAGGAATTTGGTGACTGCTGTGTGGCAGAATTTTTTTTACATTCGAGTAAAGTGATGAGAAAGGGAGCAACGCAAGTCTCCAGCAAGCCAGCTGGTGAGCATGATTTGAAATCCCCTAGCACAATTTTGTTTGCCTTCCAGTAAGGGTGGTCAAGTTCAGAGGGCTGGTTCGAGTAAATTTTCTACTCAAGGCCCTTAGGACAGCAAAATTAACTCCAAATGCTGCGCACATAGCATGTTGCTGCTCGCACTGATTTTTCTTCGCAGAAAACTCTACTGGAGCTAAATTGCAGCTCGAACAGCACAACGTGCATTTTGTCTGCCTCCGTGGAATCTCAAGGAGGTTGTATTTAACTCTGCACATCTCCACAGAGTAAAATTCCATGAGTTATGCCCACTCCTGGTAACTAGGAAACTGGGTTAAAATTCCAACATTTTTGCATGACTAAACTCTGTGATCTAAGAAAATCAATTCACTTCACTGTGTCCAATTTACTTGATAGTGACATTTGAGAGAGCACTTTCAAGTAATTCAGTTCAGGATCATCCTGTACAAAACCCTCACTGTAAAACATTACAGGCTTTACAGACTTTAATATCCTGTAATATTCTACCATCCATACCAATAATATTGGCCATGATGTAAGGGACACCAGAAAAGTTGTCTGCTTAGTTCACTCATGGCATTGTCCTGTACAAAAACCTCATTGTAAATCATTACCGACCATACAGTGTTATGTTCCATATAGGTACCCCAATATCAGTTCAGGTAATGACTACACCTTTCACCTACATTCCCCTGATATTACACTGCATAACGGTTCTTAGTATTGACCTTTTACCTAGTTACGGTAATGCCTAAAGATGACATGGGGTTTTCTCCGAAAAGCTTAAGCGTCATTGATTACGCATGAGGTTTCTTGGAATCACAGCAGGACAGCAGGCCTACCATCTCCTGCAAAATAGCTATGTATAAGGGTCATTCCTTCCGTCATCCTAGTCTGACATGACACAGCAAGGTATATCCCCATGGGGTACCACTTTGGGTATATATACACCATATCTTGCTGAGGTAGTCAGAGGAAAAAAGGACTTCCATGCTGACACACTGATGCGAGACGCTGAGGCTCCTGCATGCAGACACTCCAGCTCGCAGTGGTCTAACATCCCTTGCGGGGTGTCCATCTCGAGACCAAAACGGGGTCCCACAGTCTCTCACTTCAGGTAATGGGGTTGACTTTATCCTAGAGGGATTCTTGGCTTTACACCCACATACATGCTAGGTACATTTAGGTACATATAGTTAGGGTCGCATCGTAGGAGTACGCATTTACTACTGTCATGTATTTTATATACTTGCCTGTATTCATTGTTTTAGCACAATGGTAGAAATCTACCATCCTTTTACTCTGTTAGTGCTTATAATCATTTATATCTGTTACTGTCTAATGGTTGTTTCAGCACACCTATTTTACACTAGAATGACGCTGGTTCAATAAATGCTTATTGAAAAACGTCCCGCCGTTTATTCTGTGTATCTCTCTGAGACAAAGTGAGCACGAGTGACTGAGCAAAAAGTATCGCACTGTTTCCACGATCCCTGATGGGACAGGGTTGTCATGTTCGATAGTTGCCAAGAACTTTTCCCTCCTTGGTAAGAGGGGTTTCTAGTGGCACTGTGAGCTAGCTGGTATACAGGCTAACATACCCGGTAGGGGTGTCTAGAATCAGTCCGGACACCAATCCTAAAGTGTATGTTGTCTAAACGCTCAGATCTCATATAGGTTTATAGGAAGTACACATCAACAGACTTTAGTATCATGTAATATTCTACCATCCATACCAATAACATTGGCCATCATGTAGAGGACACCAGACAATTGGTCTGTTTTGTTCACTAATGGCATTGTTATCAGGAGGGAAGGTTAATAAATGTTTCAAAGTTCACGTTTAGAAATTTTCACTTACACTTCATGTCAATTCAATGTTGTGATTTATTGTACTACATTGAAACATTTCCGTATGTTAAAGAAATACTTTATACATTTTAAAGTCTTTAGCATAACAAGTATTTTGAAGATTCAGAATGTTCTTTGGCACTTAGGGATGAGCCCGACCACTGGTTCAGCATTTGCTTGACTGTAGAGCCATTTTAAGATGTCGACAGAATGGGCAAATGCCCAGGGCCCAATCTTCCAAGGGACAAGCACCACCAACAGACCACTGTACCAGCAGAGTTTGCCAGGGTGGTTTCTGCTTGTTCAACCACTTGATAGTGCCTCTTTTGTTTCTGGCCTCTCTGCTGAGACTAATCTCCAGGTACGCAATCCTTTCCAAAACTTATGATGGGTCCCTTCTTGTCTGACTTTAGGAATTGTCTAAACTTGTTTTCCTCTTCCTTGTTTATCGGGTTCTTAGCAATGGCCCTTTGCATCAGTTGGTACAGACCTCCCATCTGATCTTGACTTCATCCTGCTCTTTAATTCTCTGTGTCTGGTGGTCCGGGCTCCCTGTTATGAGATAAATATTGACTCCCTGATACACACTCCAATTCAGCAGTTGGGCCTTCTTGGTGCTGTGAGATTACAAAAGGGTTTTGGGTACCTCACATCTTAACATAAAATATGAGATTTTCATCTACACCATCTACTCTGCCTTGTTCTTGTTTCTGCACATGCAAATATTGTGCAAACATTCTAGTATCCAGGTATCACGATACATCTATCCATTTCAGGCTTCTATCATTTCTAGGGTCCCTTGTCAAGGTATTCTCTACACTGCCTTGGCTAGGGCAAGAAGCATAGTCATTGACCTAGGCCACTGTAATTCTGTGTCAGGAGAGCACCAAATTATGCAGCAGGGTTGACCAAATTATTCAGCAAGAAAAGGCAAATCATACAGCATAAACTGGGACACTTTTTGATAGTATTACTTCAGTATTTGATGATTTGTACAGAAGGTAATACTGTCAATTTCACCTCATTAGTACCAATTTAACAACCAAATACAACAATAAGCAACGGAAAGATGACCAGTTAACGTTTGCGAAGATCCTTCCACTACAAGCGAACACATGTTGCTACATTTAGTAATCTTTGTTTGGTTAAAGGTAGAAAACAAATTAAAATCTGCAAATTATGCAGCAGATGATGGATTATGTGATAAATGTGGCGAATCCATAATAATGCGAAAAAAGCTGCAGCCCCAGAGTTGCACAATTCCATATGCCAAGCCATGACTTTTGTATGTACATCTCTCAAGATGCATTTGCGACTAGCTTTTGTCTGGCTGTCTGTGGCACCAGCTATAAAATACACAGCTGTCATTGAAGGATCGAAATACAGCTTGACTGACCACCTTGTTGTCAGAGCCTCTTCAAAAGGCCAAGGGGAAGGGAGGAGCTACTGGGCCTCTGCTGCAGGGCTTTAGATCATTTGCCATTGATGACCCAGGGACCTTCATAATATTGCTCTGCAATCTTGGTCAAGTACCATCTCATCCGCAATTGACTGTCAGGATAGTGAGGGAGATCAGTCACAGGCTTCTCAAGGAGTCAGCGCAGCACTCAACAATGACCCAACAAATGTGTGCAAGCCTAGGGAGCCACAGGTGGTGACTTTCTTAAGGAAAAAATATAAGGCGGTCACCTCCTTGAGGAGGGAAGAGGTACTGGACCAAAGATGGGATTTGTTGACTAACGTGGCATGAAAAAAGAGCAGTACATTTTTCTGGGCGGCTGTTAAAGACATGCGAGCAATAGATCAGATGTTAACCCCAATCAGTTGCAATATAACTAGTGAGGCCTGGGAGGCACATTTCTCAATGATAAATGCCGCCACCTCATTAGAAAGCGAGATACCCTTGGTTTCCATCTCAAAGGGGTAACGATGTCCCTGGCAGAAGTAGAGGAGGCCATAAATCAGAGTGTGGGTAGCAAGGCCCCGGGACCTTACACGGTACCACTAGACCTTATCAAATATAACCCTGATCTTTGGGCCCTGCTCCTGCTCAATGTTTTTAATAGCTTAACCTGTTCCCCCTTACCATGTACTTGTCAACTTCTGTTATTGTACCAATTTTTTAAAAGGGTGATTGTTCCCAACCTGGTTGTTACAGACCCATTTCATTGATATACACAACATTGAAAATCCTGGGCAGGGTTCTGTACAATAAGATCAAAGACTGGGCTGAGGAGAATTCTATTTTGCACCCTTGTCAACACGGTTTTAGAAATAATGTGAGCACAGTAGAGCAGTGTCTAAACTTAAATGTAATTATCGGAAAATATACCATTGCCCAACGCTCACCGATCTGCTTGGCATTTATGGATTTGACCTCAGCGTTTGACTATGTCAACCGATCAAAGCTGTGGTCAATCCTTTTAGAGAGTGGCATAGATGAGACACTGGTGCACATTTTAGCCCATTTACACAGAGACTTGAAGGCCAGGGTTAGAATAAATACACATGGGGGTTTCCAATGATATTGGTGTTTTTAGGGGGGTAAGACAAGAGTGTGTTTTAGCTCCATTACTTTTTATTTTGTATACTAATAATTTACATCCGTTTTTAAGGACCCTTACGCAGGATGTCCCAAGAATTAAAGGGTCTATTCTGCCATCTTTATTCTATGCACACGATGCGGTCTTAATGGGCCACACCCCAAGAGCCTTGTGCCTTTTAGTACGGGGTTTTGGGGATTTTATGGCCTCCTTAGACTTACGCACTAATTATACAAAATATTTTATCATGTCATGTGGGCCCAGGAAGTTTAAAATGAACACTCTTTCTGCTGGTAGTCAAAGTTTACAATGCACATGCACTTTTACCTACCTGGGATTGATTTTTGCTGCTACCGGCCTGTGGACAGACCAAACTGCCCATTGCAGGAATACATTTTCTAAGTCCATTAATGCAGCACTTAGTCTACCGCAACCAAGGAGAGAAGGGGGCTATTTTACCCATTTAAAAACTTTTAAGGCTCAGTGCACACCCACAGCAACCTAT
The DNA here is from genome assembly GCA_963921515.1 of Calotriton arnoldi. Classification (NCBI taxonomy): domain Eukaryota; kingdom Metazoa; phylum Chordata; class Amphibia; order Caudata; family Salamandridae; genus Calotriton; species Calotriton arnoldi. The sequence continues at coordinate 906,966 of CAWUFW010006519.1, read as the reverse complement.
CAGGCTGAGGTTTGGGGCATCTCCAATTGTCGTAACATTCAGAACAAAGAAAATAGGCTCTGTTGTAAGATCCTAGGGGCCCGATTTCCTCGCCCCAGTATGTGTGTCATAGTGAATTAAATCTACACTATGCTGAAGATTACATCAGGGCCCACCCTGCCTTGTTTTGTCTCACTATATGGAAAAATAAGGCGGTGTCTCTTACTAGAGACATTATAATGGACTGCCTCAATTGTGATAAAGATATGGATATTCCTTGGTTAGCTGGGGTGAGAAATAGTTTGTGTAGGGTTGGCATGGATACGCCTTTGAAAAACCAAAGGATTTGGACACAGTAAGCAAAAAGGAGGTACCGGCAGCTTTATATAAGTGCTATCGCGAGGACAGTGTGGCCAAAGAGGCCAGTAAACCAAGCGTGGCCCTATTCTTAAACATTGAGAACAATCATTTATTAGCTGGGTATTTGACTAAACCCATGAGCCACTGGGAACGAAGCCTCCTTTTTTGCCTTAGAGCAGGTATGGTTAAGTACTTATTGTGCTTTTCTCTGGGTATTTGCACTAACATTGATTCCTCTCCCTGCTCATGTGATGGGCGTTCGGGGCAATCTTTCGTAAAAAAAAAATTTTGTGGGTATTATGTAAAATATACAAAGTTCTTTTTACTCCCCTTTTTAAAGAAATGTTTTAATGTAGACTATTGAGAAGCAAATAGAACTCTTTTTGAACTGGACAATGATGAGTTCATTATCCGTGTAGGAGCTTTTTTGAAAACTGCTATCCGAGCTCGTAACTCGATGAACACTGTATGATTGTATTTTAATAATTCTGTAAGTACTATATATTTTATGTGCTTTGTTAACTGCTGTGATTTTGTATGTTTTATTGTTCATACCATTTGTCTTTTATGGATATGTTTTATCCGATCAAAGCTATAAAATGAAAAACAAATTAAACAAAATACACAGTTGTCATTGCAGGATCGAAATACAGCTTGACTGACCACCTTGTTGTCAGAGCCTCTTCAAAGGGCCAAGGGACAGGGAGGAGCTACTGGGCCTCTGCTACAGGGCTTTAGATCATTTGGCATTGATGTCCCAGGACCCTTCATACTATTGCTCTGCAATCTTGGCGAAGTACCATCCCATCCGCAATTGACTTTCAGGATAGTGAGGGAGATCAGTCACAGGCCTCTCAAGGAGTCAGTGCAGCACTCAACAATGACCCAAAAAAAACAATAGAGTTGATGCCCACCTCAGTGCTTATCTTCACAAGAGTGAAAGTATTTTAATCACACAGTTGTACTAAATACTGCACACCAAACTACGGGGCTTATTTACAAGACCCTTGCGCCTCTTTTGCGTCATTTTTAACATGGAAAAAGTGACGCAAAAGTGGCGCATGGGGCTTGTAAATCTGCCCCTACATGTGTGGTCCAGGGTGCAATCTCTTATAGGTGCTACACCCACCACAGTCCCTCTCTGTCCCTTCTAGCATTCTCTCCAGCTCTGGGTTTCTTCATGTAATCAGGAGTAGCTTCATTCAGGCTCAGGTGCAGTGATTTGGCACCCACAGGTGAAATGTGCTCAGTTTTCAACTTTCATGGTCAGTAACTGGCCTAGGCCTCTGCGCACACAATTAGACTACAGTGATGCCGGGGCCAAAATAAAAATTCAGCATACCAGAAATAAACACAATTGGGCACACAGGGCAGGGTAACATACCCATGTACCATGCAAGGAACATACCCATCGGAGCAAAACATCTTGCTTGAAGTCATTATTGAAAAACTCCGCTCCATTGATTTTGCCATCCTGGAGAAAATAAAAGGCTGATTCGATAATGCTGGTAGTTGCTCCTTTGATTTGCAAGTAATAGGCCTAAGCACCTTGAGAAAAACCTACTAAGCTATTGTGCTAAAAAAATAGCCCAAAGATCTGGGTGCAACAATCTATTCTAAATGAGCACTAAAACTCTGTAGCAAAGTCACTGGCCACCCCACACTGTAATCCCAACTGCTTTCCCCCATTCACAACCACACCTGCAGAACACCTCTTTCCACTGGATATCATTGAGAAAATTTTCCAAAGTTTTGTTTGTCACCCGAAATTGCATCTATGTATAGAAACTTGCAGTCTGTCTCACTTCAATACCTGTTACAAAGCCTTGTAGGGGCTAGCGTTGGGCAGAATATTCTAGTAAGCCTACGTAATCTGCAGAATTTAGGCAAAGAGTAACATGGAGTTCCGGTCAAATTCCACCATTCGCCGCATGGCATAACTTTTTCTCATGCGCAGCTCCAGAACGGTAAGTTGGGGAGCTTGAGCAAGTTTTGACATCCCCTAGATTGTTTTCTGGTCACTAGGAGTATATCTGGTGAGATTTTTCTAACACGGGCGGTCGCGACTATTCGCAGTTGGAAGGCTGCCGCTAAAAGTAGAAAATCTACTTGACTGGCAGCAAAATCAACCCGAGTAGCTGTGCCGCCTGGTGCAGTGCATGGTGCCATTCCAACTGATATTTCAGCGTGGAACAGGCTACAGGCGCTAAATCACAGCACAAGCAGCAGAACATGGCTATTTATGCCCGTTGGCGTAATGCCACAGAATCTCGCTGAGTTTTTAAGTAACTCAGTGGAATTCTGCAGAGTCACATTCTGCGAGTTCTACCCACCCCTAATCATGGCCCACCTCTTCGCTGTTGGTCACACAACTCTGACTACCCTTCCACACAGAAAGACTTTTTGTATTACATTTCTTTGCTGCTCTCCACTTTCTGTGTATGCTGCATTTTCATGCAATACAACAGGGGGAGGGTTACTGTTCCATAGTCAGGAGGAGACAGCTCAGGGCAGCCTGTTTCACACTCTTATAACATTGTAACTATTTTGCAATTTCATGGCAACCTTTTATGGGACTTCTTTCCAGGATCCTGCTCCCTTTTCCAGCTTGTTGTGTGTGTGGCACATGCAAGTGAGGCAACAAGCCTGAGCTAGTCCCTCTGCTGTAACGCTAATCTTGGTCTGGTCTAGCCCTAACTATCTCCACCAGAACACTAACAAGAACTCCACAGTTGGTAATGGTGCACTGTTCTGAGGGTGGTGGGTCACTGTGCTGATTGTGGTGTTACACTGTGCTATGTGTGATGATGCACTATGATATTAATGGGGACGCTACACAATGGATAATGGGACACTATGCAGGACAGGATGGTGCTCTCTTTGTCACATCCCTGGTACGAAGATCATGAAGTACTCATGGGATATTTCAAACTGTTGATTGTGCTTTTTCTGGCCCTCATTATTTTTATTTTAGGTTTAGTGCTTTGTAGAGGGCAAGGTGAGCCAGATGTTTTGTTCAACTTGTCTTGACTAACAGAAAACGAAAAAGTCACTTAGCTAAATTTTCCAAACATTTTTCCATGGTTTATAAAATCTATAGAAAAGTAATCAAAGTGTTGCTGCTGCTTTTGCTTCAAAATGATTGGGTAGATTTGGGTGGGGTTGATGCCCTTAACACTGTGCTCCAAGGCATCAATATAATATTGAACAAGTATATGATATGCAACCTGAATGTAGCATACATAGAAGTAATCACAAATAGAGCACAATTAATATATAGTGCAATATAAAAAGTAGTATATAGATGCACTGATAAATTTGAGGGGTATGGACTTCTCGGAAATGCCCATAAAACTGACCCTTTACCCTGAATTTGTGTCCTGAATTTTGACCCTTTACCCTGAATTGTTTCAGTCCTGCCCAGAATTTGCCTCCATGCCAGGTGGCCACCCTATATGGTCCTATATTTCCATCTTGGCATTCTGGTGATATTAACTCTCCTAGGTGCACTTGGACCATCGTACACAATTATCGATTACTTATTTTCTGTCTCTTGCTCTTTGGCTCTCTTAAATAAACTCAGATAAAGTTATTGTTACAAAACATGCCTTAAACCCATTGATATTCTACAGTTATGCTTAGGTACACTAATCATAATGTGCCCACCCGTCATGCATTTCTTATAACCTCACATATGACATCACTCATGAATAGACATCATTGATAACATCATTGGTCACATTTCAGAGGTCCACATAGATTATGGAATTATTACAAATTCAAACCATGGCTTCACTTTAACTGGGCTTTTTCCAGTGTATTTCGGCGCTTCTGATGATATGCTCCTTCCACATTTCAATCCGCTCAGTTGACCAAATACTGCTTCACAGGGCCTTTGGCTAATTCAGCGTGGGTGCCTGCCCCACACCCCACGAGTGGCCTACCCTGCACGGCCATCGTCCAGAACAGGTAGAAAAGCTGTGAGCTTTTTAAAAAAAATAAACAGGTACACGATGGACAGCAGCTGTTCAAATGTTCACTACACAGAGAGGACAAGCACAACACAGACAATCGCAAAGCAAATGGTCCCACACACAAAAAACATGTTTAGCAAAGGCATCAGCAATGCAACTTTTACCTCTGCAAAGAACAGATTGAATGCAGTGCAAGGTTTCTTCACATCCAAGTGACAGACATCACCTACAAGCCATCGGGCATGTCAATCTACCTGGATTACACAAGAGCAACTAAAATTGCCCTTTGGCCTCTGACGCCTAAATCATAATCCACAGGGGAGTGAATAGGATCTACCCATTTGACTGAGAATAGGGCAACAAACAATACCCCATGATCACAAAACAAATGTGACTGCTGGTATGGACAGAAAACTTAAAACCATACAGAAGTCAGATTCACATTCAAAAAACTTTATTCGGATTTAACATACAGCCATAAAAAATGCATAGCAATGCTTGAGAGTTAAAACACATGATATTAAATTACAGGTTATCACAATGAGTCGATATGCATAGCAGCATGCAGATGGCAGCCATACATTAAAACAGTAATCGCAGCATAATTGTTAAAACAATTAAAACCGAACAATATATAATATACATAGCAGCATTCTAAAAAGACATCCCTAAAATAAGGCCATATGAGCAGCAGGATTAGGAGAGCAAAGTGCTTCGTGCCTTCACAGCATATTTTGCAAACGAACCCACATGCAAAACAGTTTCTAAGTCAGATAATTGCAATAAAAGCTGGTCTCGTCTGCCTATTATCCAAGCATTTATTTTTTTAAACCGGAATGAAAAATGTTTTTGTGTAACTTTCTATAAAATTTACAAAAAATAAATAAAAAGTGCAACAATGATTTCCTGACTTGCTATCTCAGGGACATCATGCAATGTCAACTAGATTCTGCACATAGCCTAACAGGAAGTACAACAGGAATTTGACTGCGTCTGCCCTAAAGCAAAGTAAAGTGAGCGGTCCCACTGCCCACGCACATACCAGAGGTAATTAGTGGTACTGTTTGGCACAATCCTTTTCTGGTAAGCAATAACACTTGGGGGCATATTAACAAGCGGCAGCGATAATTATCGCTGGCCGCTCTTAGCGAGAACTTTTTTATCGCCGGCTATCGCTGGCAATTATCGCCATGCTATCGCTGTATTAACAAAGCATAGCGCAATGGCGATAATTTTCCAGCGATAGCGGTGTTTTCCATGGAACATCGCTGGTTTTCCAGCGATGTTCCATGGAAAACGGCGATAACCTTGCTGATACGACCCTGTGGTCGTATCAGCATAATCCACCCCCATTGTTAGGTATAGGTAAGTCAGCATTTTAGCAGACGTTAGTTTTTGGCGAAAACCGCGGTTTTCGGCAAAAACTAACGTCTGCTAAAATGCGTGGGACTCCTTGTAAATATCGCGATGTACATTTCGCGATATTTTAAAGGTAGTCCGTCATGGGTACACCCAGTGACGCCCACTTTGCTTCTCATTAGAGATGCAAAGCGAGGCGTCTGGTAAACGGGTGCTAACATGCGCTAATGCATGTTAGCACCACCTTGTAAATCGGGCGATAAAAATATCGCCGCTTTAACGGCAAAAAGTGCCGCTAAAGCGGCGATACTGCCCTTGTTAATATGCCCCTTGATTTCTTCACTTCTCTGTTAATTCTTTGGGAATACTCATACTTATGCAAAGCTTGATGAATGTGTTTTTTGTTGGGGCTGTTACAAAATTCAGGCTCTTGGGAGCATCACAGTCGCCCAATTCTAGAAGAAGCAGTGTTTACATAGGCTAACCAGGGAATGCGCATACCTCTTTCACAAGAGAGAAAGTCCAAAATAATGTCCCTTGTTAGACTATCCTCCACGTTTCGCCATGTGGCCAGCCATAATAGTGACGACCGCCACACTCTAATGCAATCTTCCAGGAAAGACAAACCCAATTCTTTGTGGCAGATGAAACTAGGGGTTGAAATGGGGACTGAGAGGAGTCTCCTACAAAAGCGTTTTTTTCTTCACGCTGTATAGCCTGACAGTTTGATATGCCCACTAGTTCAGCCCCGTACATTGCGATGGAAATACATTGGGACTAATAAATCAGCAAGAACGGGCTGAGCGAGCCACCTCCCACTGGCTGCGGAAGGTTACAGAGAGAGCCAATTGCCCTTGATAATTTAGCTCTGCCCAGGGCAATTTTGAGCACCCAGGATTCTGAGGTAGAGATGGTAACCCTTAGATAAGGGAAAGTGCTTCTGCTATTCAGGTGAATGCTTCCAAATGAGAGGGTGGTGAGCTGTTTACGTTTTGGGCCACATGCCATAATGTGTGATTTTGAGCAGCTATGAAGTCCACAAAAGCAAGCACCAGAAGATGCTGTGCTTTACGTGTACGCACCATAAGCACTGCGTCATCCACATACAAGAGAGTAGGTAGTGGCATACCTTTTTTTCTGCTACATCCTGAATGACAGTGTGATAAAAATGGGGGAAGTTCATTGACCAATAAGATGAATAAGAGAGGGGCCAAAACACACCCCTGTCTCACCCACCGATGCATATTTATATCTCCGGATACCTCTCCTTGTCTGCGGATTCTGATTCTTGCCTTCATGTCTGTGTGCAGGTTTGCCAAAAAGTGCTCTAAAAATTCATCCATCCCACTCGACACAAGCATATGCCAAAGCTTGGAGTGGCTAACACAATCGAAAGCTGAAAATAGGTCCATAAATGCCAGATAAACAGGAGTTTGTTTGGCAATAGAATATTTCCCGAGCAACAAGTTCAGATTTAAACACTGCTCGATTGTCCCCACTTTGTTTCTAAACCTATACTGACGTGAATTTAGGACTGACTCAGCTTGGATCCACTCCTTGATTCTATTGTATAAAACCATCCCAGGATTTTAACCATTGTACCAATCAGGGAGATCTGTCTATAGGATCCAGGATGGGATTGATCACCTTTTTTAAAACAGAAGTCACCCAGAATGTTGGAAGTGCTACAAGGCCATTCCAGTGTTAAATGTGTACTAAGCAAATGCTAAGAACATAACATGACCTATAACCTGGGTAGCAGCAGAGCAAAACTGGGTCAAGACTTAGAGTATCACTCTAAGTGAGACAGGTATGTCCAGACTTGGGTCCTGTGCTCACTGTGTCACTGGAACCAAGCTATACCTGGCTGATGAGCCCTAACTGGGGTGAAACCGGTCCTGGGATGCATGTATTTTGGTTCAGAGGACCTACCCTTGCAGTTTGGGTTGGTTTGTTCCGATGGGAGCAGGGTGAAGGCTGATTTGCATATGATTGGGTCCCAACCGAGGTGGCATGGTGTGCAAAATAATGATGGACTGGGATGCGGCCTGATTTATTAACAGTGGCTGCGACAAATTCAAGCATTTCATCCATCACTTTTTTGTATATTTAGCTTTTCCAAACAAAGGTAAATATTTTGTAAAAATGACATAAATCTATTGCTCATCTTCACTAAATAACACTGCTAACATACCCATGTCTCTAAAGGCAGGTTTGGCTTCGGCTTGGGTCTTACCCATATACATTTCAGGCAGAGTGAGGCTTTGAGGACAGGCCTGGCTGAAGGTCAGACCCATTGCTCATAGCACGCTGGTTACCACTTGATATTGGCCCTGATCTCAGTACAATGTCATGCTCAGTATGAGGTCACAACACAAGCAGTAGATTGTGGGGTGCAGTTGTAATTGCAACACTGACTATGACTGGTGAATTTCTTGCATTTTGTATGTTTTGTGTCATAAACACAACTTCCCTTCAAAGTACATTATTCAAGGCAATTTATAATGGTTTGTTTTTTAACATTAAGCAAGGAGCCTGGTCAAAGGACATGATTTACACACTTAGGGATCAGGGTTCGGGACAAGTAAATGCCATGTCCTATTCTTAACAACCACAGGGTGTAGGAAGGTGGAATCTGACTATATGGTTGCCCCCACTTTTTTTATGGTGTTTTGCTGGTTTATGACTTAGTTGGACTGGGATCCTGCTATTCAGGGCCCCAGTCTATCTGCTTTCTCTGTAAAATGGATTCCATGTGCCTTAGGCACATCTCTGATTGGGATCTGGAGTGCCCTTATAAGTCCCTAGTATATGGTATACTATGTACCAAGGGCATAGGTACCTCAGAGGCCTGCCAGGGGCTGCAGCATGTATTATGCCACCCCTGGAAGGCCATCCAAACTGACACCACAGGTCTGCTACTGCAGCCTGGGTAAGGTGGTGCATGCACCCCTTACTGTGATATAGGTTACCTATATCACGAAATACATACACACCTAGAAACCTATAAGTCACTCCTAAGGCAGGCCTTATCAATCCTAAAGGCAGAGTGCATGGTTCCTATGTGAGAGGGTGCCCCTGCATGAGCAGGGCCCCTCTGCAGCGTTCGGAGACCATCTCTGATGCTGTTTGTAGTGCAGCCTGACCATATACTCTTAAGCGCATTATATCCTCGCGGTAAAATGCTAACTTTGGAATGGCTGCACCTAAACATGTCGTGTTTGGTGTCAAACATCTTGGAATACTACCCCCGCCAATCCTGGCGGCGGGGGTAGCATTCCACCCTTCTAGAGGGAAAGACATGTTAACTCTGGCTTACCCGGTAACTTCTTTCTGAAGCCCTGGCATCACAAAATGGATGCTGCTGCCACAGACACAAGTCTGGCCTCCTGCTGCTGGACGAAACTCCGGCAGGGGAGGCCTGGACAATAGGTTTCCTGTTGCAGGGAGGTGTGACCACCTCCCCAGACAGGATAATGTGTATTGGGGCTGGGTGGGTGCACTCTTAGAGTGCTTTGAAGTCCTGCACTGGGGGAGCAAAAGGCTCCTCTGTGCATATGCCAGTTCAAACCAGCTCAGGGGCTACCTGCCCCTGCTCTGGCGCGAAACTGGACAAAGGGAAGTGGGTGTAGCCACCCCTCCCTTGACCCTCCCATAGGTGGGGTCATAGAGTTAGTCCCTCCCTGTTTTACTAGTTAAAATGGGGAACCCTTGCCACAGCAAGATTAGATTATACCTGGACGAAACTCTGAAACAGAATCCTGGACCTTCGACGCTCTACTCACGATTAGAGGACTGAAGAATCTCCCTTGGGGTCAAGGAGTGACTCCCCTGCTTGGCAGGCACCAAAGAAGCATCTGTCCGGTTCGCATCACTGAAGCTCCCGTCGGACGCCGAAGTCATCGCATCACCAGAGGTGGATTCTCAGACTTCCCCGAGGCTACCCTGAGTCCCCAGCAAAGCTGAGGCCCGTGGCTATCGTGGGTAACGTGAGACCGTGACCCCTGGACACCGAGCACACTTGCAAGTGCACCATCTTCTGGGTCTCCCAAGAAGTCGTGCTTTGGGCTCCGAGTAGCCCTAGCCTCCAGCACCACCTGCACCGAAGATCACTGGCCCCCACTCCACGAGTGTCCTGTAAGCCAGCTCCACGTGCGGCGTCACGAGGCTCCTTCGCGGTCGCTAGCCCGTTGGCTAGTAGCCCTTACCGAAGGCCAATCTTTTCTTTACTTGGCAGTCTGGTTGCTCCAGGCCTGCCCTCACTTACCCTTGCTGGGTGAGTTCCCCAGACCTTGCTGGTCTGCACCATCGACGATCTTCAGCTACATCGAGACTTGCCGTTGCCAAGGCTTGTTGGGTCCAATCTGGTCGCCGACACCGCAGCACTCGACAGACATCGTGTACCAGCCCGAATCCTGCTCCTGGTCGCCGACAACGCCTCCTGGACCTCGTGGCTGCAGAAACGAGACGACCGTCAACGCACCTGAAGCACTCGACATCGGTGGGCATCTGTCCATCGCCTCCCTGGTCACTGGCTAGTGACCCAGACTCTGTCCCCTCTGCTTTCAGGTTCTTCAGAACTCCGATCCACTCTTGGATCCACCCGGACACTTTTCTCCTGGTCGCCAGCAGCACTTTGCAGCAGATCGCCATAAGAACCGACGACGAAACCCGACCCCGAAAGGCACCTATGCACCCGGCTTCCCTGGGTGAGGTAACACGAGTACTCCGGTGCTCCCGTGGGTAGAGACTCTTCAAAGTCCTAGATCTCAAAGGGTTTTGTCCTAGTCCTCTTTAAAGTGTCCCTTTCCTCTATTTTCCCGATCCCGACTTTCTCCATAGAAGTTAACGGCGTATCGCGGTTGTGTATTTACACTGCACGCGTCTCCCGTGGGTCCCCTGTGTCACTACCTTGGGTGGTTCCTTGTGGTCCAAGCACTTCTAGAGGCTCTAGGCCTAGTGTCTAGTTCAGTCGTGGTTCGCATACCACTTTATTGGTATATGGTTTGGTACGCCCCTAGGGCCCAAACGTGTATTTGTGCTATTACTGTGATTTAAGATCTTATAACCTATGTATTTCGAACTCTAGCCTCATAAAGAGACTAGAGGGGTGTGTTTAGTAATAAATACATATATTTTGAATATATACCTGGTGTGGTGCTCTTTCATTTGGTCACTCAAGAGATTATAGACTGGTAAAACAAGCTGCTTTACATTCCTTCAAGACTTAGCCTGAAGGCTGCTCTCCACAGCTACCACTAGGATAGCTTTCAATAAGGTTGTCTTTAACCTACCTACCATAAGAGTCGATTTGGACTGGTGCAAGGTGCCCACTATAATTAGTGGACAGCATATGCCAGGCCAACTTCTCACATTGGTGTGCAGCGTGTGGGATTCCAGCTTGCTATTGTTTTACCAGATAATCTCAATTGAATTGATCAACTGAAAACCACTAAAGGTACCTAAGGTACATATAATTTAAGCTTAGAATATCAGTAAGTTCTACTGAACTTAGAGTTGTGTGTTAAGGGATAGCACAACCCTTTCTACAACTCAAGAGAGTTTAGTAGGCCACACTAGAGTAGGTAGTGCATACACCACACCACACTAGTAATGTCTTTAAAAGCAGGATCCAAAGATGCCCTGCAGGAAGCCATTGAGCTTCCCCTCCAAGTATGACACACTCCCATTCTTGGAACTGAGAGCTTTGTGTAACGTGAGGAAATTAAGGACAGGCCAAAGTCCCACCACCCAACACCTCCAGGAGTTGTTGGTGGCTTATGATCTTAGTAAGTCCTCAGAGACTGAAGGGGTAGGAGCAGAGGGTGGGCCAGCAGATGAGGAAGGGGCCAGGGGTACTACTACCCCCAGCCCCCCTCTGAAACTGACCAGGAGGGTGACAATGACCCTGACCTGGAAAACCCAATCCCTTCTGGGGAAGATGAAGATGAGGATCTAGAGAACCACACCTTTGTCCCCCCAGGAAGGATTATGAGTGTGCTCAGAAAGTCTAGGTCTCCTTCTCAGGAGTCTAACCACTCTGGCACCTCAATAGGGAGCTCTGTTTCTTCTCACAGGAGGGAATCCTCTCATGAGAGAAGAAAGAGACTGGTCCAGTATGAGGAAACTCAACTAGAGATCAGGAAGAAGCAATTGGCTTTAGATAGAGAATCCCTAGATCTCCTTAGAGAGAGAAGAAAGTTGGGACTAGAGTCCCATGGTGGCAGCAATATCCCTAGAGATAGGGACAGGTCTTATGACCATAGAAACCTAAACAAGATTGTCCCTCCCTACCAGAGTGGGGATGACATCCACAAATGGATAACTGCACTGGAGAGGGCCTGTAAAGTTCAGAAGGTCCCCCAGAGGCAGTGGGCAGCAATCTTGTGGCTCTCCTTTGCAGACAAAGGTAGAGACAAGCTCCTCACTGTAAGAGAAGAGGATGCTGACAATTACACAGTCTTGAAGAGTGCTCTGATAGATGGGTTTGGCCTAACCACTGAACAGTATAGGTTGAAGTTCAGAGACACCCAAAAAGCTCAGACTCAAGACTGGGTTGATTTTGTAGATTGTGCTACAAAGGCTCTGGAAGGTTGGATACATGGCAACAAAGTGCATGACTTTTTAGGATTGTACAATTTGATTATGAGGGAGCAGATCCTTAATAATTGTCAAAACCAGCTTTTGCACCAGTATCTGGTGGACTCTGATCTGACCTCTCCCCAAGAATTGGGAAAGAAGGCAGACAAATGGGTCAGAACCAGAGTAAAAACTAGAAATCAGGGTGGTGACCAGAAGAAAGATTCTACTAAGTCCCAAGAGAAAGGTGGGGATAAATCTAAGGATAAGTCCCCTACAGGGCCCCAAAATTCCTCTTCTGGGGGTGGGTCCCAAACTCCTTCCTCTCCTGAAAAGAAACCATATTGCCATGTCTGTAAAAAGCCTGGGCACTGGAAAACTGATCCCAGTTGCCCCAGGATTGGCAATAAAGAAAATGTTCCTCCCACAACTACTACCACCCCTCCTGGTACTACCAGTAGTAATCCTCCAGTTGGGAGTAGTGCACCCAAAAAGTTGGGTGCTTTTGCAAGAGGAACAGAGGTGGGCCCTAGTTTAGACAGGGACCCCTCAACAGACTCCTCTGACTCTGATGGTGGTATAGGATTTGCCACCTTTACCATGGGTCCCATAGCATTGGGCAGGTACAGACTGGAGCCAATGATTAATGGTCAGAAAGCTGTGGCATTTAGGGACACAGGGGCTAGTGTCACCATGGTGGCAGGGAAACTAGTCCCCCCTCACCAGCTTTTACCTGAGTTTAAATACCAGGTGACCAACATTGATGGTGTCAGAACAGATCACCCCATGGCCATAGTCAATCTCAGCTGGGAGGGGGTCACAGGCCCAAAAAGAGTGGCAGTGTCCCCAACCCTACCTGTAGATTGCCTGATGGGCAATGATTTGGAAATTTCAGCCTGGGCTGAAGTTGAACACCAAACCCATCTTAGGATGTTGGGCGTCCCTGCAAAGGTTAGTGGGGCTGTGATGGCCACAGCCCCAGCCCAAGACTTTGGAGAGATGGAGCCTGAAAGAATGGCCCACTCTCCCCAAAAGAGAGCAAAAGGGTTGAAGAAAAGTCTTCTTCCCCCAGACAGTAGGTAAGGGTCAGCCTCCTCAGGGAACTGACCCTACCCCTAGTGAAGGAACTGCCACAGAGGTAGTCAGGCCTGGCCTGGCCACACCCCTGATGGCAGAGGACCCTTCCACGGTGGTACCCAGTCTGGAGCAGGTAACCTGCCCCTCTCTACCCTGCCTCAGTCAGCCCAGGGCTGCAGAGGTCAGGGAGGTCAGTGGACCCCCCCGGGCCCCCTGTCCAGAGGAAGCCCCCCATCAGCAGATTAGGGGCAGCCAGTCTAGTAGCCCTAGCCAGGTGAAAATTCCTCTACACACTGAGGGATCCCCCATACCTTTATGTAGGGACCTCCCCCAGAAGGACTCTGGTAGGCAAGGGCAAACCTGGGACCAGAAGGTTCCAAACCTGCCATGTCCCTCCAGTGTTCCATCCAAAGGGACCCAACCCCCAGCTGTAGGCAGCCAAAGGTTGACCCTTAGAGCAAAGTGCAACTCAGTCATGGAAAGACAGGCATACATGGTGACCAGTGATCTGAGGAAACTGAGGCCAACATTCCTAGGGCCTCACTTCCCTACTCAGACACCTCACCAGCCTTGTACTTTACCTAAGCACACCAGAGGTAGTGATTCCCCATGGTGGAGACCCTCTCATACCCTTAGGGTGAGGGATTGCTTAGTGGACCATAACATAGGGGGCAACCATGCTAGTGCAGGTGCTTCCTTATATGGCCACTTAGTCAATATAGGCTCAACTGGCCAAGGTTAGCCTTATCTCCTTTCGTTTGGGGGGTTATGTAGGAAGGTGGAATCTGACTATATGGTTGCCCCCACTTTTTTTATGGTGTTTTGCTGGTTTATGACTTAGTTGGACTGGGATCCTGCTATTCAGGGCCCCAGTCTATCTGCTTTCTCTGTAAAATGGATTCCATGTGCCTTAGGCACATCTCTGATTGGGATCTGGAGTGCCCTTATAAGTCCCTAGTATATGGTATACTATGTACCAAGGGCATAGGTACCTCAGAGGCCTGCCAGGGGCTGCAGCATGTATTATGCCACCCCTGGAAGGCCATCCAAACTGACACCACAGGTCTGCTACTGCAGCCTGGGTAAGGTGGTGCATGCACCCCTTACTGTGATATAGGTTACCTATATCACGAAATACATACACACCTAGAAACCTATAAGTCACTCCTAAGGCAGGCCTTATCAATCCTAAAGGCAGAGTGCATGGTTCCTATGTGAGAGGGTGCCCCTGCATGAGCAGGGCCCCTCTGCAGCGTTCGGAGACCATCTCTGATGCTGTTTGTAGTGCAGCCTGACCATATACTCTTAAGCGCATTATATCCTCGCGGTAAAATGCTAACTTTGGAATGGCTGCACCTAAACATGTCGTGTTTGGTGTCAAACATCTTGGAATACTACCCCCCGCCAATCCTGGCGGCGGGGGTAGCATTCCACCCTTCTAGAGGGAAAGACATGTTAACTCTGGCTTACCCGGTAACTTCTTTCTGAAGCCCTGGCATCACAAAATGGATGCTGCTGCCACAGACACAAGTCTGGCCTCCTGCTGCTGGACGAAACTCCGGCAGGGGAGGCCTGGACAATAGGTTTCCTGTTGCAGGGAGGTGTGACCACCTCCCCAGACAGGATAATGTGTATTGGGGTTGGGTGGGTGCACTCTTAGAGTGCTTTGAAGTCCTGCACTGGGGGAGCAAAAGGCTCCTCTGTGCATATGCCAGTTCAAACCAGCTCAGGGGCTACCTGCCCCTGCTCTGGCGCGAAACTGGACAAAGGGAAGTGGGTGTAGCCACCCCTCCCTTGACCCTCCCATAGGTGGGGTCATAGAGTTAGTCCCTCCCTGTTTTACTAGTTAAAATGGGGAACCCTTGCCACAGCAAGATTAGATTATACCTGGACGAAACTCTGAAACAGAATCCTGGACCTTCGACGCTCTACTCACGATTAGAGGACTGAAGAATCTCCCTTGGGGTCAAGGAGTGACTCCCCTGCTTGGCAGGCACCAAAGAAGCATCTGTCCGGTTCGCATCACTGAAGCTCCCGTCGGACGCCGAAGTCATCGCATCACCAGAGGTGGATTCTCAGACTTCCCCGAGGCTACCCTGAGTCCCCAGCAAAGCTGAGGCCCGTGGCTATCGTGGGTAACGTGAGACCGTGACCCCTGGACACCGAGCACACTTGCAAGTGCACCATCTTCTGGGTCTCCCAAGAAGTCGTGCTTTGGGCTCCGAGTAGCCCTAGCCTCCAGCACCACCTGCACCGAAGATCACTGGCCCCCACTCCACGAGTGTCCTGTAAGCCAGCTCCACGTGCGGCGTCACGAGGCTCCTTCGCGGTCGCTAGCCCGTTGGCTAGTAGCCCTTACCGAAGGCCAATCTTTTCTTTACTTGGCAGTCTGGTTGCTCCAGGCCTGCCCTCACTTACCCTTGCTGGGTGAGTTCCCCAGACCTTGCTGGTCTGCACCATCGACGATCTTCAGCTACATCGAGACTTGCCGTTGCCAAGGCTTGTTGGGTCCAATCTGGTCGCCGACACCGCAGCACTCGACAGACATCGTGTACCAGCCCGAATCCTGCTCCTGGTCGCCGACAACGCCTCCTGGACCTCGTGGCTGCAGAAACGAGACGACTGTCAACGCACCTGAAGCACTCGACATCGGTGGGCATCTGTCCATCGCCTCCCTGGTCACTGGCTAGTGACCCAGACTCTGTCCCCTCTGCTTTCAGGTTCTTCAGAACTCCGATCCACTCTTGGATCCACCCGGACACTTTTCTCCTGGTCGCCAGCAGCACTTTGCAGCAGATCGCCATAAGAACCGACGACGAAACCCGACCCCGAAAGGCACCTATGCACCCGGCTTCCCTGGGTGAGGTAACACGAGTACTCCGGTGCTCCCGTGGGTAGAGACTCTTCAAAGTCCTAGATCTCAAAGGGTTTTGTCCTAGTCCTCTTTTAAGTGTCCCTTTCCTCTATTTTCCCGATCCCGACTTTCTCCATAGAAGTTAACGGCGTATCGCGGTTGTGTATTTACACTGCACGCGTCTCCCGTGGGTCCCCTGTGTCACTACCTTGGGTGGTTCCTTGTGGTCCAAGCACTTCTAGAGGCTCTAGGCCTAGTGTCTAGTTCAGTCGTGGTTCGCATACCACTTTATTGGTATATGGTTTGGTACGCCCCTAGGGCCCAAACGTGTATTTGTGCTATTACTGTGATTTAAGATCTTATAACCTATGTATTTCGAACTCTAGCCTCATAAAGAGACTAGAGGGGTGTGTTTAGTAATAAATACATATATTTTGAATATATACCTGGTGTGGTGCTCTTTCATTTGGTCACTCAAGAGATTATAGACTGGTAAAACAAGCTGCTTTACATTCCTTCAAGACTTAGCCTGAAGGCTGCTCTCCACAGCTACCACTAGGATAGCTTTCAATAAGGTTGTCTTTAACCTACCTACCATAAGAGTCGATTTGGACTGGTGCAAGGTGCCCACTATAATTAGTGGACAGCATATGCCAGGCCAACTTCTCACACAGGGAACAATCAAAGACCATGTTAAGTGCCCACAGGCTGCGCACCTCTGCCTTTGGGCACTGCTAAGAGCCTGACCTAGAGGTTTGAGTTTCAATGTGGATATGTGAAAGGACTTATGTCATATGTCTTTATGGGGGAAGAAAAGCTGAGTGCATGTGGTGGTCAGAGCCCATAGGTGTGAGAACAGACCAGGCAATGTTCATAAGGCTTGGAAGGCAGTGATGGCTGCATCCAGAGAGTGTTCCCAGCAGAGGCCTAAGTACAGCACATGACAGAATTCCCAGCCCTGCATCCAGGGCCTGTTGGGCACAGACAAATCCTGCGGAATACTAGATGAATTTCATAGAGCAGGACAACTGGTCACATGAATGGGTTAACTGAGGTTGCGATAAAACCTCTTTAATGAAATTATTAACTAACATTTGAATTGACTAGAAGTTGTGATTTACACACAAAACATAAAGATGTCATCGATGAATCAGTAAAAGCGCAAGTATAAAAACAAGCATTCTATCGGTCTAGTTAAGTGCTAGCGAGTTGGCTGAGTGGCATATTGGATAAATGAGTGTGGGACGGTTTGAAAACTTATGAAAGGGCTTATGTCATGACAAGCTAATGGACATTCACATTAGAGCATGGCTGAGTTAATGGGCTAAAGGAAGACAGTGTAAATGTATGATTGAATGTATGAGGCAATGGCATGTATGACTAAGATAAAAATGTGTGAACAACTGCTGGACTGAATTTATTCATATATAAATAAATAAATAAATAAATAAATAAATAAAGCTAAACATAGACGCATGCAACAGACAGTAATAGAGGAATCAGGAGACAGAGGGAGGCAGTCTGGATTTGTCAGCCCACCACATTTGTTCAGGGACAAGTGCTGCTGATGCCAAAAAATCCATTGGTATGCCCTACCTGTGGATGACATTGACAAGGAGGTAGGAGGAGAACACTGTAACCCGATGGCAGAGAATTGGGGCAGTAGCGACTTTGCTATCCCTATGTGCTTGTAGTGAGTTGGAAGATAATTTTCATATTAAAAGTGCCTTCTACATAAACGTATATGGCTAATAAGAAAATAATGTCCATGCTTTTACATGAAGATTATCCTTTACCAGTCTGTTGGAAATTACCCTTTCTGCATGGTCATCCCAAACGTTTTGCCTTCCCTTTTCGATGATTTTTTTTTTGGGCTTTAAGATTCTGGGCACTTTACCACTTCTAACCAGTGCTAAAGTGCATATGCTCTGTACTGAAAGCATGGTAACATTGGATTACTCACAATGTCATATTTAATTTACTTATAATTCCCAAGTACAGTGCCCAGGGCATGTCAATTAAATGTTACTAGTGGGTCAACAGCACAGATTGTGCCACCCACTCAATAGCCCTTTAAACTTGGCTCCGGCCTGCCTTTGCAGAGCCTGTGTGTGCAGTTTTAAATTGCCATTTCGACCTGGCAAGTTAACCTACTAGCCAGGTCCAAACCTTTTTTTTACATATAGGTCACCCCTGGAGTAGGCCCTGGACAGCCCATGGGCAGGGCGCAGTGTATTTAAATGGTAGGACAGGTACTTTTAAGTTTTACCTGTCCTGGTAGTGTACTATTCGTATTTCACAACTGCAAGGCCTATCCATAGCGTAACATTGGAGCTGCCTTGTAACCTTTTACAAGTACAACTTTAAATTGGGAAAAGACAGGAAAAACAGTTTTGCTGTCTCTGGACTCACAATTTAAAAACACATCTTTTAGTGAAGTTGGAGCCCGATTCACAGAACTAACTTACGTCAAAGACGTAAAGTTAGTACTTTTTGGTATTCACAGAATACACTTACTCATTTTGGTATTCACAGAAGGCACTTACTCATTTCGGTATTCACAGAAGTTAGTAGTCCTAACTTTAGGACTCCTAAATGCCTTCTGTGAATACCGAAAGTCTTAAAGTTAGGATTTTCTCAGTTTAGGAGTAGTAAAGTTAGGACTCCTAACTTTAGGACTCCTAAATGCCTTCTGTGAATACCGAAAGTCTTAAAGTTAGATTATTCTCAGTTTAGGAGTAGTAAAGTTAGGACTCCTAACTTTACTACTCCTAAACTGAGAAAATTCTAACTTTAAGATTTTCGGTATTCACAGAAGGCATTTAGGAGTCCTAAAGTTAGGACTCCTAACTTCTGTGAATACCGAAATGACTAAGTGCCTTCTGTGAATACCAAAATGAGTAAGTGCCTTCTGTGAATACCAAAATGAGTAAGTGTATTCTGTGAATACCAAAAAGTACTAACTTTACGTTTTTGACGTAAGTTAGTTCTGTGAATCAGGCCCTTGGTTTTTAAATTGCAGGTCTGAAAATTACACTTTTACAAATATGGCATTTTTTTACTTAGACCCTTTAGGGCCAGATGTACGACCATTCCCATTTGCGAGTCGCAAATTGCGAGAAATAGTGACTCGCAATTTGCGACTCGCTAATGGGAATGTACAACAGTGTCTCAGACACTGTTAGCGATTCCCAATGGGGTCGCAAAATGCATGCCTCATGAATATTAATAAGGCATGCGGAATTTGCGACCCCATTGGGAATGGCAGGCCCTCCCAGGTATGGTGGCCTGCTGGGCTCAGCAGACCACCATGTCTGGGACTACTTTTAAATAAAGCAGTTTTTTTTTAATGCAGCCCGTTTCCCTTAAAGGAAAACAGGATGCATTTCAAAAAAGAAAAATTAAATGTTTTCCTTTCATTTTTTAAGGGCAGGTAGTGGTCACTGGGACCAATGCCTGCCCCTAAAAAATATTTTCGCCTGCATTTGCAAAGGGGAAGGGGTCCCCTGGGGACCCCTCCCTTTTTGCAAATGCATTACCACCCTCTTGAAGAGAGCGGTAAATTGGGAGTGTTTTGCTACCGCAATTGCGGTCGCAAAACATTCGTACATGGCTTTGCGGTTGCTATTAGGAAGGCAACACCCCTTCCTAATAATTAGCGAGTCTCTAAACACTATTTTGCAAGTCGCAATTTATTTGCGACTCGCAAAATAGTGGTTGTACATTGGCCACAGGTTTTTAGCATGCGCAAACGGGTCGCAAACCCGTTTGCGCATGCTAAATACTGTTGTACATCTGGCCCTTAGTGCCTTTTGCCTTTCTCTAGAATATACGTCTGGGCTGGGTGGCAACTGGCTTCCTGCATTCCCTCTAGACAGACACGCACAAAGGAAAGGCTGGTGTGCTTGAGTGGTCATCTGCATGTTGATGGGTTTGAGCAGGATGTGATGGAGGGGCTGACACTTCAACTTGAAAGGGCTGGGTTCTTTCCCCACGCAAAGGACTGCATACCCCCATGTAGTGAATCTGGAGCCAAGGCAAGGAAGGGCAGGGTCTTGTGCACTACAAAGACAATTCTTTGAAGTCTCCCTACTTCATAGGCTAAAATGAGTATAAGTACTGGACCTCTGACACCATGTGCTCAGTTCACTTTTGGGCGCTGCAGGAGGGACTGCCACTTTGCTAACTGCTTTGCTGTGTTGGCCTGCTGCCTGCTGATTGCTGTACTGCCAGGAGGGACTGCCACTTTGCAACTTGCTCTGCTGTGTTGGCCTGCTGCCTGTTGCCTCTTGCCTGCCAGTGAGGGTGACTGAACCCACTCTCAACCACCTTTTGAATCCTAAGTAACTCCAAGGGCTTGTTGGCTTACCTCCTGTTCAGGGAGTCTCAGGATCATCAAAGACTTCACCCCCTTCCATGAGACTTTGCAGCCTGTGAGTTCAGCAGCAAGACCTGACAAAGATCAGCCTGTGCCTAATTGACAACTCTGCTAAGAGACCAGTGCTTCCCTTTGCCGAAGGATCAAGCGCTCCATTTTGCCCTTGAACGGTGCTTCATACTAGACTCGTGCTGCCCTCTTTCCAGGCTGTGTTTGCTGATTTGAACCACTGCCTTTTTCGACTCCACTGCAGCGCCTCTCAGAGAAGCGTTGCCAGAGAAGCGTTGCCAGTGTGACCAGGGGCGGGCCAGAAACGGGAGGTTCATCAGCCTGGCTCCATCCACAGGATCAGCACAGGGTGCTCTACATCCACAACTCCCTTCCACAGTGGCGGCTGGTGCATTTTGAAAGTGGTAAGGTGAAAAATGTTGAACGCTAATGTAATAAGCGAGCGAAGCGAGCGAGGCCGAACTGAAAAGGAGGGTGCGGGGGGGTTCTCCCCCCGCAAGAAAATTTTGAAAAAAATGGATTCAAATGGTAGGTTTTACACCACATATTTTCTGCAAATTGTTGAAAAAAAGGGGATCCAAATATAGCATTTTGAAGCACAAGTGTGAAGAAAACATTAGAATCAAATCAAAAATGTGCCCAATCCTCAAACTGGTCTACTTGCAAAATGACCCCCAAGCCAAGCACATACAACCAACGGAAACAGGCCCTCTAAGTGTTTCCCACCTGTAACACATCTCTGAACCACCTATGTTTTCATTGTATATAATAATGAAAATGCTGCAGTTTGTTCTTATTTATCTTATGCAATTTACAACCATTGACAAAGCCTATAGTCCTGGCTGGTTGTAGGTTTAATGTCACTCGTATTATATATCTGGAGGCAATGACAGAAGAAGCACAATACCAGTGGGGCAGCACACCATGCTAAGTACAGATTTTTAGCTTAACAGTTTTAAGCCACGCTCATAATTACATCGGCTGCCCCTACGAGAGACCCCCCAGTTTTTTCATCCCACTTAAAGCCCTGCACACACAGAAGTGTGTGTGTGTTTCGATTGATATATGGGGGGGTTTGTGGTGTTCTCCCCTCAAGAATATTTTGAAAAGAGGAGGGCAAATAGCTCATTTTAAAGCAAACTTAATTAACCCATTTTGTGAGAAAGCAAATTGTAGCTAACAGGGAACCTTGTGGAAGACCCCAGGGTGCAAGGCAGGCAGATGGACAGGACAGAGCTCAGGCAGGCAGATGGACAGAACAGAGCTCAGGCAGGCAGATGGACAGCACAGAGCACTCCAAGCCCCAGGACCACCACCGCTCAGTTACAGAGGAGTTGGGGACAGCAGCGCTGACACTGTAATCCCCTTGAACTCTTGTCAGCATGCTGACACTGGTACAGGGAGCAGGCAGCATGGGGGGCAGAGCATGCAGCGCAACATGACAGAGCCGGAAGAGGCGCACCTAAGGCGAGCTAACAGGGAACCTTGTGGGAGACCCCAGGGTGCAAGGCAGGCAGATGGTCAGGACAGATCTAAGGCAGGCAGATGGACAGAACAGAGCTCAGGCAGACAGAGCTCAGGCAGGCAGATGGACAGGACAGATCTCAGACAGGCAGAGCTAAGGCAGGCAGATGGACAGGACAGAGCTCAGGCAGACAGAGCTCACACAGGCAGATGGACAGGACAGAGCTCAGGCAAGCAGATGAACAGGGCAGAGCTCCGGCAGACAGAGCTCAAGCAGGCAGATGGACAGGACAGAGCTCAGGCAGGCAGATGGACAAGACAGAGCTCAGACAGGCAGGTGGACAGCACATAGCTCAGACAGATGGACAGGACAGGGCTCAGGCAGACAGAGCTCAGGCAGGCAGATGGACAGGACACAGCTCATCAGGCAGATGGACAGGACAGAGCTCAGGAAGACAGATAGACAGGACAGAGCTCAGGAAGACAGATAGACAGGACAGAGCTCAGACAGGCAGATGGACAGTACAGAGCTCAGGACAGAGCACAGGCAGACAGTGCTCAGACAGGCAGATGGACAGGACAGAGCTCACGCAGGAAGATGGACAGGACAGCATGTTTACCTGCACCAAAACACTATGGTGGTGCAGGGTGGAGGATTAAGACATCACAGCTGGTCTTTATCTCTGGAAACCCATGATGCATTGCACGATAGAAAGGATCAGATAACTGGTGAGCACAAAGCAATCTTTTAAAATCTCCATTGATAATCAAAAACCGTGCACCCTCACGACACAGACCCCAAGGGCTGACTCTGAAAGTGAATGCCTACAAAAAATATATATATATAATTTACAAAGGTTAGGAAACAGATTTAGTATAGTTAATTTAATAAAGCTTTGACGGATTATTTAGAATTTGAACCAAACTAAATTAAAACACCAAGGTGAAAACACTCACCCAACGGAGGGCAATATGGAATTCTGAACGGAGGGCAATATTGAATTCTGAGCTGTACTGAGACAAAAGACATAACCTTGGACTTCTGCTGAACCGACCCAACCAATGTAGCAGTAAAAAGAGTTAATAACTTTCTTTCATTTCTTATCACTGAAAGTGCAACACCAATAACGAAGTGATAAAGTATGCCTTGCGTGAGAGTGAAGGATCAAACAAGTGCTGAGCTCCCTGTCTAAGGCTTCCTGGTGCTGTTGGTGATCACAGATAGGCTCGCTCTTAAAGTCTCCTTTGCAACTCAAGCGCCTAAAACTAAAAAAAAAAAAAAATCAAAAGCCATGGTGCGAACACTGACAGCGGAAGACTGAAAATAACGCATGTTGCTTGTCACTGCGGCTAAAAACATGAACTCAGAACAGAGCAAAACAAAATCATTTAAACCCAGTGGAAAACTCCAACATCAAACTGCTGGCTGCAGGCAGTAGGGCCAATGACCGAACCTTGGAGCAGAGCTACTCGTGGCCACGTGGGCGAGAAAAACGGACCCATTACTTTCACTTTTAGAAGCGAGTGAACGCAAAATACGAGCACTAAATAAAGCACAGCTTTAGTGCATGGAAAGAAACTGAGAACTGCTCATCAAGCCGTGTCAGGGAAAAGAGAGTTTATCACATCAGCCCTGGGACTAGAGTGCTTATGACCTCTGTTGGAAACGTCTGAGCGCTAGGAGTGGTTAAAAGTGCCTCACATTTGCAGCATTGTACACGTGTGCATCTTTGGAATTTCATTAAAGAAGATTGTGCAGTTTTCTTTGCAGTTCAGTGTACTTAGTTCTCTTACCAGGTCAATACACGAGGTAGTGCCCAGCACCCCTCCCAGGGACGGCCTTTGTCTGGTCCGAGTACTGCTTTCAGCTGACTGCAGTCGCGGCTCGCAATACTCGCGGGGGGATTGTCGCGCGGGGGTTACCGGGGGGATTGTCATGAGGGGGGGGGTTCCAATAAAAAGAAACCTACCTGACAAGGTCCTGCGCCTCCTCTGCTCCTGGGCCAGGTCCCGCGCCGCCTCTGCTCCGGAACAGGCATCCTCCCTCCCCTCCTGTAAGCCAATCACAACGCTGCAATGGCAGCGTTGTGATTGGTGGGGAGTCCCGGATGGCGCACAGCCGGGCACCAGTAGGGACAACATTTTCTCTATGTAGGCTGCATGCAGCCTACGTAGAGAAAATGTAGAGTGCGCATGACTGCTTTGGTCGGCCCCAGGGCCGACCAAAGCAGTCTGGTACTCAGAGTGGTGCAAGCCACTCCTCCCCGATCCGCCCCCAACCAGGCGTATCCTCCTGCCCGCCCCCAACCAGGCACACCACTGCATTCTGCTTTCTCGCAGCACGAGAAGCAGAAAATAAAATGGTATTTAAAATACCATTTTATTTTCTGCTTCTCGCACTGCGAGAAAGCAGTGGGGCGGCGCTCCAACGCCTTAATGGAGCAGCCGCCACTGCCCTTCCAGGCAGCTAAGAAGCACAACAACGGGGGCCCAACTTCTGAAACCCGCCGACACCCCCTTAGCTCGACTCCTACATCGGTACTGACGCTTGGATTCCCCAACATCGGCGTCCCCTTCTTGCAAGGTACTTTTTATAATATGACCCATGCAGTCCCTGTAGTTCTACTGCACTCTCTCGCAGGTGGTTGAATTTGCCTCAGTGCAACAGTCTCATGGGACCGGTTGGAAACTTCTGTACAAGTGACTGTGGGGCCTTGATTTTCAGATATCTTGCAACTGCATGTCCAACAATCCACTGGATCTTACATAGTGTAACCTGGTCAGCGTGACCGTAAATAACCTCCCAAACGTGAGTTTTCTCTCAGCACTGGTATCCTTAAGCACTATGTTGAACTTTACAATTTCAAACATGCATAATTTGAAAAGTACTCATTGGAGTTTTGTGGTCTTGTGTTATTCTGCAAAGAGTGTAATATTTTTCTAATTCAGTGTGGAGTCTTGTGATGTTTTTACTGGGTTTCTGTGTTTTAAATGTGCACAAATACTTTACACATTGGCTCTTACGTTAAGTTTGACTACTGTGTGCCAAGCTACCGTAGGGTGAGCACAGGTTCATTTAGGTTGTGTATATGACTTACCCTGATTAGGATTGTGGTCCCTACTTGGACATGGTGCATACCTCTGCATACTAGAGACCCAATTTCTAACACAGCCATACTTATGTCTTGCAAACATGTATGCATTCATCATTAAGAACCAGCACACTGTTACTTTAGATTTATCTTTTAACAGAAATAGATGGCAAAGGAGAGGGATAGAATAAAGACATTCATACAAATTAAATCTTTCTGAGAAAATGTGACTGTAAGTTGACTTTATAGAGCATTGATATATTCCAACCATATATTTAACTGTCAATAAAATAACTAGAGAGAGGCAGTTAAGTAGCAGCAAATGAAATGTCAATATTCATCTATGTGAGGCCAGTTCTTAATTTATTGAAGAATAAGTGCCGGTGCCTAAAGCTTTATTCAGAAGGCCACAGCCACCATCAGCGCCCCGAATACCAAGGCTGCGTAGCCTGGAATCCATCTCATGCCTCTTTAATCTTCGTAAAGGACACTCCTTTAGCCCCTGTAGCTCACTTTTGCAGGTTCCGGCTTTCTTCCTTCATGACTGTTTTTCTGTCTTTCTCTTTCTCCATCTTGCTCTGATGTGCATTTTCCCTCTCTTGTTCTCTGGAATGTTAGGTGAGGAAAAGTAAGTGTCGGTCACCAGAAATAAGTGTCGGTGACCCCCACTGGCAGCCACCGGCTCAAATTAAGCACTGTGTGAGTCACCTGAGAAATGTCGAAAATCCGCCAGCATGCATCTCAATTGCAATTTTATTATAATTTTCAATGAAGTACAAGCTTTTCAATGATAAAATAGACCATTCAGGAGAATGTTTTAATTGTTTTTCTTCTATATTGAAAATTTGTATTCATTTACTCAAATGCTAAGCACCTCCTCTGCATGGCTTACAGTAACATAATGCTTGCTCACCTCCTGTTTACTTACATTGTTAATTTAAGTATTATTTATTGCTTTAGATCTTTCTCTATTCTGACTGAAAAACATTATTCATTTTTGACTGTTATCTTAATCTTGCACTAATCAGCCAATGCTTATATATATTTACATATTGACCGTTATTGACCAAACACATTTAGAAACATTGCAATCACATGTCAATCACATTTAAGAGAGTCTTGGGGTAACATAGTTTTAAATGAGCTATTCTCCCAGATCACATAAAAACACACTGAGGTCTATTCACAAAGGGGATTTTGTAGTACATTTAGTAGTGATGCAATAGTACTCTGAAGACACTCCAAAATGCTATTCACAAATCTACGTGCGGAGGTTCTAACTCTCCTATATTTTGCTGTGCAGAGATATTCGCCCTGATGTGGAGTCTCTACACATGTAAGAATGCATTTTAATAATATATGTGGGAGGGACAGGGAGGAGTCACTGGAAGATGGGGCATACTTACCACTAAAGCAATGGGGTTAAGGGAGGACTAAGGAAAGGTTAAGAGAGAGCTAGAGAGGACTTCAGGGAGGGATTTGTACCCATCCAAAAAGAGTAAGCCTATTCCTATTCACAAACCACACTTCTAAAGATACTACAGATAGAAGTGTGGAATAAATCCAGCACCACAAAATAGTTTTATATTTTACAAATTTTTTCCAATACCCAGATCTACTTTTTCTGTTATTGTCAGTCACAGCACATACTGCGTGGATGCCCCCACGTTTAGCCAACACTTTTGCTGATAAAGTTAAACGCTTCTATTCTCTTGGCAACATCAAACACGTCTGTGAAATTGGGATTTCAACAATCCAACAGCTTTTCTTGATCTTTTTTGCAAAACGAATTAAATACAAATTAGTCTCTCAAGTACACATACAGGTGGTCTCCAAACTCACAACTGTGGATACCATTCTCCGGGCAGCTAAATGTTCCTTCTCGGTATACTAAAAAAAGGTGCCTTACAAGCATTACATTTGGCTTTACATGAAGTGTTTTTCTTGAGGTATTTGTATACATTCCACATAATGAACGAGCCATGTTGTGGTTCAACCTCTGGTAAATTATCAACAATCGCTTGCCCAACATCCCCCAACAAACTGAATATTAATTCTCTTTTCCCTTCAGGAGTGATTTTGTTTTCTTATTAATGGCCACCAAATAATTCTCGAAGGCCTGGTGCCATTGCTTCCACCTCGAAATCGGTTTGCCTGGATTTAGCAAGAACAATCTAGGCAGGTTAAGTGTTTGTGAATGAGCAATAATTAAGCAAGAATAAGTAAAAGGTGAGTTTGTGAAAAATTAACAAATTACACTAGACCGAAAGGAAGAAAAATAAAAGTGAACACAGCTTCAAAAGTACAGAAAATTTGATTTACAATTAAGTTTAAACAGGAGATTCCCGTTTTCTCACAACACACCCTGAGCATTGCATGAATAAACTGGCACAGTTACACCAAATGTTCTTTAATTGATGAAACATGTGCCTTACATGCATTAAATTATCCAAGCTGACCAAATTTGATATGGTCCAATGCGCTCTGACAATGTTATTATTGAGCCTTACACTCTTTCTAATTGAACACACCCAGGGCCATAATTATCAAGTAGTTTTGTCGCACTTGCAACCAGGCCCGGACTGGCCGGAACGGGCACCGGGCGTTTCCCCGGTGGGCCGCCAGGGTGGGGGCTGGTTTTGGGCCCCCGGGGGGCTGTTTTGGTTACCGAAAGTCTGCAATATCGGCCCTCTGTAACAAAATCGGCCGAAGCCGGCCCTCGCAGACAGCTCAGCCGCACCCCCCCCCCCAGTGGTGGCTGGTGACATTTGAAAGTGGTGGGGCGTAAAATTATTGGCATACTGCACCGCAGCGAGCGAGCGTAGCGAGCGAGCCCGAACAACCTAAGAGGGGTTCGGGGGGGTTCTCCCCCTGAGAAAATTTTGAAAAAAGAGTGGACAAATGGTGCATTTTCAAGCAAATTTGAGAAAGCAGGAAGGTTAATAAAGCAATTGTGAAAGTGCAGTTATTACATTAATAAAGAGATGTCATATAACATAGGTAGCTGCTTATTCAAGCTTTCTTTCACCCCATAGTCCATCAGGGTCTTGATACAAGACAGATAAGAGAAAAAGCAGTGTGGTCCTCGACCAGGAAGACACTCATATTTTGTTGGTAAGAAGTCAAAGGATTGGTCAAATTGAAAACCTGAAATGCAATATGCAATCAAACAATTTGCAAGTACATCTCATCTATGTTCAACAAGCCATGTTTTACCCATGATTGGAATTGTGAATCACCAAATAAACTGAGCCACTGCAATCAAAAGCAGAGGGCCTCCTCAAAAAGTATGCCCTTAAGAGAGTTCTCTCATCTCATGTCCTCTCTATATTTTCTCTGGAAGTTGAAAACTCATCACATTCTACTGCACAAACCTGAACCCTTCTGCATATTCCAACACCAGAACTCATTCTTGGCCATTTAGTTTGGAGCCATTCATACCAGGAATACAGAAAATACCTTTAAATAGAGTAGAAGGTTTATGAATACAAGCACTTAGCAATTGTACATATACTATGAATGAGAGTCAAAGGAAACAAAAAGGAATAAAGAAGGGAGCAACACTCAAACACAATGAGGTAATATCACAAGATATGCTGCAGTATGCTGCACAATTTGCCTTTTCTTGCTACATAATTTACAAAACCCTGCCACTTAATTCCAGAGGCTCTGACAATAACATACTCAAAATAACATAACACCACAAATAAAACATAAGATGGCACATCACAACATATCAGGCAAAACAAAATGCAACACAATTAAAAATGCAACAAAACAAATTTACATTTCAATAATGCAGCACAAATACTCAGCAGCACAGAAAATACAACAGAACACATCACCAGCACAACAAAATGACACATGCAAAATGTGCACATTCTTGTCCCCATTTCCACCTCCAGAATCCTATTTTCAAAATACGATGGTAAGAAGGTTTTTAGAGCAAGCACTAGCTTAATAGCACCAGTCAAAACTGTTTTGTGATCTGTCCTGAGACTTCTAAACCCTCAGAACAAATGTTTCCATGCTAGTGCTTCATTTGGAAAAGAATGAGTGCAGGTGCCTGAAGCTCAGCTCAGAAGCCCATGGCTGACGCTATGAACGTCACCAGAGTGCTGGCATGTCGGCACCAGCTCTCCCAAATGCATTCTGGTTACTTTAGTTCATAACAGTCTAAGTACTCCATCACACCACAGCTTCCGCCTACACCTTGGTGTCGGTGACATCCCTTCATAAACAGTTTTACCAGTGGGGAGGGTCAGTAAGCAATGTGACGGGCATGCAGCTTTCACAGCAATGGCATTTTGGCCCTCAACACATTAGATTCGCCTGAAAACTCGCAGGACAAAGAGATGCTTGCACATTGTGCAATAAAGGAGTTTGTAGTGCTCGTGTTTACCCTGAAAGCTGTTCTGCAGCTTCCTGGCTCCGAGTCAGCAAGGAAAGGCGCCCTTGTTTACACTAGAGTGTGCCCACTGTACACATCACAACTAACATTCAAGTCAGGAGTAGATCAGCACCGGGGTAAATAAAGAACGCAAGTTAAAAGCCCTTTAACACTGTCTAAAACAGAGGAAGGCTAAACTAAACATTTGGGCTTCGGGCGTGTTGTGCTCATGCATCTCACACACACCTCATAACTGCCAACATTGGGAGAACCAAAAGACGTAGGTTTTTCTAGGAAACAAAACCATCAATTAGCATAATGACGACGTCACCAGAAATGACATCATACGACCTTTGACCTGACAGTCACATCACCAAAAACCACAGAATATGAAATTGGAACCAGAGCATAAGAGACGATGATGTCTTCTGCCTTCGGCGACAACATCAGCTATAAATGCACAGCTCTAATCGCTGTGGCCAGACGTGGCCTCAAAATGAAAACACTGTGTCATTCACTACACGGAGTGTGCCAGCAGGGAAGCACGCGTTTCAAAACTCTGTACCCTTCAGGTTGGTATTAAACTTACAATCGTGTCAAGCCCAGGCGTTTTCATTAAGTGATAACAGCGCTCGTTCACAAAGGGAAGCAGCGCCTGTCGCTGTCCGCGGGGAAAAACAGGAAGGGGAAGAAAATATGTACCAGTAACAACGTTTAATACAGATTATGAATGTCAGCATAGTAAACCAACGTATCTAAACAAAACACGTCTTCATATAAAGGAAATTGGGAGCACATTTAAAAGTATGGCGTACTTCAAGAGCGTGCATAAGTTACATAATCGACTCACAAGCAGTGCAGGTAAGTGGACCAGGCGTGAGCTATCGGGGAGGTCTGGTCCACCTACCTCGTGAGCATCTACACTACAGGTCCCATGGCTCTGGGTACGGTTTAAAAGTCACAAAAGGAACTGGCAGGAGAGGGTAGTTTGAGCCGAACTAGTCTTCCACGAGACATTTTCTGCTCAAAACAGCAACATTCTTGTCAAGCAAAATGTGTGCTTTTGGGGGCATGAAAAACATGTGCTGGCCTGATATTGTAATGTCAATCCATATGCGAGTGAATATTATTATATACACACACACATATATATGTATATAAACATTACTTAAAATTGTAAAATAGTACTAGTAAAACCTAATAATACCTCATTCCAAATGAAAACTCTCCATGTCATTACAAAGTTCTAAAAGGAACACTAAACGGTTCAACCTCAGTCCAGCCCTTTGCCACGCACGTCATCATATCTGACAGAAGACTGCTGGTCCCTGTACAGGTGAAGCAGTGGTGGCAGTGCACCATAAGTAGTGAATTCTTAGCTTAGCATGTCCAGACCTTGCTTATCTGTGTCTGTGAGAATGTGCCCCACCGGCCAACCTCATGTGAAGTTCTGTTGTGTGTCAGCATGGGGCGTTGGGCGCTACAATTTGGATGAGCAGGTAAACTGCAAGGGGGAGCAGCATACCTCCTAAGTCTCTGCTAGTCCTACCTGGGCCCCCGCTGTCTGCAGGGCCGGGCCCCTGGAGGTGATCTGCAGTGATGGAGTGCAGGAGAAGCAGCAGCAGCAGCGAAGGAGTGAGCGCCGCAGCCATCGTTCATCCACACTCGTCAGTTCTCTCCAGACCTCAGTGCCGGCCTCAGTGCCCTCCCTCCCTCCCTCTCTTCACGAGATCACCGGAAACAGACAAGTACGCTGAGCGCGTGCGGTTTGTATAAAAGACACTTCCTATACTCGCGGCGAGCACTGAGGTGCCATAAACCTTGCAGACAGAGAGAGATCAGACCAGAGATGTAAAATATAAAGACATCTTGTGCCACTCGGACAATTTATGAAATGGAATTGAATTGATACAAAGCTATCTATAAAAATAATCTTCCCTGCTACGACACAAGACAGATCCGGATGACATATCCCTCCCAAGATATTTTTGCACCTCATTTGCAGACGCGGGGGGGGGGTTGTGCCAAGGGCCCGGGGGATTTTTGAAATGAAAAAAAGAAAATCCTACCTGAGGAGGTCCGCCGTCCGCGCCGCCTCGGGTCCGACTCCGTTTGGCCCTACAGCCCTGCCCCTCTCAGCCAATCCTGGCGCTGCTGGCAGCGCCAGGATCGGCTTAGGGCACGGTTACCTCTCGCCCGCCTGCCCATAAGGAGACCGAGGTTTGAGCCTTTGCTCAACCCTCGCTCTCCTAATGGGCATGCGCAAGCCAGTGCACACACAAGTGCGCATGACTGGGCACGGCGCGAAAATTCGGTGCCCTTCCCCACTCATGCGCACTTGTGCTGCCTGCTGCCCCTGGTCCCTCTGACAATCATGTCAGTCAACATGACGCAGGACCGCCCACCCCCTTCAGACTCTGAAGGGGGTGGGCGGTCCGACGTCATGCTGACTGACATGATTGTCAGTTCTCCCTCGGCTCTTTGAACTTAAGTAAACTGATTCAGTTTACTTAGGTTCAAAGACGCCGAGGGAGTTGCGGGCGGGGGGGCTACGCCCCAACGCCCCAATGGACGCACCGCCCCTGCTCACCTGCCAGGTGACGTGATGGCAAACATGGATGAGGCACTCGAGAGAGGCCCAGGGTGGTTTTATATCCCCGCCTCCTGCTTGCAGCTAGTCCCTTCCAGGCTACCCCTTGTTCTACCGCCACGTATTTACCCCCGCTCCCCTATCTTACAAATGTCTTGGCTCCATCGTCTCCCTATTACACATTCTCCCAGCCTCCCCTCTGCTCCAGTCTCCCGGCCCTCCTTGCCCCATCGAGCTCCTCCCTCCTCTATCACTGCACAGTCTTCTGAATGCTCAGTCATGTCTGAAATTCTTTCATGCTCCAGCCTCTTACTTGTTTTGCCTTCTCACAGCCTCCTCCCTGCTCAATCACCTCACAGCCCCTGCTCCATCTCAGTCTCTCCTCCCTGCTGCATTTCACAGCCTCCTTCCTGCTTCAGCCTCACAGCCTCTTCACTGCTCCATCATCACAGCCTCCTGCTCCTTCATCTCACAGCATCCTCCCCCACACTGCATCTCATAGCATCCTCCTTGCTGCATCACACGACATCCTCCTTGCTGCATCATCTCACAGCATCCTCCCGCTGCATCTCACAGCCTCCTCCATCATCACAGCCTCCTGCTCCTTCATCTCACAGCATCCTCCCCCACGCTGCATCTCATAGCATCCTCCTTGCTGCATCTCACGACATCCTCCTTGCTGCATCACCTCACAGCATCCTCCCCGCTGCATCTCACAGCCTCCTCCCCGCTCCATCATCGCATTGCCTCCACCCTGCTCTAGCCTCACAGCCTCATCCCTGCTCCAGCCTCCTCCCTGCTCCTTCATCTCACAACCTCTTCCCTGCTGCATCTCACAGCCTCCTCCCTGCTCCAGCCTCACAGCCTTCTCCCTACTCTTTCATCTCACAGCCTCTTCCCTGCTGCATCTCACAGCCTCCTCCCTGCTGGAACGAGTTTGATTTCTTTGGTGCAAGCCCTGAGAAGCAGCGGGCCCTGTGGGGTTACTTCTGAAAACATCTCACCTGTAGTCAACAATGTATTATACTTATAACCACTCTGGAACACCCAGAGATGGGAGGTTTTGGCAAGTGACAGGCCTCCTTTCTGCCTCTTAGACTCCCAACTTCCATTGTTCCCCAGCCTCCCAGTTCCTTCACCTGCAGGCCACCATCACCTCCAGCACCCCCTCCTCGTTATTCGCAACCCCCGAATCCACCATCCCAAAGCCTCACCTAGGCTCCTTCCTCTACCAGCCTCCCATTCCTCGGCCCCGCCCGTTCCTTTAACTTCTAGCTTCCATCATCACCAACTTTTTCACCGCCTCATGTACCATGGAATACCAAGACTGAGCCAGAGGCCTGTGTTCTCGGGTGGTATCGCGAGATCTCCGGCAGGTCTCATTTTACTGGGTGCCACCTGGAATGTTTTCATGGAAGGCCTGCGCCTCTTCCCGCCTCATTCATTCGGGGTCAGTGGGGGGCCGAACCTTCACCCACCGAATGTACTCCTGATAAGAGATTCCTTCCACCCCAGTTCTCTTGCCCCAGCTTGTACCGGGGGCTGCGTACAGTACGGCAGGCAGAGGAAGAATGGGCGCCATTGTGTCACCCTGTGCGCCCATGTCGAAAGAACATACACACAGCTGCCGGTCTCATGAATGTTTGTGCAGAAGGGGTGATGGGGCTTGGTGGTGTGATGAAGTTTGTAGTAAAAACACTACCTCACATGCTCTCCTCCCGCCCCAGACAGGCCCCGCCCCGCTCACCTGCGGCGCTGCATTCCTTTCATCTGGGATCTTTAGGTTTCTGTTATTCTGCTGCAGGCAAAGGAAAAACCCAGACATTGTAATGGGGCTAAATATAAAACGTGTTCTCGGAGCCGCCGGGCCCTTCAGAACAAAGGGGACCTCTTCGGGAGGCGGTAAGTATAGTACGGTCTGGGGAAGCAAAATCCCCTCTCAGGTAACTGTAGAGCAAGCATGGCAAGCACTGAGAACAAGCTTCTCTTACACGGAACAGGTAAAGCAGGGGCAACACCGTACCTCACACATACACACTACAGGTGCAAAGGCATCAGCAACCGTGCAAGCTTCCTTCACACATAACAAGTAAAGCATAGGTGACAGCAGCAGTGCAAGCATTCCCCACACATAAGTATAGCATAGGTGAAAGCAGCAGTGCAAGCATCCCCCACACATAACAAGTATAGCATAGGTGAAAGCAGCAGTGCAAGCTCCATTCGCACTCATCACAGATGTACATAGGTGGAACTAGTGCAAGCTTCCCTCACACTTTTTTCTCTCGTAGTTTTATATAGCGCAAACTAGAACCGAAGATATCGGGTATCAGAGCGCTTTACATAGAACCAGGGGGCATATTAGCAAGGGCACTATCGCCGCTTTAGCGGCACTTTTTGCCGCTAAAGCGGCGATATTTTTATCGCCCTATCAGCAAACTGTCTCTAACAGCAGTTAGCGACAGTTTTCGGGCATTAGCGCCCGTTTTTTTACCGCTTTGCATGTCAGCGATATTTATCGCTAATGACATGCAAAGTGGGCGTTCCTCACTAAAAATACACGCAGACAGTCGCAAACACAACTTCACACTATTAGCAAGGCCCGCGAAGCGATAAAAAATGTGCGTTAACCCCGATTAGCGCTGGATTTTAACACCTGCTAGAAACCTGACTTAGCCATTATAGTCTATGGGAGGTGGATTCTACGGTTAAGTCCCCACCTGCCTATTAGCGAGTTTTTCCTTAGCGATAGGAATTTATCGCAAGGAATTCTCGTGCTAATGCTGGGAATCGCCGCTATCGCTGGATTTGTTTCGCATTGGAGATAAAACGTTGCTAATAACGCGTTATCTCCGCAAACGAATCCAGCGATAAAAAAAACGACGCTAACTGTGGTTTGCGTTAATTAACGCACGCTGTTGGTAATAGGCCCCCAGTTTTGTTACACAAGGACACATTCATTTTTTGTTAGGCACGGGGAGATTAAGTGATTTGCCCAGAATCACAGGAGGTTGAGCGTTGTTGCCGAGATTCGAACCAGATTCCCCAGCTTCGACGTCGAACGCTCTAGCCTTAAGGCTCTCCCCAAATATATACACATAACAATTACAGCATAGGTGACAGCAGCTTCCAGACCTCAGTGCCGGCCTCAGTGCCCTCCCTCCCTCCCTCTCTTCACGAGATCACCGGAAACAGACAAGTACGCTGAGCGCGTGCGGTTTGTATAAAAGACACTTCCTATACTCGCGGCGAGCACTGAGGTGCCATAAACCTTGCAGACAGAGAGAGATCAGACCAGAGATGTAAAATATAAAGACATCTTGTGCCACTCGGACGATTTATGAAATGGAATTGATACAAAGCTATCTATAAAAATAATCTTCCCTGCTACGACACAAGA
The DNA here is from genome assembly GCA_963921515.1 of Calotriton arnoldi. NCBI lineage: Eukaryota > Metazoa > Chordata > Amphibia > Caudata > Salamandridae > Calotriton > Calotriton arnoldi. Next base: position 871,464 of record CAWUFW010006519.1, on the reverse strand, counting down.
CAGATCCGGATGACATATCCCTCCCAAGATATTTTTGCACCTCATTTGTAGACGCGGGGGGGGGGGGGTTGTGCCAAGGGCCCGGGGGATTTTTGAAATGAAAAAAAGAAAATCCTACCTGAGGAGGTCCGCCGTCCGCGCCGCCTCGGGTCCGACTCCGTTTGGCCCTACAGCCCTGCCCCTCTCAGCCAATCCTGGCGCTGCTGGCAGCGCCAGGATTGGCTTAGGGCACGGTTACCTCTCGCCCGCCTGCCCATAAGGAGACCTAGGTTTGAGCCTTTGCTCAACCCTCGCTCTCCTAATGGGCATGCGCAAGCCAGTGCACACACAAGTGCGCATGACTGGGCACTGCGCGAAAATTCGGTGCCCTTTCCCACTCATGCGCACTTGTGCTGCCTGCTGCCCCTGGTCCCTCTGACAATCATGTCAGTCAACATGACGCAGGACCGCCCACCCCCTTCAGACTCTGAAGGGGGTGGGCGGTCCGACGTCATGCTGACTGACATGATTGTCAGTTCTCCCTCGGCTCTTTGAACTTAAGTAAACTGATTCAGTTTACTTAGGTTCAAAGACGCCGAGGGAGCTGCGGGCGGGGGGGCTACGCCCCAACGCCCCAATGGACGCACCGCCCCTGCCCCCCCCGCCTCAACTACTAAGCCCCGAGTGGCTTGATAAATCTGGAGTGATGGAACACAGCCCAAATTACTGTGTTGCGTTACTCTGCCCTGGGAGTCGTTCCATTGGTGGTGCGTGGGTGTTCCCGCGCAACACCCATGAATTTTGGCGCATTCCCAGAATTACCATACGTGGTAGATCTGGGAATGTGTCAAAACTGCTACGCATCCCTAGGGGAGGCGCAACGAGGAGAAATATGTCTATTTCTCCTCATTATTTCCTCTTTTTATGTGTGCTGCAGGAAAATGTCTCAGGGGATTTTTTTCAGAAAGTGTCCCTTCCTGCACAAAAACAATCCTGTTTACAACGCTGTCACCCTATGGTGCAAGGGTGCCTGCATTGGCACTAGGCAGCACATTGTGCACCAGTGCTGGGAATAGACAGGAATGCGCTTTATAATGTTAAATATGGTGCAGTCCTGCCCTTACCCTGTCACACAGCGCAGCAAGGTGACTTGCTGCAAAGCGCTCATGACTTGTTGATAAATATGCCCCACAGTATAAAGGAGTACTCTTTGAAAACTGGAATAGTCTCAGCTTTCCAGAAATATGCAGTTACACATGCCCAATTGCATATGATGCAGGTTTATAAATGTATAAATACTGCGCATGCTAATGCATTCTGGGGGTTGTTTCTCTCCAGGGGAAATATCTGTGCACATGGGAAATATTTTTCCACATGGAGAAATCTCTTTCATGTGCAACAATTTCAGTGGTGTTTTCTTGCATCCTGTATAGGCAATGATTGCTGTCCTTGACAGGAACAGCGGTGCTCTTATCGAGGCTGACCCATCCACAAACTGGTTTGTAAGTGTTAACTAAATACTCACTGCATTTCCGCCCTGGAAGAGAAATTAATTATGTCATGCGCACCTCAATTTCAATTTAGGTGCAACCAGGACTTTGTCAATTAGGCCCAATATATTTAAATTTGAAATATATTTTATACTAACACATGTAGTTTTTTCAATAGTGGTTTAAATGAACAAGCTTTAGGGTTAATATTACTAATATGTCTGCCCAGTTTTGAAACGCTTTTAAACATATATATTCTAAAACACATTCATAGCTTTATCTGAATACAATAATTCACAAATTGTAACCACCAGATTCATACTAAGGCCCTTATTACGATGTCGGGCGGACATTGCGGAATCGGGACCGAACTCCGGTCCCAACCGCAGCATTACAATGCGACCGCACAGGGTGCGGTTGAATACTCCCATTTGTCTATGGGCGCTTGTGCTGTGGCTGTAAACTGGCCGTAGCACAAGCTCCTATAGACAAATTGGAAGATCTGTTCATCTCTGCTCCGCGTGGACACGGTGCAGGAGTAAACAGGGGCATCATAGGTGCCCCTACGGCCCCCAACCAGAGGCCGCAGGGTGAAGGGGGCCCTGCTAGGGGCCCCCAATACTGCTTTCTGACAGGTTTTCCATTTCAGAAAGCCCAACATAAAAAGCCTGTCGGAAACCGGCATTGTAATCTCTATGACAGAAACGCAGTACATAGGAATTACAGACAGGCCTCTGACTGGCCGACGGGCTCCTTGAGCCCGTCGAAATCCAGCCGGAATGACCGGCCTGTTTCACTTTCGACTGCCTGCATTGTAATGCAGCGGTCGAAATTGAAACCCACGATGGGACCCGGAAAGCCTCCGACCTGCGGTTGGGAGCTTTCAGGGTCTCATCGTAATGAGACCCTATATTTCATAAGGATGGAGGACAAATCTCTATAAAACCTCTCACATTATGATTGATGTAAAGCAAGTTTGTACAATACTGTATTTTAAATATAACATTAAGATTACAAGTGCTATCTAAAAAATATTTCATGCCAAACTTGCACTTATAGAACAAATAACTTTATTAGCATTGGACACACAGTAACCTCAACGTAGGACTCAGTATAATAATTAAATATTATTGGGTCTTGCCTTTCCATAGTTAGACTTTTTTATTACAATACAGTGATCTAGAGTTCTCATTAGCTCAACAAGTGATTTTCCTTCATCAAAAAAATCACATTTGATTACTGAGCTGCTGATTTAAAAAAAATCTTTTTAAAGCTATCTTTCACACTATGGGGCCGATTCCGATCTGGGTCGGAAAACTCTCCGACCGAGCCGGATCCGGAGAGATTTCCGACCGAGCCGGACTCCTGCAGTCCAACCGAGCGAGTACGATGCAGCCACATGCTGCCGGACTCCATTCGGTCGGACTCCCATTGAAGTCAATGGGAGCCGGTCGTACGACGCGTACATGGGCTCCCATTGACTCAATGGGTACGTCGCGAACAAGTGCGCCCCCTACAGTGTGTACGCGTTGGTGCAACCCGCACCGTACATGCATGTTTAGGGGGGACCCTTGGTCCCCCCTGTGTTCAACTCGTAAGGCTATGGGTGAAGGGGGGTCCGGCACGGACCCCCCAAGTCCGGCTCCGGGAGCTTTTTCGAGCCGGACGCTCCGACTCGATCCGGCTGTCCGACGCGTACATCGTACTCGATCGGTCGGATAACGTCTCCATTGCGTGGTGCGATTCGATTCCGTACGAGTCGGTCGGAGCGGTTCGGATCCGGAATCGGTTCGGTCGGAACACACGCGTACATTCGCATCGTACTCGCTCGGTCGGACAGCTGTACAAGTCGGTCGGAAAAAACGCGTACGGCTCGTACTTTTTCCGGCCGGATCCCGTTCGGAGAGTTTCCGACCGAGATCGGAATCGGCCCCCTTGTCAGATGTTCAGTGCTACCAGCCTCATTAATTTAATCTAAGTTCTGGTAAGTAAAAACCTGAGTTAGGGCTTCATTACAAGATGGGTGGGCTTACCAATATCCTGGAGCTATTGGTGCTGCACTTAGCAGTAATTTTGGGAGGCAGGGATATTGTGATATTGTAACATTGTACCTGCACAGCCCCAAAGAAATGAGGATTTGCAATTAATTTTGTGATTAAGGCATTAGACTCTTTTAGTAAGTCAAGTCTCAATTTTTAAGCCATTGCCTTTTGTTATGTTATGTTAACTGTATTTGTATAGCGCATTATTGCCCTGAGGCGTCTACGCGCTGTAATGTATAAACTGCGAGTGTCAGTCAGGTTGGCATACAAGTTATCCGATTTGAATAACCAGGTCTTTACAGCCCTCCTGAAAGAGATGAGACTAGATTAGTTTTTTATGCAGAGAGGCAGTGTATTCCATATTTTGGATGCTTCCAGCAAAATGCACTTTCCACCCCATCTTGCCTTTTTGAATCTCGGTTGTACCAATAGGTTAGCAGTAGCTGGATAAAGCTTTCTAGAAGGAACGTATAGGTTAAAACTTTGATTCAGGAAGTCAGGACCAAGATTGTGAACTGCCTTATAGGTTAGACACAGCACCTTAAAGGTTATTCTTTGCTTAACAGGAAGCCAGTGCAGCTCTTTCATGTTTTGGGCAACTGAACACAACTTAGGGATTTTCAGTAGAAGCCTAACCGCTGCGTTTTGCAAGACCTGAAGTTTATTTAGGTTATACTTATGGTTGGTCAGAAGTAGACTGTTGCAATAATCTATTTTAGACAGAATTAGTGAGGTAACTATTGTTTTTTGTAGGTTGGCAGGTATGAAAGGTAGAACTTTTTAAATTATCCTAAGGGTGTTAAATGTGGAGGAGGTAAGTTTATTTACATGATCTGTAAAGTCAGGTTTGGTGTCAATAATCACACCCAAATTTCGCGCCTTCTCCACTGGGAGGGGAATTGGGTCCATGGTGGTTGGCCAGGCTGACGGACCCAAAAAATTTGATTTTGGTCCAAACAGTAGGACTTCTGTTTTTTCTGAGTTCAGTTTGAGGCAATTTTTATTCATCCAATCGTGGACAGCTATCATGCAGTTCTGAAATCTGTTTCAAGTAGTGTCATCATTTTTCCCTATGGAGACAACAATTTGGGTATCGTCAGCATAGGATGTGAGTGAAAATCCGAAATTTCTTATCAGATCTGCTAAAGGGGAAACATAAATGTTAAAAAGAGTGGGGCTCAGCGAAGATCCCTGTGGGACTCCACATGGCAGGGAGAACGAGTGAGAAGTAAGATTTTCTAACTTTACTACTTGCTCCCTGTCCACTAAATAGGATTTTTAGTAAGTTCCACGCCTGACCTGTGATTCCACAGGTGCTTAGGTGACTTAATAGTAATTTATGATTGACAGTGTCAAAAGCCTCCGAGAGATATAGCAGGATTAGGGCTACCACTTTTCCCTGATCTAGGGCTTGTCTGATCTCTTGTATTGCTTTGAGCAGTGCTGTCTCCGTACTGTGGCCCGTCCAAAAGCCAAATTGTGTTCTATCTAGAAGTTTGTTGGTCTTGATAAAAGTAGCCAATTGTTCATTCAGAAATGTTTCCGCTATTTTGGCTGGTAGTGGGAGACAGGAATTTTTCAGAAATGTCATCATCTTTGAGCTGGAAAAATGTGGCCAGGGTGTTTGCGAATATGCTGGATTCCTAGTATTCCTGACTCTCCCTGAAATTGTATTTAAGGTTGAATCGTGAATGACTTGACCCTCAGAATGAGGGCCTGAGGGATCGGACTATGTCCATCCCAATTGTAGGCAAAGGGTATGAAAAAAGGAATGCTCCTTTATCTTTACTTTTTAAAAACGCTACTTTCTTTCCTTTAAATCAGAGCCCTGTGAAAACAAAGAATATATCCAATAGTATATAACAACATGGGTGAAGTTTTGTTTTCTATGCTTCTCAGAGATAAAATCAGGTTTTCTACCATGGCTGAATGAAATGTTTTATGTCATTTCCGGTTGCATGCTAATTTTTCTAATTATTTATAGCCTTTTTTATATAATAATTTATGTGAGAAAGTCCATCCGAGATCTTTACATTGATTTGTAACATATACCAACTTATCTTCATAAATGTAGTTAAAGTACACCTCCCTTTTAAGTTTACCAAAAAGGTTACCTTTTATGTTTCCTAATTAACATAAGGGATTTTTCATGGCATTTAATGCTCAGTGCAGGTTGATTTGGGCCGGATTCAGTATCACCAGATCATCAGCATAACTCAGAATTTGAGAAAGGTGTCCCTGCAGCTTTTCTAGATTTTTGAGGCATGCAAGCAATACATAGTACGAATAATAGGGCTCTAATTAAGAGATGCTAATTTTCTCGCCTGTTTGTATTTAGGTTCTCGTTTCTCATGCAAGCTGCATAATTATCATTAGGAGTTGATTAGAAATAGTTACACAATTTTTTTTCAGATTTTGCGTGTTCTAGTATATTAATCTCAAGTGGAGGTAAACCAGTAAAGACCATGAATAAAAAGAAGCAGTTGGAATGTACTTGCCTCCCTAATAATCATTGCAGCAGAACTCGCTTATATGACTTTGATTTCCCTACCTGAAATTTAGGGGGCCCACTGGAAAACACATATTCTTCTTTAAGCAGTCTAGAATCAGGAAACATGCCTGTCAAAATGTTCCCGAGAGTCTTGAACCAGTCCTGGGCTCTTTGAAAATTTTATTTTGACAACTACTTTAAACTTAACCTAGTTAATAGCAGCATTGTCCAGTCAGTGCCTAAAAAGCCATGGATTCTGTAAACAGCATGAAAACCTATACACAGAAAAAAATGTCTGGCTCCCACTGAGAAAGTAGCCCTCTCAAGAAGACATAGGTTGACATTCACCCTGAGAATATGAGATTGAAACATTTCCCGCTCAAACATAAGTTTCTCTTTCAGAAACACTAGAGAAAATGGTTCAAAACTTTGATAAGGAAAAGCAATACAACTGTAGAAATAACTTGAAATATGTGGAAAAAACAAGGTGAACCCCCAAGAGGACGTATTGATTGAACATTGCACGAGATGCAAACATTGATGGTAATGAATTAATGGGAAACTAAAATAGTGATAGATGCCACTCTTTATCTCCAGCAAAAAGAATAATTGATGGAAAGAATGCAGAACAATGTAATATATTCACCCCAGTACAGAGATCTGGGCCTACATTCATCGTTTTTTTGCTCCCCATGCCATTCCAGTTTGAACCCAGCCATATGCAAATCAGTCTTGACCCTGTGCCTAGTGGGAACAGTCCAGCCCGAACTGCCAGGCCAGGTCCTCCCTGGACTGGAAACAAGCGTCCTAGCACCGGTTTCGGGGTTTCATCCCTCATCAGCCGGAATAGCTTAACTCGAGTGGCATGGAGAGCACGGGACCCCGTACCACTCAGGGTGACAAATGCAAAAAGAACAATTGATGGACAGAATGCAGAACAATGTCATACATTCACCCCAGTACAGAGATCTGGGTCTAAATCCATTGTTTTTTGCTCCCCATGCCATTCCAGTTTGAACCCAGCCATATGCAAATCAGTCTTGTCCCTGTGCCCAATGGGAACAGTCCAGCCCGAACTGCCAGGCGAGGTCCTCCCAGGACTGGAAACAGCATCCTAGGACCGGTTTCGGGGTTTCACCCCTCATCAGCCAGGATAGCTTGACTCCAGTGGCATGGAGAGTAGCATAAGCTGGAGCAGCACTTTGGTGACAGTGAGGGACACATGTCATAAACTATTTGGAGTTTGCAAATTCATGAACACATTGTGTAAAATTATGATAACAGTTGCCAATATGAAGCAGTATGTGGAATGATGCTCTCAGAAGGTAGAACATCAGGTATGACTTAGGGCCTAATTATGAGTCTGGCGGTTCAAGGACCGGCAGACTCGGGGGGGTGCAGCAGTCCATCCACCGCCACACTGGCAGTCCAACTGCCCCATTAGAAGTTGGCGGTTGGACCGCCATTGCACCACCACAGCCACCAGGAAACCGCCATTCCCTGGCTGTGGCACAGTGGTCAGGGCCTCATAAATATGCTGGTGGCGCCGCTGGGCACCGCCTTGCATATTACGGGTTTTAGGACCGCCAACAGTGTCACGGAGGTCTTTCCTCCATGAAAAGGCTGGGGGTCCTGAAACAATGTGGCTGGGGATGCATGCAGGGCAGCACAACATGTTCCCCCCTGTGTTGCTGCACCCCAGTTCCTGCATGGCATGGATTTTACAGTCCATGCGGTGCAGGAACTTTATGTGCGTTCCCATTGCGATGCCCATTTTCAGGGGCACCATTGTGGGTCTGCCAAAATAAGCTCGCCAGACATGAGGAAACTCATAATCTGTTGGGTGGTGCGACCACAGGTTTGGTGGTGTGGGAGCGGGCTGCCGGTGAAGCAGTTTGCTCCCGCACCGCCAAATTGGTAATCATGCCCTTATTGTCGAAGACTCCAAAACAAAAAAAATTGGATAACTATTTCACTAGATAATATGCTATTATACTCAAACTCAGGAATAGGGAATAACATATTTTACTGTGTCCAAACCATAGATATACATTACATGTTCTTAGTAGATTGAGATTAGTTACCAACTTTTTCAATAGAGCTGTGTCTGATAAAGGAAGCCATCCTGAGCTACTGCCCTATACATGGACTACTTAGAAGTACAGAAAGGGGCAGAGGGAGGAACGAGGAAGGAGAAGAGGCATGCAAGAAAGGAGAGAAAGAAAATGCAGAAGGTAATGAATGTAGGAGAAAAAGGAAGTAAAAAAGGAGATAAAGAAAGTAACAGTGTAATAAATGAAAGTAACGAAGGACCACAGAAAGCATGGAGAAAAGGATCAGAAAGAATGAATGAAATGGAGAACAAAAGGATGATGGAGTAAGGAAAAAGAAAGAATGAAAGAATGACCAAAGGAGAGAAGAAAAGCACGCAGAACACAATGAAAGAAAAGAAGTAACAAAGTAAATAAACCGAAGGAATGGAAGGATGGAAGAAAAGAGAGACATGTATAAAGGAAGGTAGAAATAAAGGCGAAAGAAGAGAAAACATGTAATGGAGGAATTAAGGAATAAGGTGGAGAAAAGGAGAAGAGGTGAGACAAAGACAGGGGAAGAAAGTAATGAGAGAATTAAAAAGGCACAAAAGGCAAAGACAAGGAAAGGGAAAAGGTGCAAAGGAGAGGAAAAAATTAAGGCAGGAGAGAAGGAAAGAAGGAAGCAAAGAATAAAAAGGAGAAAGTGAAAAAATAAGAGAGAAAAATAGAAAGAAAGAAAGCAGGGAAAGAGTACAAATGATGAAGAAGGAAGGCTAGAAACATGAGAGAAAAAGGAAAGAAGTGGATAGGAAAGAAGAGAAAAAAAGAGAGCGAAAGAAAAAGAGAGAAAGGAAAAGAAAGAGAAAGAGAAAAATTAAGACAAGGGAAAGAAAGAGAAAAAAGGAAAGACTGAAAGTGACGTAAAGAAAAAGAGAAAAAAAGAAAAAGGTGAATGAAGTGACAATCTCAATAAAACCTCCCTGTAATATAGCCTTATAGCCCGCTGCAGGGGCTATACCGGCCATTAAAGGGCTGCTCCAGCTTTCAGCTCGGGCCTTTAATGAGGGAGCAGGACTTTAATATAGCCCAGCTACGGAGGGTTCTAAGGCTATTAGAACATTCCGCAACTAGAGGGCAGAATGTTCTAACAAATAAAACAAAGGCCTCATGGAGTCCAAGGGGATTGAAATCCCCTCGGGCTCCATGAGCCCTTTGTTCACAGCAACAGCTGTGAAGGACAACATTGGAAAGTTGGTGCTCATGGCTTCTACCTGCCATTAGAAGACCAGAGCACTCAATTGTTTTCAATGGAGCTCCCAACATTCCAATGTTCTAAAAGGTGATTGGAGCAATACCTTTTCAGGATGATTTTTGAAGAGGTTTACTAACAATGTGCACAAAGGCATTTCTTTTCTTTCAAACCTCTTATGAGGAAGTAGGGGTATATGTGTTTATTTAACAAGAAAGTGGGATGAATGTTGCCCTTGTACCACCTGAATGGTCTCACAGAACTGGGCATTATCAGATAGGCAGGCAGTTGTCAACTGCTGAACTCTAGGCAGCAAGCTACTTCAACACAGCCTGCAAGCTACTAGTAGTTTGCGATTGACCTATTGGAGAAGCCTGGGCTACAGAAAGTAAAACACATTTATAAGAAAGGGCATCACTTTTATTATTCTCTCCCCCTTGTTCCTTTCTATTTTTATTGTTGTGGGACTCTGCGTGCTATAACACTGATAAACAATAGCAGTGAGCCTCGCTTTCACCCAAAAACATGTCATGTGTATTGGATTACCCTATGTGGCTTATCCAACTTTCTTTTAATGATAAATGGCACAGGAAATTAATTTAATGATAGGGAAGTTAAACCTCATATGTAGTCTTTAGTGTGTATTTACGGAACTCCCATATATGACAAAATTATATGGCTGCCTGGAGTAGCCATGTGCTTGGGCTGGACTGTAGTTTAGAAGGACTGCAGTTACACATGGAAAGGAAAAGTGTGTTTGCCATGTAGGAAAATGTTCATATAGTAATAAGTCACTCCAAAAGAGTCCTTTGTAAGCCCAAAGGGACATTTGTCTAAAATATAAAAAGTGGCACACTACATATTTGAAACAAGTGCACTCACTGTTGCTTTATCATCCAACCTCTTGAAGATAGTAAACAATTTGTTAATACCAATGCTTCTTTCTTCTGGTGACCTTTAAGTTTGCTTTACTCAATCTACTTATTTTTGTCTGTTTTGCTTTGAGAGGGGTATGCCCATTTTTTTGTTCCACCAGCTGAGCTCTCTTTGAGGTTGAATTAATTCCCCTGTGGTGGGGATTTAGGTTCTCTATGATGACACACTTGTAATAAATGTAATACTTTTGATTTTGGTACCGTTGCTAGATTTCTACAATTGTTGTAATATGAGGATAGCTTCATGGAAAGATTTCACTTCTGCAGCATTGATTTTTGGGGACAGTAGCATTGTGGCGGGAAGAAGTGGTTTAATTTTGCTCAGCCATGAGATTGTCTATTATTGTTTGCTTTATTTCAGTACCCTGCTCAGTCTGTCCAACGGAACTGTGCAAAAACAGGTAGTGGAGGTTGTTTGGACTTCCTCTTCGGCTCAGTTAACTTATGTATTTAGTTACTCTAGTTTCAGATTGATGGTGATCAAGTAGTTTACCATTATTTATAGTAGCTCAATCTGCATCTCATTTTAAGTGATCGTTGGGAAAGTATGTTTATCACTGTGTGTCACTATCCTGTTGGGCAATTACATTCCTAGCATTACCTCCACAGTCATGCAGTATGTCATAGGGAGGGGTTACCTAGCCTGATCATATATAGGGGTGAGTTAGCAGATAGCTCTCCTGGAGTCTTCAAATTGGCACTAAGACTGCCCACATCTGGTGATTCATGTTTCCAAAAGCACAACCATCCAATAAATACTTTATTCCTCTGTGCTAAGGATAGCCTGAAACTCTTCGCCAAAAAGGCACTTCAGGAATATCAATTATAGTAAGATCGGGTTCATTTAAATGGGGGAAAATCCATCATTCGTATGCTTTTGGCCATTACTTTGGCTAGGCCCTGCAAATTTTCCGAAGTCAGGAGCTTGTTGTCTCTTAATTGCCTTCCACTCATTTTGCATTGCATCTCCACAGTAAAAACCTTGAAAAGAGGAATCGGTCTTATAGGTTTCCTTTTGGTCGAGCAGCTTAGCTAGATGTTGGCCCTTCAGCCCCCGGCCAGATGGCACAACGGTGTTGCACAGTGTGTGTGATGGCTTGCCTGCGCCTGTGGCAGGATTGTTTTTGCTAAGGTGCTAACATTCAATCAGTTAGCTTGATTGGTGATGCTCTACTGTGCTTCACAAGCTCTCTTGAAGTGCTGTCCAGGATTTGGGGACACTAAGATACGAAACAAGAAAACAAGACACTTCAAAGTGCATCAAAGTGCTGCTTCCAAAAAGAGGAAGATGAAATGGGTCCTTTGTGCAGCTCCTGAGGGGCAGAATGCTGTTAGGGTGATAATATTGAATCAGGGAGCTCGATTTGTAAAGCTCCTCCTCCAGAATGGCATTCAGTCAAAATATCGAGTCGGAAATTTCGACTTACACTAATATTGAGTTTTAAATATCGTGACACAGAAATATCGATAGCAAGAATATTGTGGTCAAAAATAGCGACTTTAAGGTAAGAAATATCGAATTAAAAAATATAAAAGTCATAAATATAATTTGCAAAAATATAGTTGTTTAAAATATCGATTTTTTAATCAGTGCTATGCATTTTAGTATATATTTTAAATGTATGTGATGTATTTTTTTTTGTATAAGTATTGTTTATGTTTTTTAATGAATATGTTACATTTTTAGTAGTTATTAATTTTATTTTAATTAAATTTTGCGCTTTTTAGTTCCATAGCGGGTTGTAGGTTTATAGGGAAATAGGGTGGGAAGTAATTAAATTATAATGAATTAATACATATTTTTTATCTATTAATATTTATTTAATTGAGATTTTATAATGTTAATTGTGTTTTTAATTTTTTTGGGTACATTTTAGGTGTGGGTTGTGGGGTTTTTAGGGGTACAGGGTGGGAAGTAATTGATTTTTAACTAATTATTAATTAGTTGATAATTAATACTAATTAATTAATTTATAATTAATTAGGGTAAATGTTTCATTTTTTTGTGTTTGGGTTTTGGGTTTATAGGGGTGAAGGGTGGAGAGTAAATTCATTTTACTTACTTTATAATTAGTTGTTAAATACTATTAGTTATTTAATTGAAAACAATTTTTAATTGTGTAATTAATTTTTTTACAGTTTAATTTTAGGTGTGGGTTGTGGAGATTATATGTGTAAAGGGTGGAAGTTAATTCCATTTTATGTGTTTTAATTTGTTTTTTAATTAATAATATTTGTTTAGTTGATAAAGAATTATGTTAATTATGCAAACACATTTTTTTTATTTTCTATGTGGGTTGTGAGTTGTGTGGTGTTATAGGCTAGGAAGTAAATAAACTAAATGTATGTAATAATTAATGTTTTTGTTAATAAATAATTTCTAAATAAAAATATTTATTTGTTTCAAAATTATTTTTTATTTTATTTCATATAATAGGTAGCTGTGATGGGTGGAGAAATCTGGGCTTTTGTGCTACAGTTGTCAGGGCCCAATATTAGTGGTGACACGTTCCTCACAAATGGCTACACACAAGAGCCATTATAGGGTAAGTCTAGAGGAGGATGGAGGATTGTGCCTTCTCGATTTGTATGTATTAGGCGGAATGATTTCCAATCGTTCTTTGGTAATTTTCAAATGCGTAGTGTTTATTTGTATTCTCATACATAGAGCAAAAACAAAGAAACAGCCGACACGTGTTTCGCCCATATGGCCCATCGGCCGAGGGCTTTTTCAAGGCAGGAGTTCGTGGTTGACGATCGTGTTCCTTTAAAATGATGTGAATAGGTCTCTGCGGTCCCAGGAACAAGAAATGTTCTTGTTCCTGGGACCACTGACTGGAGTGGGAATAGTAATTTTTACCCCTACACTATCCAGTACTTTCCCTACTGCTGCACGACCTAGAGTGGGAATAGTAATTTTTACCCCTCCGCTATCCAACACTTTCCCTACTGTTGCACTCATTGGAGTGTGAAATTTAAGTTTAAAGATTTTTAAATAGTTTAATGTTTTAATTTATAATAGAATGTTTTTTAAATAGATTTTATGTTATTGGTATATGTATGTGTGTATATAAATATATATTTATTTGTTACATATTTTTATAATTTTAAAATGATAAAATACATTGAAATTATTAGTTTAATAATTGTTTTAAAGTAAATATATGTATATATATATATATATATAAATATTAATTATTACACAAACAGGTTGCCCCTTGAAGATGCCACACACGGGGGGATTGTTCACACAAACATCAGCGGCAGCAGAGATAACAGCATGCTCTCCCGCCTTTCAAATAAACTGCCAAACGCGTTTCGAGCACGCCCTGTGCTCTTGATCACTGGCTGAAAAATGAAGTAAGCGGACTGACTCGGCACAGGTAATCCAAGCACCAAGGAGCCGCCACAGCAGCGGGGCATCTTCGTGGCTGGACTGGCCGCTAAAATCACACAAACAGGTTGCCCCTTGAAGATGCCACACACGGGGGGATTCTTCACACGAACATCAGCGGCAGCAGAGATAACAGCATGCTCTCCCGCCTTTCAAATAAACTGCCAAACGCGTTTCGAGCACGCCCTGTGCTCTTGATCACTGGCTGAAAAATGAAGTAAGCGGACTGACTCGGCACAGGTAATTTATTTGAATACAGGTCCCGCCCCAGTGGGCTTCAGCAAAATGGCCTTATGGGCTTAATTGTCCATTAAATATCGACGGGGAGACCGAGAGGACGCCTGTAGAGAGAACCGATGGGAGCGCTGAAGTCAGACAAAAGTCAAAAGTAGGCCCTCCTACCCTCGCCCTCCCATGGAGTATAGAGGATAGTATTTCAGGGATCTGGTACAGTGGTACTACACCAGAGGGGCGTTTGTAGTTTATTTATCTCTTATCCCCGTCCCCAGATTAACAGTTGCTTTTTGCATTAGAGGCAAAAAGAATATACCCATTTGGTCCTGACGAATGCGACGTACCCTACGGGGACACGAACGCAGAAACATGTTGACCACACTTAATACGGTGAAGGGAGAATAATGTCCCAGATCACCGTATACCTATTTTTAATACCATACATCTGTTCCCTGAATTAAACACTGTTGAGTGACAGGTGTGATGGTTTTTAAATCACCTTTCACTTTCACACGGCCATCACTTAGTTGTAGAAGTGCATCCCTGTCTCCAGGTGTATGCCCGCCCTCTATCAAATGAAGTTTTTAGAGGGCGAGGACAGCCTATGATGAAGCATGACACCGGGCGGTGTGTGAGGCCAGTCCGAAACTTTTTATGAGATGCCCCCACTGATGTTGCATCTCAACAGTAGTCTGTAGGAAATTGTAGGAACCCACGTGAGGGGCAGCCTTTTTGTGTTTGCATATAAGATTGGAGGCTGGCTTGCCCTTTGGCCCCGTGCCTCTAGTTCCCATCCTCAGCCCAGTCTGAGGTAAGTGTGTGTGCATTAAATCTCCTGCCATGGATCTGTTGCCGTGATAATATCCCAAGTGGGTGCCGCTAACGCCTTCATTGAAAATTCTTTACCACAGTGGGTTAAATGTTCATTGTTCTCTTCCTTTAGGTGAAAAGCGATTCAGGCAACACTGCGCCCCTGCCAATATACCGCTGACAAAGGCACCCTCCGTTCCTGCTGGTGCTCGTGAATCCAAGCACCAAGGAGCCGCCACAGCAGCGGGCCATCTTCCCGGCTTGACTGGCTGCTAAAATCACACAAACAGGTTGCCCCTTGAAGCATACTGGAGTGTCCGAGTATCTTCTGTTAACAAGCGGAGAATTGTGGAACGAAAATTTGGGGCTTCCGGTAGCCTGAACTCGGACCGCCCGTATGACAGTCTCGGGACATCCTTGACCGGAATTGGTGGAGTGGATATATATATACATATATATATATATATCGCCTTTCCACCTCCTCGAGTTAGCCGGGACACCTTCGCAGCGGTGCACGCCAGGGTCCGAGGCAGCCCTGTATCAATTACAAATCACCACGTACACGAATGCACGCGCACACTCCTTCTGTCAAAATTAAGCACGACTTCAAAAGTGCTTGGGAATACTTTATTTTCACGGTACCAAGCTGGAAAAACCCAACGCGCTTCGGCGTCAACACGCCTTGCTCACGGGTGTTGACGCCGAAACGCGTTGGGTTTTTCCGGCTTGGTACCGTGAAAATAAAGTATTCCCAAGCACTTTTGAAGTCGTGCTTCATTTTGACAGAAGGAGTATGCACGTGCATTCGTGTACGTGGTGATTTGTTATATATATATATATATATATATATATATATATATATATATATATATATATATATATATATATATATAAAACAATATTTTGTACAACTATATTTATTACATCAATATTTTTTTCAATATTTTTGTACTTACCATTATAAGTATAGGATGTAGATATTTTTGACATCAATATTTTGGTCACAATATTTTTGAATGGGGCTATTTTGAGTGTCAATATTTTGTCAGTGTACCCTCCAGAATTTACTGCGCTACATACGCCTCCTGGCAGTGCGGTCACAGGCTTGGAAAGTCTTAGGGAAATGCGATGAAGGAAAAACAAGTCTCTCTCCCTGGTGATCAACTGGTCGAGCTGCTGAAGCTCCACCCCTCACTTGACTGCACAAGCATCCCTGCCCATTTTTTTACACATAGCATTGCACACCAACATCATACACACACTATTGAATGTACACCCACACCCACCACAAAAGCCTACCTCAAATCCCGGCAACAACGGGATGGCTAAGCATCCTGGTCAATTAGCAGGAGCAAAGGATGGACCTGGACAATGGCATTCAAGATGGAATCTGTGTTGGGACCCCGAAAAAAGGTGAGTTTTCATCTCTTTTTCTTGCATTACCCCAACTTGAGCTTGGAGTTTTCGTGCCACAGTTGCCACGATGGAAAGGCACATCGTAATCTGGTAGGCGGGAATCTTGGCGGAACACCCTCTGACAGCAGGTTCAGCCTCTGATGCCCTAGATGCGGGAGAAAGATTCTGGCAAAGGTGGCGGGACTGTGGCGTTCTTCCCTCTAGTGATCAGCCAAAATATAAATTGAGCGGGGGGACCTCCAAGGTGGTGGGAAGGAAGACCTCCAAAAAGTGATGGCAGGACCAGTCCTGCTAATATCTAAATCAGGCCCTTAGTCACTTTTTTGGAAGTCAAAATTCTTCAGCGTAGCTGACGAGAGTTCCAGGAGGATGGATACACCTTTGGTGAAGGACTGCCGAACAGGATTTGATGCTGTGGACAAGAACGTAGCGGGAGCTGCCACGAAGTGAGGCCGACCAGAAATGCACCGTGGGTGAATAGACAATCAGGTTGGTCCCGGTAGACAAGCAGGTTGGTCCTGGTCTTCTAAGTTTTTTGCCAAAAATGTTCTCAGTCCCAAGTTCTGGATTTTGGCTTTCTGGGTACCATTAGCACCACCACCTAAGGTGTTGGACAGGAGGGGCATCACTTTATAGATGCCTGGTAAGTCTCTGTGGCTCTGAACAGGAGGTCAGCAAACTAGCTCTTGGAGTCACTCTGGTATTCCTGGGTTAAGGTGAAGAAGCAGGGCTCAAGCAGCAGGAAAGGCCTCTGAGGTTTCAAGGCACCAACACAGTCTTTCTAGGTACAGGAAAGCAGTCTTGTGGAGTACACAGCAGACCACAGCAGCAGGCAGTCTTCTAAGAGTAATTTCACATGTCCAGAAATTGACCTGATTGAACTGAAGAGTGGGTCTGAGGGTCCCCTGTTATATCTGTTGCCTCCAATGAAGTAGATGTTTCTAGAGAATTCCCTTTAAAGTCCTGGCCCCAAGCTGGCTGCATGAACAATGCAGTGGTGACAATTACTCTGTGTGATGGCAGAGCACATCCAGCTCTGACCCCATCCTGCCAATTGATGACAAATCCAGGCACACCTAATCCCTCTATTGTGTGTCTATCTGGGTGGAATAAACAAAGTCCAACCACCAGATTTACCCAGTCATGTGACCCAGGGGAGGCTGCAGACACCAAATAGCTTAGGGTAGGAAAATGTCAATTTTCCATCAGTGACATTTGGAAAATTGTTACTTAAAATCCTAATTTTAGGCAACCCAATGTTATACCTGTGGAAAAGGAAGGTCTCACAGGAGTGAAAAGCAAATGTAAGGGTTTTTCACTACCAGGACAAGTAAAAATGTAATTACAATGCACCCTGCCCTATATGCTATCTAGGGCCTACCTTAGGGGTGGTTTAAATGCAGGGGAGTTTAACCAGTGCCAAAGTGTATGTGCTCTTTCTTTTAAACACAATATGATTGTCTTGCACATATTTGGAATATTTAATTTACTGACAAGTCCCTTGTAGAGTAGAATACCATATACCCAGGGCTGGAAAATTAAATAATATTAGTGGTCCTCCTGCACTTATTAAGCCACTCACTTAAGTAGCCCTTAAAACCTGTCCCAGGTCTGCCATTGAAGCTTGTATGCAGTTTTAAACTGCCAATTCAACTTAGCAAAAAAAAAACTTTGCTAAGACTAAAACTCACTTTTTATTACATATAAGCCAGCCCTAAGGTAGGTCCTAGACAGCCCATAGGGCAGAGTGTATTGTAAACACAAAGTTGGACATGTACTTTTAAGTTTTACATGTTGTCGTACGGCTTCGAAATCTCACTAGGTAAACTCAGTACTACACTAAACCAACATGTGACCAAGATTTATAAAAAGGTCCTTCAGCTGCCAAAATCTGCATCTGCCGCTCAGATTCGATTAGAACTAGGCCTCCTAAACTATGAAATGTTAAGCGCAGGTGCTTATTTAAAAATGTACCACAAGTTAAGGCAGGCTGGAGCTGGTTCCCTTGAGTCATTGTTATGGTCAGATATCAGCTCTAGCAATCTTGGCGGGTCACACAGTCGGTTTTTTCACGAATGCGTACAGCAATTATCAGCAAGTGACCTCTGGAACCTCAACCCAAGTAACACAGCTTTTAAAATAAGTATCAAGAAGTGTACCCAAATGTGTTCCTACTCTTCTGACAAAGTGACCCTTGCCAAACGAACGCATGCATGGGCATTAATCAACTCTTATCAGTTGGCTTCTCTTCCATCATATCTGGCCTATACATACCCCCTGTATCTAAAACAGCGGTTCATGGCACTTAGACTGGGGGAGTGGCACTTTTTGAAACATCTACCCCTTTGGCGGCGCCCATCAGATGAGTTTCTGTGCAGGGGTTGCGGGGAATCGGTCGAGTCTTTGGAGCATGTTGTATGCCTCTGCCCAGCATTGTTGTCCTTGCACAGATCAAAACTGAGGCCTGAGTGGAACAGATTGGGAGTCCGGTCTTGTAGGCAGGGTATCATCGCTGCATTGAACTCGGAGAACACAGCTTTAAACATTAGCCTTGGACTCTTTATCTATCTTGCATATCGCAAGCTTAATCAGTAAATCCCAGGCCCTGTCTCAAAACTAGGGAACAAACACAGGTGGTCATAATAAAGGTACATCTTTGAAGCTGCTCTCCAGCAAAACCAGTGTACCCAGCCCCAGCCTCACAACATGGAACTTGAATTTTTTTTTTTTTAATCTGTGCGGCTGAGGAAAGGACGCGGCATCAACGACTTGTCATTGACTATTGACTGTTGTTACTCTGAATTTTACATTAACTTTGGGATGCTCTTACTCAAGTTTGGTGTCTTACCTTTTGCTTTTAGAAGTAACCTTTATTTTTACTAACTGTATTTATTGATACTATGCCGCCATGTGGTTGTATTTAAGCGGTCACCCTGTCCTAGAAGAACATTTTTATATTAATAATTTTATTGCCTTATTTTTATTGAGAATGATGGGAGGAGCTCAGTGAAAAATATTTTCTAATGTTTTTAAGTTTTGATTTTCATATGTGGATTGTAATGATTTAATTAATCAAACAATAAAATACTATATTATTATTTTTACATGTCCTGATATTAAAAAACCTTGCAAATTTGTTTTTCACTACTGTGAGACCTATATCTCCCAGAGGATAACATTGGAATACCTTATTACATTTTAAAAATGCTAATGTTTGTTCCGGAGAAGGTAACATGTTTGGTGTCTGGGAAATTGTCATTTAAAATCTCTTTAATGGTAAAGGCAGATTTTTAATCACGATTCTGAAAAAGCCACTTTTAGAAAGTTGCCATTTTCCTCTCCCAACCACTTGGTGCTTACAGCCTGTTCCTGGGTTACATCAGTGCTTAATCTGTGACGGTGCTTACCGGTGCTTAGCACCGGCACTTATTTCTTAGGGCCGGGTCTACACAGATATTGATTTGTGAGTAAAATATTTCAATTTGTAGCTGCAGCCGCCTGCCTTCAACTGCCCGGGTTAGGTCCCTGCCTCAAGCATGACAATCAGCAATATTAGTAGTGTTAGTGCTCTATCAATGACAATTGAAAAATGAATTAGCCCGGCCCCATCTGTTCCTCCTTGGCGCTGAATCGTCAGTTTCCTCTCGAGCCGGACCAATGCAGATTAGACCAGTGTTCCCACTTTTTGCCCGCCATACCGTACTGCGCAGCTGCAGCAGCGCTAGTCAGTCGAATGAGTCGAGTCATCTCAAAATGTAAGCAGCGTGTGTCGTGATGACTCGAGCAGCAGCAGGACTCTCATTAAAACCAAAAGGCAAAGTAGGTAATTATTTCATTTTAACATGCACTAGTAGTACTGTAGTGTGAAGCAAGTATGTTGTTTTATTGGCTGAGGTACGTGCCAGGAAAAGTGCACCTCTCATTTGCTGCGCGTTGTCTTTATATAAATGACCTGCCATACAGTCCCGATTGCCGGACTCCCCGAGGCATAATATCACTTGAGTGGGCAGGGCGGGAGACTGCATCCCAGCTCTGTTCTGAAGGGAAAGATGGCGTGCGCCCAAGGAGAAGGGTATACTGCAGTGATAGGAACCATATCAAACACACAGTCACCATCACACCATACCAACAGACTCGCAGTCACAGGCATACCACCCTACCAACATGACAGCACTCACACATACACCATCGATCTATGATGCGAACGCTACAAATATCTCTTGTCTCAAGAAAAACTACAAAAAAAACAACAGTGAGTACAATTAATTGCCATTGACACCACCATGGGGTTCACGAGGGCTCAGATTCATAGTATGAATAAAAAGTTTTTAGTGCCTTCCTGAACCGTGAAAGGTTTAACTTTTGCTTCGTATCCTCTGGTAATGAGCCCCAAATTCAAGGGCCTGTGACTGAAAATCATCGATTTCCCTTGTTCCAGTGCAACTCTGTACTTGGAAATTCCAAGAACATCCGACTGACCTCATGGTCCGCCCTGGGATATATCTATATTTTACATACATGTAAAAAAATTGTACTGGCTACAACCACCTTCACATCACAACCATACACCGTTTCAGTGTCCTACACTCACTACAAGACACACAAACACACCATCAAATCATATTATCTCAGCACCGCACACCACCACACAATCTCAGTCATACCCTAACATACACTGAGGCCAGCTCTGACAATTGGAGCACTTACTGTGTGTGTGTAGAAACGTCCACTGCTGCAGCCGGTTCAGTAACTGTGGCATTTATGCAGGAAAAGCTTGCACTGGTGCTGGACACTTTACTATATGTGTTTGAATAAGTGGCCACTGCTGCAGCCTGTGTTGTAACTGCTTTGTTTGTGGCGGAAAAGCCTGCACTGCTGTTGGACCTATAGCTTTGTGTGTGTGAAGACGTGTGCACTGGTGTAGCGTGTGCTGAGCCCCCCAAGCTCTAAATCAGTCTTGCTGTTAGACCACATTCTCTCTCCACTTGTAGGGTTTCATGGTTAGTAGTTAATTCTGTTACAGGCTGCGCTAATAGGAGCAATGGGCTGTTGCAAGCTGCCTCCTGACGAGAGCCCCGGCACTTATTTTTTCACAAATTAACCACTGGGTTACATGTCTAGGTGTGCGTGGCAGTTGGTCTTTGTATATTCCTCCCAAGCAGCCACACAATAGGGTGACTCCTTGTGGCTAAATGGGCCATCACGGGCAGGAACAGGGGCGGAGCTGTGCACAGTCCCACTTATGCAGCAATGGGCTGTTCCCTGCTCACACACAACTTTAACTTCACACTAACCTCATGTGCCTGTAGCCAGGCTGAAGCCATGGCAGGGAGGCACTAAATTCCAGATACCTTTGTGGGGAGAAGCATCCAGAGGTTTCTCCCACTTCAAAGAAGGCACCAGGTACAAAAAGGGGCTCTCAGACCCACTCTTCAGTACACTTGTGGGCCTGAGGATACTACAGAAGAAGGATGCCCTGCTGCCCTGATACTTGAGGCTTGCCCTGCTTCCTGAGAAGGAAGACTTCATCCGAGGATGAAGTAACTCCAAGGGTCAGCTTACTGACCTCCTGTTAGAACTACAAGGACATAACAAGCTTCAGAGGCCTCCCTGCATCTGCCCAGCTGACCTGCTGCATGGACCTGTAACTGGCTAAGCCCTGTTGGCATCTGCTGGAGTGAGTTCTTGATTCCCAAGTGGTGCCTCCAAGGTCCTGGTCCCTTAGTGTGCCATTAGTTGAGCTCCTAGTTGAAGAAAAGGGGAAATCCTGAGGTTTCTGGCTCCTTGCCAGTGAGAACGGGCCTGTTCGATCCAAGATCTTGCAGCCCATGCCGCCCACCAATGGGAAGCTTCAGCGAACCCGACTCTTCCCACTACAGTGACTACCAGCGATGACCAGCAACGTGAGGTTTGCACTTCGCGCTACGGCATCGACAGCCTGAAATGACCACCAGTGTGAATCTCCAGAAACTACTATCCACGGCACCCAACATGACCTTTGCTCTACAAATACACCCGTCCTGTGCACCTGGCCTGCTCTTCACTCTACAGCGACGATCATCCGCGATGCTCTCTGTGTTCCTAGGAGCATCCTCCACCATCAATAGAACTCGTTGTGCTAAACTTTAGAAGTTAACTCTTTCAGGAGGACTAACAAGGTCCCTGTATCTGGCCTGCACTCAATTTCGGTTGCGCTGAACTTGTGACTTTCACCTGGTCTTGCATGATCAGTTACCCACGAGTGACACTTTGTGCTTTTAGGCGCTGTACTTACCTTAAATCTTTCAAATTGCATATCTCCGGTTCAACTGATTAGATTTTTGTTGTTTTGGTGTTCTAAACATGTATTTAATTTTATTCTATTTTTCAAAATTGTTGTCGGATTTTCTTGTGTTGTTTTCACTTTATTTCGTGTGCTTCATGAACACTTTACATCTTGCCTCTAAGTTAAGCCTGACTGCTTTTGTACCAAACTACGAGCGGGTTAAGCATAGGTTAATTTAATGACTTTTTGTGGTTCACCCTGACAAGAATTGTGGTTGTTGCATGAGAAGGGTTTCACCCCCCTCAACCAACAACCCACTTTCTCACATGGCCAAAATGCAAGGATGTTCTCTCTACAAATAGAGACTGTGTTAAAAATTTCTTTTCTCCCCTTCTTTGTTATCATTTAGAAACTTTTTGTATAACACCAGTCTTGTGATGATGTTGCCAAGCTGTACGCTTTGTTCAAATCATGAGTACCATCAACACGGTAAAAGAATTGAATCTTGGATGCAAAAAAAATATTGCTAATAATATACAATTAAAACACCTATTATCATATTAGCTCAATACAGTC
Organism: Calotriton arnoldi; assembly: GCA_963921515.1. Lineage (NCBI taxonomy): Eukaryota > Metazoa > Chordata > Amphibia > Caudata > Salamandridae > Calotriton > Calotriton arnoldi. Next base: position 848,550 of record CAWUFW010006519.1, on the reverse strand, counting down.
TACTCATGTGCCATCCTCTTAAATCTAAGGGCCTGATTTAGATCTTGGCGGTCTTACCACCAGCCCCCCACGGTGGCTGGCCCAGAAACACCATTGAGCTGACAGCAGTCCACCCGCCCTATTTAGATGCATACGCAATACACAGAAGACCGCCATGGCTGCGGTCTTCTGTGCTGGCGAACCTCCCTCCATCATCTTGTTGATGGCGGGGTCCCCAAGAGCAGATTTGGATGTTCCCGTTGGGCTGGCAGTGTCCTGTCAGTGGAATACTGACAGGGGTGACTGTGGTGTTGGGTAAACAGGTAAGTGACAAATTTTTTAATACGTAAAATATATATTTGTTGTGTATGTGTACATATGAGTATGAATATTATGTGTAGTGAGCATACTTTGTACATTCTGCATTGCACCCCACCAACACACACACTAAGCAATGTATACCCACACACACCACGAAAACCTAGTTTGAACCCCTTTTGCTCCAATTCTGCCAACTTTTAGTTGGAGGGATTCTTACATGAATTCCCTCAGAACCCAGCCACATCCCAATCTGGAGGGCGGGAATCCTGTCTGGACTCCCATCGCCGCCTGCTGCATACCTTCCAGCCATAGGGGTGGGTTCAGAAATCCCGGTTGAGTCGGCGAAGCCGCAGCAGTCATCTCTCCCATTGCCAGCCAGCATTTAAATCGGGTGGGAAGACCGCAAAAAAAGCAGCAGCGGGACCAGTCCCACCAAGATCTAAATCAGTCCCCAAGTCATTTTAGCATATGCATTTACTTTCTTGCCACAGCTGTGATTCATAGATGCTGCATATTCCAGTTACACTGTTAGATTAACAAACATAATATCTGCTACCATTTCATCATAAATCGATAATAACAAACAGCTATAAATGCTTGCCTCGATTATGCTAATGGTCTTCATGTTGGTTGAACAACATCTGTAATGCACAGATTATAGATGGCTTGGCTTGCAGCTCCCTAGTCAGAAAAAAGTATCACGTTTCAAATGTTAGAAAATCATTTCGCTGTCTACCAGTGAAGGACAGGTTTAAATTCAAGGTTGGTTGTTTATCCTTTAAGTGCCAGCATGCCGCCGCTCCTTCATGCCTGACATCTAAGGATTCGTGTATAGCCCTTCAAGGGCTTTGTGTACTTCTAAGGGCTGGCTTGTCATAGCACCTTCTTTTAAATTAGGTTCTAAAGGAAACTGTGGCTTTTCAGTCCAGGCTGCTCTCATGTGGAACGCTTTTCTTTGGATGTAATAAACTCGAAACACATGTTCAAGGCGCATCTTCTTTTGGATGTTGGTACTTTATCAATCATCAGCACATGATGATGTGGTCATTGCTATACCAATTTACCTAGCCAAATACATTAAGAAATTGCTCAAGACATGCTTACTAAGCAATTGGATAAATCAAGCAATTTTCCCCATGCAATTTTCTTGAGTTATCACTAGAGCAGATTCACCACAACATTATGTGATGTATTGGCAGAGAAGCATCTCTGATAAAGGCAGGTTGATGGGATCATAGATCGATGCAGGCAAACTAAGACCATAGTCTTCAATTTTGCCAAGCAGAATGAATTCAGATTCACGTTTGACATTGTGTACAGAACAATGGACTCCTGTGCCAAATCCACTCAGTGATTAGTTTATAAAAGAATACGTGTTGGGCCCAAATTTTTCTCAGAAGGTCAGAGGTGCTGCTGCCAAATGTCAAGATTAGGTATGAAATAAGGTAAAAACTGATATTTAAAAAACAAAACAAAATAACCTTGAAATTAACCAGTTATAGTTTACTGAGCTAACTCCCACCATGAACTATGAACATATTACATCACTATATCACCCATGGCATGTGAAATGGCATCATTGGTGACATCACTGATTGCATCCCAAATACTACTGCCACTCAGAATATGCAGCCTTGTCCTTGTGATTATATTTCCCCCCAATCGCTTGAGCACTTTACTTTTTTTTGCACATACTATGCACTTTTTCAATGCAGACATTTGTTGCCATTCTTAGAACCTGTGGCTTGCGCCAACTGATCCAGCAGCATGTTTTGCTGTAGGTGCTTTTTTTAAAAGTGCCCTATACTGGAGGAATGCAGCAAACTTTTAGCATATGTTCTTAACAAAAAATGTATCTATGAATTTAATGACTTTTTTATGTTTTTAATGATTGTTTTTAGTAGTTATGGGCTTTATTTAGATATTGGCAGATCGGTTACTCCGTCACAACAGGGACGGATATCCCGTCCGCCGAAATATAAATCCTATATTATCCTATGGGATTTAGATTTTGACAGATGGAATATCCGTCACCGTTGTGACAGAGTAAACCATCCGCCAATATCTAAATCAGACCTTATGTGTCATCTTTGTGTATATCTATTGATGGCAGTTTGTTTTTAGTCTTTTATGAATTTTTGTTAACAAATTGAATAAAGATTTGCAAGCAGTAGTTGCATAATTTTAAATGTAAATAACAAACGTACAAACTTTAAAATATTGTATATGTTTATACTATTACACTAATTTCAGATACTATGACTGAGAGAGCCAAATATATAACATTGCAGAAAGGAAAGCAGTTATTAAGTCACATGGGCTACATCCACAACCAAGAAAATGCACCAACAGAAAATGTTACTTGGAAATGTACCAAATATTATTCTAATGCATGTTATGGGAGAGTCACTGCAAAAGATGATGTTGTAATTCATGTAAGGGAACACAACCAACCCCAAATGTGACAGAAATCGAAGTAAGGGCGGTATTGCAGGATATAGGAAAAGCAAACACTAGCTCCCAGGCACCCAAAACAAAAATCGTAAAATATATACTGCCTAGAGTCCCAAAACTCATCACAGGCCAACTACCACCTTTACCCGTTTTAAACTGTTTAATTGCACAAACTAAAAAAAGCCACCAGCGATACTCATCCCCCCCCTAGGAGATACCAAGACATAGAAATACCTGAACATTTAACAATGACGTATGAGGAACCTTTCCTTTTATATGACAACCTAAAAGTAATAAACAAATACTAATATTCTCTACGGCAAATAACTTACTAAAACTAAACCATTGTAAAACCAGGATGATGGTTGGGATCTTCAGAATTTGTCCCAAACCATTCACTCAGATATACACCATGCATGGTTAATATCAAAACACAGATATCCTTATTATATATGCCCTACCACCTAATAAACAAGGCAGCACTAACTGCAAACTCTTAAACCACATGAAACATAAAAACATATAACACTACCACCCTCAAAAATAATCATAGACCTTGAGCAAGCCATGATTCAAACCCTTTTAAAAATGTACCCCCACACAGACATACAAGGCTGTTACTACCATTTCAATCAAAGCTTATGGAGACACCTCCAACAATCTACAGTAAAGCGCTTATTTATGAGAGGCCTGTGCTGACTTTGTGTCACTATTTTTGGCCTGACAGCAGCGCAGGCACGCAGGCAGTACTCGATATTTACAAATTGATGCATGTGTCCAAATGTGTCAGATTTGGTAAGCCTACATCGGAATTTCCCAGCACCAGAACCAGCTGCATTATGCAGAGAATAATATATTCAAGTTAGGTGTTCCCTTAGAAAATCCACTGTAAAACTGACACAGTGATATTTATGGTTTTGTCAATGTGTGATGCATCATCATCAAGAGTCGCGCAGTGCCTGAAATGCGTCAAAATTCCTGCAAATCGGCAACCCAGGCGCAAGAAATGATGCATTGGCTCTGGTACATGAACACAAGCCACACAAAAACTTTTGCAAGCTCGATCACACCATAGAGGTGCTCATTTTGCAGCTGGGAGTTGTGAGGAGACCCCCACTACCACCCCCACCCTCACGACATAAGCAGTGCAGTCGAAGGAAGCGCATTTTTCACCAGCGGACTTCCCGCATTGGCCTCATGGAGGATGAGGTCATCACATACTACCGACTCAGGAGGGAGTCCATAATAGAACTGCTGAACCAGATAGCGCCAAGGATCCAGCCACCAATTGCCAGGCCCACCATTATCCCTCTGCAAGTTAAGCTGATGGCTGTCCTCCACACGCTGGCATCTTGTTAATTCCAGATCGCAACAACCAGAGTGACTGGAACATCGCAGCCATCTTTTTCTGCCTTCCTACCCTCTGTCCTGGATGCCATTATCCACCTAACACCCCAATACCTCCTATTCCCCAAGACACAACAATTTCTACGCCATTGCTGCATTCCCACATGTGCTAGGAGCCATGGATTGCACACATGTTTTTTTTTTTTTTAGGCGTGGCTTGGTTCCATCATGGCTGCTCAGAGCTGAAGCTCCGTGATAGCCCAACGCCACGACAACCAATTGCGGTACTTCTCCGCACCAAAAACCAGATGAAAAGCTATCTCCCAATATCGGAGCTTTAGGTGCGTCTGCCGATGTGGGCGCCTTCTCCGTAAACCCCTGCCTTGCCGTGTTATCGGCTTTCAACCTGCCAGGCGATCGCGCCTCAAAATAGCGCTGGAAGCTTAGCAGACTCACTGAAACCTTATATCTGAACGGGAACCGCATACTCAGGAGCGGGCCCACTGGAGACTGCGTCAGAAGTGCAGCGTGTCCCTGAGTAGCCCCCTCTGCATACCCGGTGCGCACAGAAGTGACCCGGTGAGGCTGCATTAAGGTGACTTCCTGCAAACGGCATCGGTAGTGCTGCTGCGACTGAACCCTGGACACTGGAACAAAGCGGGGGTGAAAGGATCCTTGATCTCCAGTTTTGCTGTGGTGAGTCAAGGCGCAAACGCTAGCTCCCGCACCGGGAGGGATCGTTGTTGGAGGTTGGGGACCCCCCATAGCGACCAGGCTCGTAACTATGCACCAACGCGGCTCGCCTGACTCTAAAAAGGCGGTCAATGAAACGACCGTGACATGGGAGGACTGCACATCGGAAGGAAGGCACACCCAATGGTCCTAAAGAACAAAATGGGAGAGAAAAGGCAGAATGACCTCCCCTTACAAAGCCAGGTCCCTAAGCCTGGTGTCCTCCTTTGGTCTCCCCCGGGCACTTCACGATCTGCAGGCCTACATCCAACTGGGGACAAAGACCAGTTGCGATCTTTTCTTGGTCTGTGTGAATTGTATTCGAAGTTCATTAGGAATTTTTCCAGTCTTACTGAGTGTTTTAGAAACCTATTAAAAAAGGGTTCAGAATTCATTTGGACAGCTACATGTCAAGAACACTTTATTTTAATTAAAGAGTGTATTTTATCGGCTCCAGCTCTTCAAGCTTACGTAGAAGGTCGTGACACCTTCATTACTGTTGATTCCAGTGCTTATGGAATGGGTGCGGTTTTATCTCAGATGGATGGTGGAAGGGAAATCACTGTAGGATTTGCATCCAGGAGAATGAGAGAAGTTGAATTAAGGTATTCAGTGATAGAGAAAGAGATGCTGGCCTGTGTATGGGGCGTTGAAAAGTTTAAATCTTATGTCTGGGGAAGGAAGTTTTGGCTAAGGACAGACCATAAACCCTTAGTAGACATTCTTTCTGGTTCCAAAATCGAAAAGTCTACGGCCAGATTGGCTAGGTTGTCCACCAAACTAATTAATTTTGCTGTGCTTCATATTGCTGGTTGTAAAATGTCAGGGCGGACTTTCTATCCAGACTCCCGATGGACAATCCACTAGCTACTACTGACATTCCAGATGACATCTTTACAGTTCCCCTCTCGGATGTGACACATTGCATCACTCACATGATAGCAGCAGAGACTTCTCTGGGAACCCCCCCCTGTCATATCGATCTGGCCAGGGGACTTTATTCTGAGCCGAACTTTTCCTTACAGAACCCTCTCAGGACAGAGCACACAATGAAATAACCTTCCCCCACGAGGATGGAATCTTCTGATTGACCTCTGACTATGCCCATTGGGCGGATTCTAAAACTGTTTTACCAAGCAATACACCATTATCCCTAAAGTTACCACCATGGTGTATGCCCTTTACCAAAGCACTCCTTCTCCCCTTGTTGGGGAGGGATCCAGCATTTATACCCTGGAGTCTCAGAGACCCCCCTGAGAGAGTCCACAGCGTCAAGGGAGCCACACTCAGCGGAGGTGTGGGAATGGCGCCCCTTGCTAAAGCACTCCCTCTCCCCTTGTTGGGGAGGGATCCAGTATTTATGCCCTGGAGTCTCAGAGACCCCTCTGAGAGAGTCCACAGCGTAAAGGGAGCCACACACAGCGGAGGTGTGGGAATGACACCATTTCCACTGGGATCACAGCACACCGGACGTTGGACACTGTTTTTCCTCGTCTCCCGGTTGTGTTTCCTTCACCCTCCCCCTCCTCTTTCTTTCTTTCATTCTTTGTCTACCTCCCCTGCTCCTATCCTCTCTCCCCTGAATCTCTCCCCTTGCCTGCTTTTTCCCTTACGTATATGTTTTTAACGCATGTAACTACGCTCCAGCAACTTGTAACTATGCTCTGAAACTGTGTAACTTGTAACTATGTAACTGGTAACTATGCTCTGAAACAATGCTCGTCCTCATGTAAAGCGCTCTGATACCTCCGGGTCTAGCCAGCGCTATATAAAACTTTTCAAATAAATAAATAAATAACTGCTACCGCTGCAGCACCAACACACTTATACCGGAACTGGAAGCAGACATACTCTATCAACGTGCAGGCCATTGTAGACAATCAGGGGATGGTCACCAATGTGCTGGCAAAACACTCTGGGAGTGCGCATGAGGCCTACTTCTTCAGGCATTGCATCACCAACAAGCGCTTCATGAGTGGGTGATATGGGAATAGCCTACTTGTTGGTAAGCAAATCTGAAGTGCATAACAGAACCACTAGCAGTAACAAATGAACGACAAATTAGCCATCTCTGTGTCTGTTGACAGATAGGGACATGTGTATGAGGGGTGTGCCTCATACATGCACCATGCATCATGGTACACGTGTAAAACAAATTCCCAAGTCAAACATGTTAAGACAGGCAAAGCCACTTGCTGTGCCTATGAATGTTGTAAGGGCATCGAGCAATTCAAACCTGGGCAAAATGCAGTGGACCATCATTGTATTCAAGTGAGGGTTTCCATGGGCGCTGTGGGGGTGTCACCATGCAACTCCCATGGTTCATGAGTTCATGAGGTATGTCATGTACCTCATTCCAGATAAACTTTGAAATGTTACAAATCAAATGGTCTCCCCAGGTGATGTGTAACAAGGAAACACAAGGAAAAACAACTGAAGTCACCTACATCACTCCAGCTACTTTTGTGTGATGGATTCTGTGGCACACATACACGTACGGACAGCACTCTGAGGCACTCATTTTTGGTATTTTGGCGTAGGGCAGTGCAGCAAGTCAGCGTGCTGCACTAGCCTGTGCCAAAGCAAAAGGGCAGGAATGCACTATATTTAAGCAATACAGTACATTCCTGTCCTTTCTCCCGGCACTGGCACAGTTTGGGCTGTCTAGTGCAGGCATCCTTGCACCATAGTGCAAGGGTGTCTGTCATTGTGTCTCAGTGTATTCTGGTATCTGAGGAAAGTGTGGTATGGCCTAAATACTATGCACTACTGCCCTTTCTCAGTGACGCGGTGCAATTCAGACATGTGACTTGCTGCACTGCACAGTGCCACTTTCCCAAATTGCTGGCCCACAGAGTAATGTGCACATAGTGAGAACAGCACACTGCAACATTTAGACAAATATGTCCCACACTGTCATGCACTTACATATCGGTCAATGGCAGTAGTGACAGAACATCAGTGAGTAGCAATGTGTTAGTTCACTCTGTGTGGATGGATGGAACTACATCAACTGGCCTGGGTAACAAATCAGTAATGAAACCATGGGGCATGACAGACAAGCCAACATGAGTACAAAGGCAACCCAAGAGATAAGTATGAGATCAGTGTCTCCTCTACCACGTACCACTATTGGTATCACTCAATGGTCACCAAGGTCAGTGGTGTGAGAACAAGTTCTGTGGAGATGAGCAAATATGTCACACATGGCAGTAAAAATCTATGTCATTTGTGTTGATGTGTATGTCACTGTCCCAGTAAACATCAACTCACCCACATCTTGTCAGCTAGAAATACGCCACTTAATGTGACTATGTCATCATACCTGTTGACCAACATTGTTCCATTTCTCACATCTATCATTTGCACACATACAGAACTTCTATGTGAAGCAGTGTACTGCATTAAAGGGACAGGCCTGCCATGCCCCATTTCAAGATCCAAATGAATAATTACTCTCCACTTGCACTTGAGCAGTGAAGAGCTACATAGCTAGCAGTCTTGCTGTGTTGTGCAACAGCAAAGTGTACACCAGATGATACTCAGTGAAATTAGGAATACACAACACAAACTACCATTCCTGAGAATAACCTCACATTGCAGTGTGTCTCACCAATGTATTCCCACAATGAATAATGGCATTCAGATGGAACTCGGGTAGTTGTGGATACCATCAGAGATCATGAGTGACAGATGCCATGGATAATGGCCCACTGTCATGCAAAAATGTAAAGCAGTCACTTGGAAAGAACACATACATGCATGTGTGGCTTACCACAACACAAATCTCATATGAACTATTTCCTGCCTACATTGTCACATATACCTCATCATAGTACAGTCGATATAGGACCTTTTGCCATGCATTGCTCAGCAATGCAATGAGCACCAAAGGAGTCTGAAAACACAACATGATCAGATGACATTGTACAGTGCGTAAATGGCTAGAGCACTATGAAATTGGATAGATCATATTCAAACATCTGAATACCTGAAGGCTACTGAGATGTCAAGCGTGTGATTTCATTTCGATCAAACGTAAGACAAAAATGCATGTGCATACACACAACTCATTGCACATGGTCTGATGGAATGATTTAGATATGAACTTACCTTAGCATCACAATAGTCATGTACCTCTGACCTGAGTGGACAACTGCATAATTGAGCAGATCACAAATATACTATCCTCACAAAAGTGAAAAGTATGTTGAGTGTGTGCCATTACACATGTCTGTGTCAGTAAATGCAGTATCCTTGGACCAGGAGGCACACACAAAGGCCTGCCTCAGAGTCTATGTAGTGCTACTAACATCGACAGGAGTAAGATACAGATCATGTGTGAATGGCAGCATCTTGCAAATTGAAGATCACAAGTACAATGGACTATTTAACCATGTTTCACTGCAGTGGTGGCCGAAGGCTTATTCACCTATTCAAAAGCTCTGTTGCTGTGTGACACAATCAACCCAGATCTAATTTATGTTTTATGATATATGTGTGCAGGATGTGGAACATGTGTGTCTGTGCAAGACATACCCAGCAGAAGTCTGCAATGTGTAACAGTCTGCATGTGCAGAGATTGTGTGTGCAGCTAATGTGTTCAGCTACAGACCATCTGCCACAGTCCAAAGTGAGTGTAGTACCAAACAATGTGCAATGACAGAGTGTGTGTCATGCATCTCATGGTGTATTTTGACATCTTACATATGTCAATCACAGTAAAGTTTACATGATGTCCTGTGAGTGTAAACAGAGGGGCATAAGATATAACAGACCTGGCCACAAAGTGCTGCACAGATCGTCTCCCTATGCCACAACAACGTTTGAAAAGCACATACCGAGATTAGTACTGTTTCTAACAAAACACTTAAAAATGATGACTCTTGAGGAGTGGCCAACCAATATGGCCGAGTGGACGTAATCCATGAGGGGTCTGCTGCAATCCAAGGGCAAAGTTTCAGCATAGGAAAAACTTCTGACTTCTTTCACTGCGAACTGAGTAGCATATGAAGGCCAGAGTTGGGGACACCGCCTGGAGAACACAATCTCGTGGTTAGCTAGATGATGACAGATTACAGTCAGGCCAGGGACTGAGCAGTGGCAACATGGAGTCCTCATGGAAGATCAGCAGATCCTAGTGCTGGTGTCGGTGGCCTCCCTGTGCAGGTACCCAGCCCGGACTACCCCAGACAGAACCAGAGGGCCGCGACGAATTGAAGGGGCGCAAGGAAGCAACAATACGACCTTTGAAACTTGACAACCTGATGTTGGTGGGGTGGCTATGTGGGCCCACGCCAGCCTTACCACTGAGTGTCCAGTGAGGTGTCAGGAGCATAGGTGCAGGTGTTACGAGCTTCCAGAGATGTGGCCCCGTGGCAACTTTCATGCTGAGTGAGTTCCTGAATTCATTGGCTGTGCAGGACTTGGTTGAATCGGCTCTGGGGGAAAACGACTGCCTAAAATGGCAGTGCCACGCTGCAGAGCCTAACAAGGCCAACTTAGTCTGCAGCATGTGGTGAGTTAAACAACCTAGCCCCACGTGTGACAACTGAGAGGTGGGGAATGAGACTTGGGCGGTTGTACCCCATGCTGTATTCAACAGAGCGCTGCATCGCTCAAAAGTTGCCTGACCTCAACATGACAGCACTGCACTTCAGAGTTGAATGAGGCTGCTATGTCCTGAAGCAAACAGTGAGTGCCACCCCTGAACCATGTGGGAGATAAGTGAGCGAAGGCAGACAGGCGAGTGACATTACTCAGCAGAAGTGCATGGCCCCCATCTATCTGTCAACCAGTGCTGCTTAGACTGCTGTGACCCAAGTTCTGTAGAAACATACACGAAGGCTTACAGGGGTGGGAGTCCCCCAGCATACAGTGAATACTCCTGAGCAGGGACCCCCCCCCCCAAGATTTTGAGGTCTTTTCACATGAAGCGCGCAGCGACTGGCTTTGTCAGGAGGGGACCCTGGAGTGCCTGGTTGAGTCTGTGGTGCTTCTGACTAGTGAAGCCCTTCTCTGGGTTGCACATCGAGGGCCTGGGGGGCACATCCACACAGATAATGCTTCCCCCTCAGCGGTGGAGGACATAGAGCATGAATGCCCAAACTTCTCCTTAGCCTCAAGAGTAGCAATTGCTTGAGGGGGCAGTAGTGGTGATCGCCGACCTACTGTACTCTAGTGGGTTAAAACTGCTTGAGCCAATTGAGAAAGACTGAGGGTCCTCGGGCTAATACACATCTGTGTCACTGCTGAACGCTAAAACACGAGGGCCCAGCTGCACCACAAGGCACCTCCACACTTCAGGCGAAGCACACAGCAGGAAAGCACCCAGGATGGGCATGGGGCATATCAGCAGTGTTCACCACTAGTTTACCTCTGCTTCTAGATGCTGTATGTGCTGACTTTATGTCTCCTAAAAAAATCCCAAGTAAATTGAGTCTCCAGCTACTTCTCGTCAGGGGAGGCACAGAGGCTGCCCCTACGTGGAGTTCAGAAGCAATATATCTCCCTTCGAGACTTCAAATGGGAACTTCGGAAGGAACTCAAGTCTGACTTGAGTACTTCATTGAAAGCTCTTCATCAGATATCCAAAGCAAACTAACGTTGCTCCAACAAGACATCGATTTAGTGGGTACTCAGGCGTTGGACCTCAAAACTAAGGTACAGGAGCTTGATCGCATGCTGGCCTGATGGAGGATACCACAAACCTCCTCCATACCCAACTCCAAGCCTCCATTCTGAAATGTGAAGATCTTGAAAACAGGTCCCAGAGGGATAACATTTGTCTTCGCCATCTGGAGGAGGTAGCAGAGGGCCTGGACTTTGAGGCATTTGTCAGAGGCTTAATCTCGGAGCTGTTAGGTCCCTCAGGCATGAAAGTTAAAATTGACACGGTTCACAGGGTAGGTTGCCACTACCTGGGAGAGGCAAACGCCTATGGGATGTCTTGGCAAAGCTCCACTCCTTTAAAATTAAGGAAGTGATCCTCCAAGCAGCACAGAAGACTGAGAACATATCCTTTCAGAGTGCCACTTGTTCTCTTTTCTAAGATATTGCTCCTTCCACTTTCGCACATCATTTGCAGTTTTGCCTCATCACAGACAAATTGAGGCAGGGCAATATAAAATATTGATGAACCAACCCTTTTAGCCTTGACTTTGACTTCAGCAACAAAAACCATCATGTCTCCACACTTTCTGAGGCTGCAAATGTATTGGGGCTCCCACTTACTGGAGATCAGCTCACTGGAGAAGCCTTGGGTGGATCTTTGGGATCTGCAGTGGAGAGCGGGGACAGGGGGCAATGGCTGTCTCAGAACCGCTCACGATCACAAAGAAAATACAGACACGGCATACCCGAAGAGTCTTCCAACTAAAAGTTCTCAGGATGAATAGAAAATGATATAACGCGGACAACTCTAACCTTTTTTTTGCCATTGCTGTGACTCAAAGGCTTGCTTGTTTACAATGTTTTTTTACCTAGGAAGGGGATTGCCCAAAGGATTTATACACACTGCTCAGGGTGCACTCACCCTTAGAAAAAGTAATTATAATATTGCAAGAAAATCATAATGTGCCTTGACTTTACTATGCTACACTTAGCTTGCACTAGCGGATATTGACCTACACATCTGCCACAATGTACTTCTCTACTGAGAAGATGTGTTATTGGGGAACTAACGTCCCATATGTTCAGGTTTTGGAGTTTGTGTTTGTTTGCTGGTACATGGGAGTCATTCTTCACATCTGAAACAAAGGAGGACATGGGAGATGAGCCTGCACAAGCATATAGTTGTGTTTAGAGAACCGGATATGGGGAATCTTGCTAGCTGAGCCATCCCTCACGATATCATGGCTGACACTCCTGACCTGTAGCTAGTCATGGTCATCACCACACTTACTTGGAATATTAACGGTCTTAGCTCACCTACCAAATGCCATAAACAATGGAAATATTTACTTGACCAAAGGCATGATGTGGTGGCACTACAAGCGATCAATCTGAAATGAGCAGAAGACCATAGACTACGTCATAGGGCCTACCCAGTGCTGTACAAATCCGCTGCTACCACTAAACATAATGGGGTCGCCCTCTTCTTTCACTCTTCTCTGAAATTCCAACCAAGGGATGTAAAACTGACAGAGAAGGGAGGGTGGTCCTGGTTAATGGTTGAATACATTTTCGCATGTAGACATTCGCTTCCATCTATGCCCCTAACTCTAATCAAGTCCCATTTCTAGGTTCTATGCTGTTGATGCTGGGGGGGTTGCAGAGAGGGAGATCTTCCTGATGGGAGTCTTCAACCTCACCTGGGACTTGAAAATGGATAGCACACACTCACACAGAGCTCACACTGGGAATTTCCCCAAGACACAGAAACAAGAAATTAGATCAATGGGTCTTGTAGACACCTGGCAAACCCTCCACCCCACAATCTGTGACTATACTTTTTTCTCGCATTCACATCGCACGTACACCAGACAGGATTATATGTTGGTCAGTCAAGCACTTTCATTAACATTGCAGGCAGCATCGTTCCATACAATCACTATATCTGACCATGTGCCTGTAGTGCTGACCCTGGCCAGGGACGCATCGTCCCTGTTTTTTCCTGGGTCCCTTGCTCGTGACAGACTTCTAAGAAAGGACCTGCAGAAAACTATTAGAGACAACGTCATCTTGAATGATGCATGTGACACCAACCCCTCTAACAATTGGGTCTCTTTTAAAGCTGTGCTGTGCTGTAAATGGATGCACTGACATTGACACTAAACAAGCAAAGAATATGTGAAAGGCTAGGTCTGGAGGCAGAACTCCAAAATGCAGAGCAGGCACATAAATTGAACCCTGCCCCTCCAAAGAAAAGTCAATGCACTCAGAGGCAAACTCAATACCATCTATAATAATAAAGCTGAACTCACTCTTTTGCGACTCAAATGCACAACATACAAACAAGGTGGGAGAGGGAATACATAGGAGACATTAAACAGGAATCACGGGCAGGGCAATGTTGGACCTGGCCCTTTTTACAGGGTTATCCAAGAAATGTTTGCCTTCCTCCTGTCTTTTTTTATGACCTGTTTTTGTTGGTTTTATGACTCTGGGCACTTTATCACTGCTAATCAGTGCTAAAGTGCATGTGCTCTTTCTTGTAAACTTTGTAAGATTGGTCTACATATGTTTGGCATATTTAATTTACCTGTAAGTCCCTTGTACATTGGTATCCCATATACCCAGGGCCTGTAAATTAAATGCTACTAGTGGGACTGCAGCGCTGCTTGCGCCATCCACAGAAGTAGCCTGTCAAACCTGTCTCAGGCCTCTGCTGCTGCAGGGCCTGCCTGCACAACTTACTACCACAGTGACGTGCCATTTAAAGTGGTTGCCACGTCTGAAACTCCCCTTTTACTACATACAAGTCACCACTAAGGAAGGCCCTAGCTAGCCCTATTGGCAGGATGCTGTGCAGGTAAAAGGTAGGACATGTGCCTTAGCTGTGTGACATGACCTGGTAGTGACAAACAGCCTATTTGGTTTCTCACTGCTGTGAGGCCTGCTCCTCTCAAAGGTTTGCATTGGGAATGCCCTGTTATGTTTTCCAGTGGTAATTTCTGATCTGAAAGGAGCAGCGCTGCCATGTTTGGTATGTTTGGAATAGTAGTGAAAACTCACTCTTACTCATGTGGGTGGATTTTTTATTACTATTTTAGAAAAGCTACTTTTAGAAAGTGGGCATTTTTCTGTGCTTATTACTGTATGTGCTTTGCAGTCTGACTCCACTCCATGTCTGGGGCAGAGTGACAGCTCAGCTTGTGCATACTTTTCAGACAGCCATCCCACAGAGAGGGCTGGGTGTAACAGGATTGCATCTGCATTCATCTGCATGTTGCATGGTCTTCCTGGGCTGGGAGAGTGAGAGGCGCTAACACTTTACATTTGTATAGATTGTGTCCTGCACTCACACAAAAGGCTTGTTTACCCCCCGCTGATGTCTGGAGCCAAGGCAAGGGTGGAGGGAAACTCCTGGGACGGGCCAGATCTTGCTGGAGCCTTCTCCCACCTTTTAGAAGCAAGGCACCAGAGTATAAGTACAGGGGCTCTGACCCCACATTTGGAGTACACTACTGGACCCGCAAGAAACTCTGCTGGAATAAAGGCTGCTGCACGGAAAGGAATGCCCCATTGCTATGACTGACTGTTCCTAGGAACTGCTGTCCTGCTTTGTTGTGCTGCCCTGATGTTTGCTGATCTATGCCCGGCCAAGAAGGGCTACAGATTGCACCCAGAGTGACTCAAAGAGCACTTTTGGGGAACTGAGACCAAACTGCTGGCAGGAGGAGCAACCATAGAGCCTACTGATGCTGTGTGCTGGTCTGTTGCCTGTATCAGTGCAGTGAGCACTGTATTTCTTACCTTGTGGAGAAGGAAGCTGCTTGGTGGGAGAGAAAGTGTGTGGTGAGCGCTTTTGAATACCGCAATGCCACTGGGAGGGAGCACTGTTGGTTGTCCTGCAGCATGTCCAGATCTGCATTTACCCCCGGGGGTCTGAGCAATGGAAGGGGAGAGCTGAAGTGGAAGATGCGCTCTCCTTCTCCCTGTCGTGTCCCTGCATTTCCTCTTGTGTTGGTTAACAGCAGCCGGGGCTCTGCTACATGGCCACAGGCTGCCGCACACAAATTGAAAGAAAACATTGGCATAGAGTCCCGCATTGCCGGGGAACGCTGACATCACCAGTGGGCGGGGCCCAGTCCTCGAGGAAGACCAAGAGGAAGGAGCGCCTGGTGTCGGCGGCCCGAGCACCAGGCGTGTGCTTGTCCTGCAGTGAAAGGGAGCAGTGGTCACGGAGAAGGCCCGGCCCCCTCGAGTCCCGGTGCGACGGGGGTAACCAAAAGTGCCGCAGTCACCATCACTGTCCCGGTCCCCAGGGACCAAGGTGGGCTGACCTCATTTTGTCCTGCGATTGTGGACGCCCCTGCTTGAAAAGCTGCAATGTTGCCGCAGCTTCCTTTTGGCCATTTATCTGTGCGGGGAGGATTGGGTGAGGATTCTCCTGAAGCGAGCGAGGGTGCCCTCCCACTTCCTGCACACAGGGACTTGGGGGTCACTGAATCTTGGCCTAAGGATGGGGTGAGACCTCGACGGAGGCTCCTGATCCCTGAATTCACAGGAATTGCAGGGAGTTACTGCATTCCCTGGTATAGGCAGTGTAGGAGAGTAGGATCTGCTTCACAGGGGTACCCCCACTTTTTGCTGATACTTCACTGGTTTTCGACATTAGTCTGGCTGGGGCCCTGCTATTCAGAACCCCAGCCTAGCTGTTTCCTCTTTAAAAGGGTCTCCATGTGCCTTAGGCACATCACTGATTGGGATCTGGAGTGCCCTTGTAAGTCCCTAGTATATGGTATACTATGTACCAAGGGCATAGGCACCTCAGAGGCCTGCCAGGGGCTGCAGCATGTATTATGCCACCCCTGGTAGGCCATCCAAACTGGCACCACAGGTCTGCTACTGCAGCCTGGGTAAGGTGGTGCATGCACCCCTTGCAGTGGTATAGGTTACCTATATCACTAAATGCATACACACATATAAACCTATAAGTCACTCCTAAGGCAGGCCTTATCAATCCTAAAGGCAGAGTGCATGGTTCCTATGTGAGAGGGTGCCCCTGCATGAGCAGGGCCCCTCTGCAGCGTTCGGAGACCATCTCTGATGCTGTTTGTAGTGCAGCCTGACCATATACTCTTAAACGCATTATATCCTCGCGGTAAAATGCTAACTATGGAATGGCTGCACCTAAACATGTTGTGTTTGGTGTCAAACATCTTGGAATACTACCCCCCGCCAATCCTGGCGGCGGGGGTAGCATTCCACCCTTCTAGAGGGAAAGGCATGTTAACTCTGACGAGTCCGGTAACTTCTTTCCAGAGCCTGGCATCACAAAATGGATGCTGCTGCCACAGACACGAGTCTGGCCTCCTGCTGCTGGACGAAACTCCGGCAGGGGAGGCCTGGACAATAGGTTTCCTGTCCCAGGGAGGTGTGACCACCTCCCCAGACAGGACAATGTGTATTGGGGCTGGGCGGGAGCACTTTCGGGTGCTTTGAAGTCCTGCACTGGGGGCACATTTGGTGTCCCTGTGCATACCCCAGTTGAAACCGGATCAGGGGCTTGCAGCCCCTGCTTTGGCGCGAACTGGACAAAGGGAAAGGGGTGTAGCCACCCCTCTGCCCTGACCCACCCATAGGTGGGGCCACAGAGTAGTCCATCCCCTATTTTTAGAATAAAGGTAGGAACCCAGTCCCTAGGACTTTAGATTATACCTGGACGAAACTCTGAAACAGAATCCTGGACCTTCGACGCTCTACTCACGATTAGAGGACTGAAGAATCTCCCTTGGGGTCAAGGAGTGACTCCCCTGCTTGGCAGGCACCAAAGAAGCATCTGTCCGGTTCGCATCACTGAAGCTCCCGTCGGATGCCGAAGTCATCGCATCACCAGAGGTAGATTCTCAGACTTCCCCGAGGCTACCCTGAGTCCCCAGCAAAGCTGAGGCCCGTGGCTATCGTGGGTGACGTGAGACCGTGACCCCTGGACACCGAGCACATTTGCAAGTGCACCATCTTCTGGGTCTCCCAAGAAGTCGTGCTTTGGGCTCCGAGTAGCCCTAGCCTCCAGCACCACCTGCACCGAAGATCACTGGCCTCCACTCCACGAGTGTCCTGTAAGCCAGCTCCACGTGCGGCGTCACGAGGCTCCTTCGCGGTCGCTAGCCCGTTGGCTAGTAGCCCTTAACGAAGGCCAATCTTTTCTTTACTTGGCAGTCTGGTTGCTCCAGGCCTGCCCTCACTTACCCTCGCTGGGTGAGTTCCCCAGACCTTGCTGGTCTGCATCATCGACGATCTACATCTTACTCGAGACTTGCCGTTGCCAAGGCTTGTTGGGTCCAATCTGGTCGCCGACACCTCTGCACTCGACAGACATCGAGCAACAGCCCGAATCCTGCTCCTGGTTGCCGACAACGCCTCCCGGACCTCGTGGCTGAAGAGTCAAGACGACCGTCATCGAATCTGAAGCACTCGACATCGGTGGGCATCTGTCCATCGCCTCCCTGGTCACTGGCTAGTGACCCAGACTCTGTCCCCTCTGCTTTCAGGTTCTTCAGAACTCCGATCCACTCTTGGATCCACCCGGACACTTTTCTCCTGGTCGCAAGCAGCACTTTGCAGCAGATCGCCATAAGAACCGACGACGAAACCCGACCCCGAAAGGCACCTATGCACCCGGCTTCCCTGGGTGAGGTAACACGAGTACTCCGGTGCTCCCGTGGGTAGAGACTCTTCAAAGTCCTAGGTCTCAAAGGGTTTTGTCCTAGTCCTCTTCTAAGTGTCCCTTTCCTCTATTTTCCCGATCCCGACTTTCTCCATAGAAGTTAACGGCGTATCGCGGTTGTGTATTTACACTGCACGCGTCTCCCGTGGGTCCCCTGTGTCACTACCTTGGGTGGTTCCTTGTGGTCCAAGCACTTCTAGAGGCTCTAGGCCTAGTGTCTAGTTCAGTCGTGGTTCGCATACCACTTTATTGGTATATGGTTTGGTACGCCCCTAGGGCCCAAACGTGTATTTGTGCTATTACTGTGATTTAAGATCTTATAACCTATGTACTTCGAACTCTAGCCTCATAAAGAGACTAGAGGGGTGTGTTTAGTAATAAATACATATATTTTGAATATATACCTGGTGTGGTGCTCTTTCATTTGGTCACTCAAGAGATTATAGACTGGTAAAACAAGCTGCTTTACATTCCTTCAAGACTTAGCCTGAAGGCTGCTCTCCACAGCTACCACTAGGATAGCTTTCAATAAGGTTGTCTTTAACCTACCTACCATAAGAGTCGATTTGGACTGGTGCAAGGTGCCCACTATAATTAGTGGACAGCATATGCCAGGCCAACTTCTCACATTGGTGTGCAGCGTGTGGGATTCCAGCTTGCTATTGTTTTACCAGATAATCTCAATTGAATTGATCAACTGAAAACCACTAAAGGTACCTAAGGTACATATAATTTAAGCTTAGAATATCAGTAAGTTCTACTGAACTTAGAGTTGTGTGTTAAGGGATAGCACAACCCTTTCTACAACTCAAGAGAGTTTAGTAGGCCACACTAGAGTAGGTAGTGCATACACCACACCACACTAGTAATGTCTTTAAAAGCAGGATCCAAAGATGCCCTGCAGGAAGCCATTGAGCTTCCCCCTCCAAGTATGACACACTCCCATTCTTGGAACTGAGAGCTTTGTGTAACGTGAGGAAATTAAGGACAGGCCAAAGTCCCACCACCCAACACCTCCAGGAGTTGTTGGTGGCTTATGATCTTAGTAAGTCTTCAGAGACTGAAGGGGTAGGAGCAGAGGGTGGGCCAGCAGATGAGGAAGGGACCAGGGGTACTACTACCCCCAGCCCCCTCTGAAACTGACCAGGAGTGTGACAATGACCCTGACCTGGAAAATCCAATCCCTTCTGGGGAAGATGAGGATGAGGATCTGGAGAACCACACCTTTGTCCCCCAGGAAGGATTATGAGTGTGCTCAGAAAGTCTAGGTCTCCTTCTCAGGAGTCTAACCACTCTGGCACCTCAATAGGGAGCTCTGTTTCTTCTCACAGGAGGGAATCCTCTCATGAGAGAAGAAAGAGACTGGTCCAGTATGAGGAAACTCAACTGGAGATCAGGAAGAAGCAATTGGCTTTAGATAGAGAATCCCTAGATCTCCTTAAAGAGAGAAGAAAGTTGGGACTAGAGTCCCATGGTGGCAGCCATGTCCCTAGAGATAGGGAAAGGTCCTATGACCATAGGAACCTGAGCAAGATTGTCCCTCCCTACCAGAGTGGGGATGACATCCACAAATGGATAACTGCTTTAGAGAGGGCCTGTAAAGTACAGAAGGTCCCTCAGGAGCAGTGGGCAGCAATCTTGTGGCTCTCCTTTGCTGACAAAGGTAGAGACAAGCTCCTCACTGTTAGAGAGGAGGATGCTGATAATTACAAGGTCTTGAAGAGTGCTCTTATTGATGGGTTTGGCCTAACCACTGAACAGTACAGGTTGAAGTTCAGAGACACCCAAAAAGCACAGACTCAAGACTGGGTAGACTATGTGGATTGTTCTGCCAAGACTCTGGAAGGCTGGTTGATGGGCAGTAAGGTGTGTGACTTCTCAGGATTGTATAATCTGATAATGAGGGAGCAGATTCTTAATAACTGTCAAAACCAGCTGTTGCATCAGTACCTGGTTGACTCTGATCTGACCTCTCCCCAAGAATTGGGAAAGAAGGCAGACAAATGGGTCAGAACCAGGGTGAAGCAGAAGGTACAGAACCAAGGTGGGGAAACCAAGAAGCAAGATGCTAAGAACTCTGACAAGGGTGGGGAGAAGGGTAAAGATCAAAAGTCTTCATCAGGCCCCCAAAAATCTTCTTCTGGTGGGGATTCCCAGTCTACCAAGGGTAAAGGCCAAAGAAAACCATGGTGCAAGGTCTGTAAGCAAAAGACCCACTGGACCAGTGATTGCACCAAGTCCAAAGACTCCAGTCCAGCACCCACCAATGCCCCTAAGGCACCTGTTCCCCCTAGTACAGTTGGTGGAGGTGCTCCAGCAAAGGGTTTAGTAGGGTTCACCCTGGGAACTGAGTTGGGCTCTGACTTAGTCAGGGAACTGACTCAGGCTGTGTTAGTCTGTGATGGAGGCATGGATGTGACCTCCACTGTGAGTCCCAGTAATCTGGGCAAATACAAACAACAGCCTTTAATCAATGGATGAGAGGCTTTGGCATTTAGGGACACAGGGGCAAGTGTCACAATGGTGACACAAGACCTTGTGCTACCTGGGCAAGTTATACTTGGTGAAATGTACCAAGTGACCAATGCTAGCAATGTCAGAACAGACCATACTCTGGCAGTTGTTAACTTCTCCTGGGGAGGGGTAACTGGCCTTAAGAAGGTTGTGGTAAGTGCAAACCTACCAGTCGAATGCTTGCTTGGCAATGACTTAGAGACTTCTGCTTGGGCAGAAGTGGAGCTCAGGACCCATGCAGAAATGCTGGGGATCCCTGCAGATGTGTTTGCTGTGACCAGGTCACAAGCTAAACTGTCTAAAACTGAACAGGCCTTGGATTCTGGAAGAATGGACCAAGTGCCTTCCAAGAGGAGGAGTAGTAGGGTTAAGGCAGAGCCTTCCCCTTGGCTCAGGAGGAAGATCAGTCCCTTGAGGGGGATGATCTCAGCCCTGAAGAAGGAACTGTCCCAGAGGAACTTGAACCTGAACAGGTTGAGTTCTTGGGGACAGGGGGACCTTCTAGGGCAGATCTGAGCCAGGAGCAGCAGAGCTGCCCCTCCCTTGAACCCCTCAGACAGCAAGCTGCTGCTGAGGCTGCTGGGAAAGCTAGTGGTCCCCATACAGTGTATTGGGATGATGGACTCCTGTACTCAGAGAGTAGAGACCCCAAGCCTGGTGCTACCAGGAGGTTGGTAATACCTTTGAAGTTCAGGGGCTTCCTATTGACCCTAGCCCATGATATTCCCTTAGCAGGACACCTGGGCCAGAACAAGACTTGGGACAGAATTGTCCCTCACTTTCACTGGCCCCACATGTCTGAAGACAGTAAGGAGTTTTGTCGCTCCTGTGTAACCTGCCAAGCCAGTGGCAAAGCAGGTGGCACTACAAAGGCCCCCCTGATACCACTACCTGTGGTGGGGGTGCCCTTTGAGAGGGTAGGGATTGACATTGTTGGTCCCATGGATCCCCAAACAGCCTCTGGGCACAGGTTTATCCTGGTGGTAGTGGATCATGCCACCAGGTACCCAGAAGCTATTCCCCTCAGGACCACTACAGCACCTGTGGTGGCAAGGGCCCTCCTGGGAATCTTCTCAAGAGTGGGCTTTCCTAAGGAGGTAGTATCAGACAGAGATGCAAACTTCATGTCTGGTTACTTAAAAGCAATGTGGAAGGAGTGTGGAGTTACTTATAAGTTCACCACACCCTATCACCCACAATGCAATGGTTTAGTTGAGAGATTCAACAAAACCTTGAAGGGCATGATTAAAGGGCTCCCAGAAAAGCTTAGGCGTAGATGGGACATACTCTTGCCCTGCCTTTTATTCGCATATAGGGAGGTGCCTCAGAAGGGGGTTGGTTACAGCCCTTTTGAACTTCTGTTTGGCCACCCTGTGAGGGGTCCACTGTGCTTGGTGAAGGAAGGATGGGAGTTACCTCTCAAGCCCCCAAAGCAAGATATAGTGGACTATGTACTTGGTCTCCGCTCCAGGATGGCTGAGTACATGAAAAAGGCAACCAAAAACCTTGAGGCTAGCCAGGAACTGCAGAAGGCCTGGCATGACCAAAAGGCTGTTCTGACTGTTTACCAGCCAGGACAGAAGGTGTGGGTGTTGGAGCCAGTGGCCCCAGCAGCTCTCCAAGACAAATGGAGTGGACCCCACACTATTGTTGAACAGAAGGGTGAGGTCACTTACTTAGTGGACCTAGGAACACCCAGGAGTCCCCAAAGGGTTCTCCATGTCAACAGACTTAAGCCATATGTGGACAGGGCAGACATGGGCTTGCTCATGGCTACTGATGAAGGGCAGGAGGAAGAGAGTGACCCACTCCCTGACCTGCTCTCACAGAACCCTGACGATGGGTCAGTTGATGGTGTAGCCTTGGCAGGCAGCCTCACTACCCAGCAACAAACTGATTGCAGGCAAGTCCTCAATCAGTTTAGGCATATGTTTTCACTGACACCCAGTCAGACCACCTGGTGCACTCATGAAGTGGACACTGGGGACAGTCTGCCTATTAAAAACAAGATTTATAGGCAACCTGACCATGTCAGGGACTGTATCAGGACTGAAGTCCAGAAGATGTTGGAATTGGGAGTGATTGAGCCCTCAGATAGCCCTTGGGCTAGTCCAGTAGTCCTAGTACCTAAACCTCACACCAGTGGTGGGAAAAGAGAGATGAGGTTTTGTGTAGACTACAGAGGCCTCAATGCAGTCACTAGGACTGATGCCCATCCAATACCCAGGGCAGATGAGCTCATAGATACTTTGGCCTCTGCCAAATATCTCAGCACATTTGACCTAACAGCTGGCTACTGGCAGATCAGACTAGCTGATGCTGCAAAGCCCAAAACAGCATTTTCAACCCCTAGTGGGCATTATCAATTTGTGGTGATGCCCTTTGGTCTGAAAAATGCACCTGCCACTTTCCAGAGGTTGGTGAACACAGTTCTCACAGGACTGGAAGCCTATAGTGCAGCTTATCTAGATGATATTGCTGTCTTTAGCTCCACCTGGGAGGATCACCTGGTCCACCTCAGGAATGTTTTACAGGCCCTGCAAAAGGCAGGCCTGACTATCAAGGCCACTAAGTGCCAGATAGGGCAGAGTCAGGTTGTGTACCTGGGCCACCTTGTGGGTGGAGGCCAGGTTCAACCTTTGCAGAGCAAGATCCAGACCATCATGGACTGGACTGCTCCCACTACCCAGACTCAGGTGAGAGCCTTCTTAGGCCTGACTGGGTATTATAGGAGATTTGTCAAGGGGTATGGATCAATAGTGACACCCTTGAATGACTTAACTTCTAAGAAAATGCCCAAAAAGGTTCAGTGGACAGTTAGCTGTCAAAAGGCATTTGATGACCTCAAGCAGGCCATGTGCACTGCTCCAATTCTGCAGAGTCCTGATTACTCCAAGAAGTTCATTGTTCAAACTGATGCATCTGAATTGGGGGTAGGGGCTGTACTGTCACAATTGAATGAAGAAGGTCAGGATCAGCCAGTAGCTTTTATTAGCAGAAGGCTGACCCCTAGAGAGAAACGTTGGTCAGCCATAGAGAGGGAGGCCTTTGCTGTGGTCTGGGCTCTGAAGAAGTTGAGGCCATACTTGTTTGGTACACACTTCCTGGTTCAGACAGACCATAAGCCCCTCTTATGGCTAAAACAAATGAAGGGTGAAAACCCCAAACTGCTTAGGTGGTCCATTTCCCTACAGGGGATGGACTTTACAGTGGAACATAGGCCTGGGAGTAACCATGCGAATGCAGATGGACTCTCTAGGTATTTCCACTTAGAACATGAAGACTTAACTGGGCAAGGTTAGTTTAATGTCCCTACGTTTGGGGGGGTTGTGTAGGAGAGTAGGATCTGCTTCACAGGGGTACCCCCACTTTTTGCTGATACTTCACTGGTTTTCGACATTAGTCTGGCTGGGGCCCTGCTATTCAGAACCCCAGCCTAGCTGTTTCCTCTTTAAAAGGGTCTCCATGTGCCTTAGGCACATCACTGATTGGGATCTGGAGTGCCCTTGTAAGTCCCTAGTATATGGTATACTATGTACCAAGGGCATAGGCACCTCAGAGGCCTGCCAGGGGCTGCAGCATGTATTATGCCACCCCTGGTAGGCCATCCAAACTGGCACCACAGGTCTGCTACTGCAGCCTGGGTAAGGTGGTGCATGCACCCCTTGCAGTGGTATAGGTTACCTATATCACTAAATGCATACACACATATAAACCTATAAGTCACTCCTAAGGCAGGCCTTATCAATCCTAAAGGCAGAGTGCATGGTTCCTATGTGAGAGGGTGCCCCTGCATGAGCAGGGCCCCTCTGCAGCGTTCGGAGACCATCTCTGATGCTGTTTGTAGTGCAGCCTGACCATATACTCTTAAACGCATTATATCCTCGCGGTAAAATGCTAACTATGGAATGGCTGCACCTAAACATGTCGTGTTTGGTGTCAAACATCTTGGAATACTACCCCCCCGCCAATCCTGGCGGCGGGGGTAGCATTCCACCCTTCTAGAGGGAAAGGCATGTTAACTCTGACGAGTCCGGTAACTTCTTTCCAGAGCCTGGCATCACAAAATGGATGCTGCTGCCACAGACACGAGTCTGGCCTCCTGCTGCTGGACGAAACTCTGGCAGGGGAGGCCTGGACAATAGGTTTCCTGTCCCAGGGAGGTGTAACCACCTCCCCAGACAGGACAATGTGTATTGGGGCTGGGCGGGAGCACTTTCGGGTGCTTTGAAGTCCTGCACTGGGGGCACATTTGGTGTCCCTGTGCATACCCCAGTTGAAACCGGATCAGGGGCTTGCAGCCCCTGCTTTGGCGCGAACTGGACAAAGGGAAAGGGGTGTAGCCACCCCTCTGCCCTGACCCACCCATAGGTGGGGCCACAGAGTAGTCCATCCCCTATTTTTAGAATAAAGGTAGGAACCCAGTCCCTAGGACTTTAGATTATACCTGGACGAAACTCTGAAACAGAATCCTGGACCTTCGACGCTCTACTCACGATTAGAGGACTGAAGAATCTCCCTTGGGGTCAAGGAGTGACTCCCCTGCTTGGCAGGCACCAAAGAAGCATCTGTCCGGTTCGCATCACTGAAGCTCCCGTCGGACGCCGAAGTCATCGCATCACCAGAGGTGGATTCTCAGACTTCCCCGAGGCTACCCTGAGTCCCCAGCAAAGCTGAGGCCCATGGCTATCGTGGGTGACGTGAGACCGTGACCCCTGGACACCGAGCACATTTGCAAGTGCACCATCTTCTGGGTCTCCCAAGAAATCATGCTTTGGGCTCCGAATAGCCCTAGCCTCCAGCACCACCTGCACCGAAGATCACTGGCCCCCACTCCACGAGTGTCCTGTAAGCCAGCTCCACGTGCGGCGTCACGAGGCTCCTTCGCGGTCGCTAGCCCGTTGGCTAGTAGCCCTTAACGAAGGCCAATCTTTTCTTTACTTGGCAGTCTGGTTGCTCCAGGCCTGCCCTCACTTACCCTCGCTGGGTGAGTTCCCCAGACCTTGCTGGTCTGCATCATTGACGATCTACATCTTACTCAAGACTTGCCGTTGCCAAGGCTTGTTGGGTCCAATCTGGTCGCCGACACCTCTGCACTCGACAGACATTAAGCAACAGCCCGAATCCTGCTCCTGGTTGCCGACAACGCCTCCCGGACCTCGTGGCTGAAGAGTCAAGACGACCGTCATCGAATCTGAAGCACTCGACATCGGTGGGCATCTGTCCATCGCCTCCCTGGTCACTGGCTAGTGACCCAGACTCTGTCCCCTCTGCTTTCAGGTTCTTCAGAACTCCGATCCACTCTTGGATCCACCCGGACACTTTTCTCCTGGTCGCCAGCAGCACTTTGCAGCAGATCGCCATAAGAACCGACGACGAAACCCGACCCCGAAAGGCACCTATGCACCCGGCTTCCCTGGGTGAGGTAACACGAGTACTCCGGTGCTCCCGTGGGTAGAGACTCTTCAAAGTCCTAGATCTCAAAGGGTTTTGTCCTAGTCCTCTTCTAAGTGTCCCTTTCCTCTATTTTCCCGATCCCGACTTTCTCCATAGAAGTTAACGGCGTATCGCGGTTGTGTATTTACACTGCACGCGTCTCCCGTGGGTCCCCTGTGTCACTACCTTGGGTGGTTCCTTGTGGTCCAAGCACTTCTAGAGGCTCTAGGCCTAGTGTCTAGTTCAGTCGTGGTTCGCATACCACTTTATTGGTATATGGTTTGGTACGCCCCTAGGGCCCAAACGTGTATTTGTGCTATTACTGTGATTTAAGATCTTATAACCTATGTACTTCGAACTCTAGCCTCATAAAGAGACTAGAGGGGTGTGTTTAGTAATAAATACATATATTTTGAATATATACCTGGTGTGGTGCTCTTTCATTTGGTCACTCAAGAGATTATAGACTGGTAAAACAAGCTGCTTTACATTCCTTCAAGACTTAGCCTGAAGGCTGCTCTCCACAGCTACCACTAGGATAGCTTTCAATAAGGTTGTCTTTAACCTACCTACCATAAGAGTCGATTTGGACTGGTGCAAGGTGCCCACTATAATTAGTGGACAGCATATGCCAGGCCAACTTCTCACAGGCAGGTAAGTGGCCCAGAAGCCTACGGGAAGGATCTCAGGTACCATCAAAGGAGTGAAGGTGCCACTCTTAGTGTTGCTGTAATGCATGGTAATGTGTATGTGGGTAATTCTTATGTGTTATGCCCTTATGTAATGCTGTATATTGCAGGGTTATTAACAGGGAGATAACACGTGTTTCCACCTCACATACCGCATATATGTGTCCCTATATGCAGGTATGACAGTCATTGATGCCTTCCACTGGCCGTAATAATGAGTATTATTCCAGGACCGGCAGAATGTGTATAGTGATTGTGTTATGTATAATGTTGACAAAGTGATTTATAGTTTATGCGTTATGATGACGATTGCCTAGTGGCAAACAGGTACATGCATCAACCATTTTTGCGAGCGCAAACGGTGCGATTCGCAAAAATCGGCCTGTTGCGCCCGCAAAAAGGGCATTTGCGATGCATGAAGGGTCAAGGCACTCGCAATTTGAGAATTCGCAATTAATTGCGAGTTCTCAAATTGCGATTGCATTTAAGGAATCACATTTTGCGATTCCTTAAATGCAATGCAAGAACCACTTTGAAGTAGCGATTTCGCTACTAGGGGGCGCAAATTACCATGAAGTTGAACTTCATGGTAATTTGCAAAAACTTTGAAAAATGCACTAAAGTGCATTTTTCAAAGTTGTAGGTTACACACACACATGCCCTTGGGGCATGTGTGTGCGCAACATTTGTGCACAGGTCAATTTCAGGGGTGCAACAGGGTGTCCTTTTGACACCCTTGCACCCTTGAAATTGCATGCGCAATTTGCGAGTACCAATTGGTACTCGCAAATTGCGCATGCAATTTCCCATTCATTCCTATGGGCCTGTAGGCCCATAGGAATGAATGGGAAGCCATTCCTTATTTGCGACTCACAATTTGCGAGTCGCAAATAAGGAATGTGTAGGAATCGCTATTTTTATAGCGATTCCTACATGCATAGGCTTTTGCGAGTCCTTAATTGCGATTCCTTAATAATCGCAATTAAGGACTCGCAAAATCCTACCTTGATGCATGTGCCTGATAGTGATTAATTTGATTAGGGTCTAAAGTGTTTTATGTACAATACAAGGGATATTTCTCATATATTACCTTGTGGTGTCTCTTTTGTGGTGTATTCATTGTGTCACTGGTGTGAGTGTGTTGCGCAAATGCTTTACACATTGCCTCTGGGGACAAGACTGACTGCTCTGTGCCAAGCTACAGGGTGAGCACAGGTTATCTTTGGGGTGTAACTTACTTGCCCTGACTAGAGTGGTGGGTTCTGAGTGGCTTAGGTGCAAACCCTAGCCAACCAGAAACCCCATTTCTAACAGGCAGTCTCAGATTCAGAGAATTCCCAAACCATTGGGAGCTTTTATAAGAACGTCTATACCTCTGAGGAATGTGATGATTAAGTATCAATGGGGTTACCCGAAAATCTACCTGACCCGGGTCAAAATGACAGTACAATAAACCAGTGGTCACAGTAGCAACAATTTAACAATGAGAGAAAAAAAATATATCTATATATATAATATCATTCACACCAGTAACATCTCGAGTTTCGCAGTGGATGCGATTTATTTTAAAGGCATAAATCACTTCTTGTAGACAAAGCAGTTGTTCATACATGCGGAACATGATTATGTACGCAACATTGGTGCTCTGGGATAGAAATGGGAGGGGGTGTTCAGGGTCAAGGTGAGTGAGTGAGGGAGATTGAGAAGGGAGAGGTAATGTGACATATAAACATTATATTTACATAGTAAAACCTGTCGGACCTATAACAGGCCAAATAATTCAGTATATATACATAGCATTCTAGTGACACTGACAATGAATTTCAGTCATCAAAGCTTGTATGAGCAGTGTGTTGTAGTCAACGTTTCGACCCCTAAGAAAGTCCTAGGTAGTTCAGTCCTTAGTGTGGGGTCTTCTTCAGGACAGTGTGACAGAGCACCTGAAAGCAATTGAATACTCCGTATTAGACTAGTGTCGTCATGACCTGGTGTGAATGCTCATAAATAAATATTAATTACCCAATCGGTCAAACAGCACGTCAAATACGGCTGTAGAGTTTAGGTTAGTGGGCTCCAACTAGCTCCTATGTCAAAGAGAAGAAAAGGTAGGTTGCAAAACAATCAACTAATAGAGACAACAAATGTCTGTCTTGTGTGAGAACCTTTACTTACTAAAAGATCAATGGAAAAGATACGGTCATGTGTACACGTATGGACATCCGTAACAGGACTGTGGACTGAATGAACCCCTACAATCCAGTAATACACCGGTCAGATAAGGTAGAGAGCAATTAGGTAATGTAGGTTGTTCAACACAAACAAACTGGATCACAGTCTGGTGATGTGCTACCTATGCGCAGTGAAAGCACAACCCTAAAAAATAATAATAATAAAAATAGTCCCACAAGCCTTAAATCCGTAATCTTAAGATGTAGACCTGTTACATAATATAAAGAGCCAAAAGGAACAAAATAAACGTGCTGTGCTACTGCTTTACCTGGAAGGCTAATCTTAGTCCATGTGCGGTCTTAAAATCGCCTGCGTAATGGGATAAATGTCATGCAGGTGTCCGAGGGACTGAAGGTTCCTAACCGTGGAAAAGGTGTTCTAAAGGATAACAGCGCGGTGTGCATTAAAAAGAGGAGCTATCCATACCCTCTGAGGCACCATAAGTTGTTGACAAACAAATAGACAGGCACGCCAGCCAAAAACTATTCAATAACCTTGATCACTACATTCTTGATAAAGAAACACCCGGCTCACTAGCGGCCAAAGAATTCTCAGTTCAACAATCTCCAACATGTACTGGCGACGGTCGGATAACCCGACAACCAGCCACCTACAGCACCTACCTCTAACTTCCTTCTTCGGTGCACAGCAGGTCGGAGAGCCAGGACCGACCGGCTGAGTAGATAAAGGCGCGAGAGGTTGCGTGCACGTATAGGTGCAGCCGCTCGCTGCCAGCACGTTGTCAGGTGGAGGACGTGCTTGGTTGCACATCAGGTAAAGACTGGTCATTAAGTGACAAGGTTAAAATGGCAGGCGGCTCAAATGACTGTAAAACTTGACAAAGAGTTTAAATAGTCTATGTACAACAATAACGTCATCGTCAAACCAAGGAATGGAAACGATAATTTAGATTAGAATTACGAAGTCAGAATGGTCAAAATCGATTAGAGTGGTCCTGGCATGGTCAGAGTTAAAAATCAAACCTAAACATGGATATTTTCACAATAAGTGGGCCCACGGGGGTGCCCTACACATTTGAAAATGGTCTATCGTAGTAACCACGTATGGGTGCTGGGAGCGGAGACAATGACCGCCTTTGTGATGACATAGTTAGGTTTGGTAGTACCTGATTATCATGTTATGTTTCATATAGAGGCCCTAATATAGACGCGTTCATATATGCCGTATATGGTCATAATCGTATATGCCCTATTATGGTCTTATTCGTATATGCCCTATTATGGTCATAATCGTCTATGCCCTATTATGGTCATTGTCTCCTATGCCCTAATATAGGCATGATCTTTCACCTACATTAGTTCCCTACAGTACACAACGAGCTCTGAGGGTTGAACATTATCTAGTCTGTGGTTAGAACACTGCAGGGTTTTTCCCGAACACAGGCCTACAATGTACTCATAAATTATGCATGAGCATTCACCAGCTACATCTCCCGCATAATATGTATGTACAAAGTTCACCCCTGACGTCTTCCTCATGTCTAACAAAGACCAATATTAACCATACTGAGGGACGAGATACTTTAGGGTATAAATACACCACATCTTGCCACGGTAAGATAGAGGGAACCGAGTCTTCCATGCTGACACACTGACCAGAGACGCTGAGGCTCCTGCATGCAGTCGCTCCAGCTGACAGCGGTCTAACACAGCCCTTGCGGGGTGTCCAACTCAAAACCAGGACGGGGTCCCACACTCTCTCTATCCAGGTAATAGGGTTAGACTAAATCCTAGTGGGATTCTTGGCTCTTAGGCTTTTAGACCTACACACATGCTAGGTACACTTAGGTACATCTAGTTAGGCATCGTAGGAGTACGCGCACTTTTATAATGCATTTTATATTCATGTATGTATTCATGATTCTTGCAATATGGTAGAACTGTACTACCATATCACTTTTATCGTACTGCTGATAATATAACTCTGCTATTGTCTGCTGGTTGCTACAGCACATATATTTTACACTAGAATAACAACTGTTCAATAAATACTTATTGAAATGCCCAGACTGTTTATTCTGTGTAACTCTCTGAGACAAACCGAATAAGTAAGCACGAGTGACTGAGCGAAAAGTAGTACATTGTTTCCACGATTCTGAGGGATCAGGGTTGTCATGATCTAAGGTTGCCAGAAACTAATCTCTCCCCGATAAAAGGAGATTCTAGTGGCACTGTGAGCTAGCTAATGCAAATCCGGCTAACATACGCAGTGGGGGTGCACAGAGCCAGTCTAACACCAAGCCCATAGTTTATGTTATCCAAACGCGCAGGTCCTGCAGGGGTACTATAGGAACTACACAACAATCAAACATGCGTTATATGTAAACAGAGGTGATCATTTGTGACAAGTCTGTCGGGTATGTACTGTGAGAATAGCAGTAGACATCCATGGTGATACATAAGATAGCACAGTATAATATTGCAGCATAAAAAATCTGTAGCATAGAGAAACTGTAATGATATTTGTGATGGACCCAACCAATCTAATCTGCAATGTATGCAGAGCCCCCGTAAACATTGTGAGGTAAAACGGTAAGGCAAGTTTATATACATTGTAAAGGACGACGTCCTGATGTAAATAGGAATTATCACTTGTGGTATGATTTTGGAGATGATGGTGAACTATTCAGTATTCAGAACGGAGAGTTGGGCATTAGTGGCATCAAGTTCATTTAGGCCATTGTTCACATTATCCATAAAGTACATCCACTTACACTCTCGTATATTCAGAATGGAATTGATGTCCCCTCCCCTTGTTCCCAGGGACACTTTTTCAAGGACCAACCACCTAATAGACTCTGGTGTATGTGATTTGGCTTGAAAATGTTCGACCAGCGGTGCTCCTGCTAAGCCACATCGTATCCTGCTACAATGTTGCAATATCCTAGTCTTAACTTTCTGCCTGGTTTGACCTATATACATTTCGTTACAAGAACATAAAATGGCATAGATCACCTCTGTTGAGTTGCAATTTGTATGTACCTTGAGGTCTATGGTGTGGTGTTTGTAGCAGAACTGCTTAGTTTTGATGGTCAGTTTACACGCTTTGCACTGTGAACATTTAAAATGACCCACAATCTCTGGAAGTTTCCACAGTGTCTGGATGGTGGGTTGAGGGGGTGTGTCCAAAAGGGATCGAACCACGTGATCTCTGATATTTCTCGCTTTTTTAAAAGAATGCATGGGTGGATCCGGAATCTCAATGTCGTCTGAAATAAGTTTCCAATGTCCATTAATAATCTTTCTGATCTCGTTACTGCGAGTACAGTATGTTGTCACACATATCATCCTTTTAGTGTCCGTGGGGCGCTGTTTGGGTGTAAGTAATGCCTCTCTGTCATAGTACCATGCCCTTTTCCTGGCTCGCTTAACCAATATTTTAGGATATCCTCGTTCCATGAGGCGGTTAATAAAGTCCTCAGATTCCTTGAAATAGTCATCCTTGCGGGCACAATTCCTTCGGATACGAAGAAATTGACCAAAGGGCAAGTTGTCTCGTATGCCCCTCGTGTGGTGGCTGGAGTATCTTAAGAGTGTATTGCGTTCTGCCGGTTTTCTGTAGGGTGGTGTATAAATGATAATTCTCTGTTTTTATGGAAATGTCCAGGAAATCAATGGTGCTGTTGTCAGAGTGGATGGTAAACTTGATGTCCTGTGACCTGGCATTCAACCATTCAAAGAAGCCTTATAGTTCATTCACATCACCTGTCCAGATTAGGAGCACATCGTCTATATAGCGTTGCCAGTGTGTCAGATTCTCTTTGTATGGGTTGGTCTGGTTAAAGATGAATTGTTCCTCGAAATCATCCATGAAGAGGATAGCCAGATCTGGAGCGAAGGCTGCCCCCATCACCACTCCCTTTGTCTGCACAAAGAACTGGTTTTGAAAAAGGAAGAAATTCTTCATCATTGCTACCTCCAGCAGCTCCACTATAAATTCGGTAGGCACCGCAGCTGGCTGAGGTCTTCTTCCAAGGGCTTTCGTCATTGATTCAAGGGCTGGTCTTTGTGGAATACTCGTATACAGGGATACTATATCTAGTGTTACCAGTAGTTGGGTCTCAGGATTATAGGGCATGCTGTCGATCAAATTAATGACTTGCATGGTGTCACGTAGATAGGGTTTTGTCGTTTCTGCTAATGGTTTGAGAAAGAAATCGATATATTTGCATATCGGTTCAAGGAGAGAACCACACCCAGAGATGATGGGTCATCCTGGCGGTTGCTCTAGGTTTTTATGCACCTTTGGCAATGTGTAGATGGTAGGAAGTTGTGGTTGTTTGGTGTTGAGATACTCGAATTCATGGTCAGACAGGAAACCTGCAAGTTTACCTCTCTAAGTGATATTCATGATTAATTTTCTTATCTCCTTGGTTGGGTCTGTATTGAGGGTGGCGTAGCTAACCCCATCATGAAGTTGTGAGTAGATTTCGGCCTTGTAGTCCGGGGTATTTTGGACTACAATTGCTCCGCCCTTGTCAGCTGGCTTGATCACTATCATCCTGTTGTTTTTTAGAGTGTCAAGGGCTCCATGTTCTCCTTTGGTAACGTTGTGCTTAGTGTACTGCTTGGTAGAACACACTTGTAGGACATCACGGAGTACCACACTCTCAAAGGCCAAGATTTTGTGTGTTGTCATGTGTGCGGGGGGCATGACGGTGGATGATACTCTTAATCCAGTGTTGGATGTTGAAGATATTGGTTGGGAGTGTTTAAAAAAATGTCTCAACCTAACCTTACAGAAGAACCAGTGTAGTTCTGTTTTGATGTTAAAACGATTGGGATAGGTAGTGGGCACGAAGGAAAGTCCTTTGTTAAGAACGCTTGTTTCATTTTCAGAGAGTACATATGTTGACAGGTTGATAATCGGGCTTCTTGTATCTCTTACCATCTGTAGGTTCCTCGATGGGTCTGGATCTCCCCGTGGCTCTCCTGGGGGAATCTCACTTGTTTCATGTTCTGCCCCTATTGGCGCCCTGCGTCCCAGTTCTGTTGGTTCTGTCCTCGTCGTGTGCCTCTGTTCCAGTTGTAACCCCTGCCTCACGGTGGTCTCCATTGAGTATCCTCTAAAAAAGGTTGGGGTCCCTGTGGTGGTTGATACCAGTTGTCTTGGTATTGGTATCCACTGCTGGTACCTGCTTGTTCGCCCTCGCTTGTGGTGCAGTCAGAGCCAGACGATTCAGAGAAGGTGGTGTAGTGTCTATTGCCTCTATATCCTCCTCTCCCCCTGTTGAAGAAGCGGGCCTGGGTATCCTGCTTGAAGTAGTCTTCCTGGAGGTATGGATAGGTGTTCTTTTTGTCATAAAAACGTATATCTTTGGACAATTTGTCCAATTTCTTGGCTTGGATATTCGTGTCCAAGTTTTTTATGGTCTTTTCCAATCGTTCTAAAGCCTCTCTAGCATTGGTTAATGCGGCGTCTCCGCTAATTTCAAGCTTGAGTTCACTGATTTCCTTGAGTAGTTTTTCAACTTGGTCGATGGCTGTCTCAATGCCCAACACCATCCAGTGGCGTGAGCAATTGTTGGCTATGAAGCTGAAACCCTCTTTAAATTTTGGGAGATCCACAAAGATAGCTGGCTCGTTTATCACCTGCAGGCCTACCGGGATGATATTTGCTTGGAGGTATTTGGTAAGAAGGTGGTCGTGCAAACGTGTACGTATCAGTTTTTTCTCAAGGCGTTCCAATTTATTGATCTTTTCATTGAGTGAGAAGTCTATGCTTGGGGTGTTGAATGTGAGGAAACCCGTCCCTGCTTGTCTCTGTATTGGTCTATTTATGTAATCATCCGTATAAGAAAGTGTTTCATTCTCTGACATGGTTGGACTAACAAGTTCAGAGAGAAAAATATATAATATGAACCTCGCAGGCGGAAACCTGCACTAAGAGTGTTAATTATCAATGGGGTTACCCGAAAATCTACCTGACCCGGATCAAAATGACAGTGCAATAAACAAGTGGTCAGAGTAGCAACAATTTATCAATGAGAGAAAAAAGATTATATAATGGCATTCACACCAGTAACATCTCAAGTTTCGCAGTGGATGCGATTTATTTTAAAGGCATAAATCACTTCTTGTAGACAAAGCAGTTGTTCATACATGCGGAACATGATTATGTATGCAACATTGGTGCTCTGGGATAGAAATGGGTGGGGGTGTTCAGGGTCAAGGTCAGTGAGTGAGGGAGATTGAGAAGGGAGAGGTAATGTGACATATAAACATTATATTTACATAGTAAAACCTGTCCGACCTATAACAGGCCAAGTAATTCAGTATATATACATAGCATTCTAGTGACACTGATAATGAATTTCAGTCTTCAAAGCTTGTATGAGCGGTCTGTTGTAGTCAACGTTTCGACCCCTAAGAAAGTCTTAGGTAGTTCAGTCCTTAGTGTGGGGTCTTCTTCAGGACAGTGTGACAGAGCACCTGAAAGCAATTGAATACTCCGTATTAGACTAGTGTTGCCATGACCTGGTGTGAATGCTCATAAAGAAAATATTAATTACCCAATCAGTCAAACAGCACGTCAAATCCAGCTGTAGAGTTTAGGTTAGTGGGCTCCAACCAGCTCCTATGTCAAAGAGAACAAAAGGTAGGTTGCAAAACAATCAAGTAATGGAGACAACAAATGTCTGTCTTGTGTGAGAACCGTTACTTACTAAAAGATCAACGGGAAAGATACGGTAATGTGTACACGTATGGACATCCATAACAGGACTGTGGACTGAATGAACCCCTACAATCCAGTGATAAACCTGTCAGATAAGGTAGAGAGCAATTAGGTAATGTAGGTTGTTCAACGCAAACAAACTGGATCAGTCTGGTGATGTGCTGTGTGAGAAGTTGGCCTGGCATATGCTGTCCACTAATTATAGTGGGCACCTTGCACCAGTCCAAACAACCCCTTATTGGAGATAGGTTAAAGACAACCTTATTGAAAGCTATCCTAGTGGTAGCTATGGAGAGCAGCCTTCAGGCTAAGTCTTGAAGGAATGTAAAGCAGCTTGTTTTACCAGTCTATAATCTCTTGAGTGACCAAATGAAAGAGCACCACACCAGGTATATATTCAAAATATATGTATTTATTGCTAAACACACCCCTCTAGTCTCTTTATGAGGCTAGAGTTCAAGTACATAAGTTATAAGATATTAAATCACAGTAATAGCACAAATACACGTTTGGGCCCTAGGGGCGTACCAAACCATATACCAATAAAGTGGTATGCGAACCACGACTGAACTAGACACTAGGCCTAGAGCCTCTAGAAGTGCTTGGACCACAAGGAACCACCCAAGGTAGTGACACAGGGGACCCACGGGAGACGCGTGCAGTGTAAATACACAACCGCGATACGCCGTTAACTTCTATGGAGAAAGTCGGGATCGGGAAAATAGAGGAAAGGGACACTTAAAAGAGGACTAGGACAAAACCCTTTGAGATCTAGGACTTTGAAGAGTCTCTACCCACGGGAGCACCGAAGTACTCGTGTTACCTCACCCAGGGTAGCCGGGTGCATAGGTGCCTTTCGGGGTCGGGTTTCGTCTGTCGATTCGAATGGCGATCTGCTGCAAAGTGCTGCTGGCGGCCAAGAGAAAAGTGTCCGGGTGGATCCAAGAGTGGATCGGAGTTCTGAAGAACCTGAAAGCAGAGGGGACAGAGTCTGGGTCACTAGCCAGTGACCAGGAAGGCGATGGACAGATGCCCACCGATGTCGAGTGCTTCAGGTGCATTGACGGTCGTCTTGACTCTTCAGCCACGAGGTCCAGGAGGCGTTGTCGGCGACCAGGAGCAGGATTCGGGCTGGTACACAATGTCTGTCGAGTGCTGAGGTGTCGGCGACCGGATTGGACCCAACAAGCCTTGGCAACGGCAAGTCTCGGTGAAGATGTAGATCATCGATGGTGCAGACCAGCAAGGTCTGTGGAACTCACCCAGTGAGGGTAAGTGAGGGCAGGCCTGGAGCAACCAGGATGCCAAGTAAGAAAAGGATTGGCCTTCGTTAAGGGCTACTAGCCAACGGGCTAGCGACCGCGAAGGAGCCTCGTGACGCCGCACGTGGAGCTGGCTTACAGGACACTCGTGGAGTGGGGGCCAGTGATCTTCGGTGCAGGTGGTGCTGGAGGCTAGGGATACTCGGAGCCCAAAGCACGACTTCTTGGGAGACCCAGAAGAGGATGCACTTGCAAATGTGCTCGGTGTCCAGGGGTCACGGTCTCAAGTCACCCACGATAGCCACGGGCCTCAGATTTGCTGGGGACTCAGGGTAGCCTCGGGGAAGTCTGAGAATCCACCTCTGGTGATGCGATGACTTCGGCATCCGACGGGAGCTTCAGAAATGCGAACCGGACAGATGCTTCTTTGGTGCCTGCCAAGCAGGGGAGTCACTCCTTGACCCCAAGGGAGATTCTTCAGTCCTCTAATCTTGTCGTAGAGCGTCGAAGGTCCAGGATTCAGTTTCAGAGTTTCGTCCAGGTATAATCTAATCTTGCTGTGGCAAGGGTTCCCCATTTTAACCAGTAAAACAGGGAGGGACTAACTCTATGACCCCACCTATGGGAGGGTCAAGGGAGGGGTGGCTACACCCACTTCCCTTTGTCCAGTTTTGCGCCAGAGCAGGGGCAGGTAGCCCCTGAGCTGGTTTGAACTGGCATATGCACAGAGGAGCCTTTTGCTCCCCAGTGCAGGACTTCAAAGCACTCTAAGAGTGCACCCACCCAGCCCCAATACACATTATCCTGTCTGGGGAGGTGGTCACACCTCCCTGCAACAGGAAACCTATTGTCCAGGCCTCCCCTGCCGGAGTTTCGTCCAGCAGCAGGAGGCCAGACTTGTGTCTGTGGCAGCAGCATCCATTTTGTGATGCCAGGGCTTCAGAAAGAAGTTACCGGGTAAGCCAGAGTTAACATGTCTTTCCCTCTAGAAGGGTGGAATGCTACCCCCGCCACCAGGATTGGCGGGGGTGTAGTATTCCAAGATGTTTGACACCAAACACGACATGTTTAGGTGCAGCCATTCCAAAGTTAGCATTTTACCGCGAGGATATAATGCGCTTAAGAGTATATGGTCAGGCTGCACTACAAACAGCATCAGAGATGGTCTCCGAACGCTGCAGAGGGGCCCTGCTCATGCAGGGGCACCCTCTCACATAGGAACCATGCACTCTGCCTTTAGGATTGATAAGGCCTGCCTTAGGAGTGACTTATAGGTTTATATGTGTGTATGTATTTAGTGATATAGGTAACCTATATCACAGTAAGGGGTGCATGCACCACCTTACCCAGGCTGCAGTAGCAGACCTGTGGTGTCAGTTTGGATGGCCTTCCAGGGGTGGCACAATACATGCTGCAGCCCCTGGTAGGCCTCTGAGGTACCTATGCCCTTGGTACATAGTATACCATATACTAGGGACTTATAAGGGCACTCCAGATTCCAATCAGAGATGTGCCTAAGGCACATGGAAACCATTTTACAGAGAAAGCAGATAGACTGGGGCCCTGAATAGCAGGATCCCAGTCCAACTAAGTCATAAATCAGCAAAACACCATAAAAAAAAGTGGGGGCAACCATATAGTCAGATTCCACCTTCCTACATGCTGCCTATGCGCAGTGAAGGCACATCCCTAAAAAATAATAATAATAAAAATAGCCCCACAAGCCTTAAATCCGTAATCTTAAGATGTAGACCTGTTACATAATATAAAGAGCCAAAAGGAACAAAGTAAACGTGCTGTGCTACCGCTTTATCTGGAAGGCTAATCTTAGTCCACGTGCGGTCTTAAAATCGCCTGCGTAATGGGATAAATGTCATGCAGGTGTCCGAGGGACTGAAGGTTCCTAACCATGGAAAAGGTGTTCTAAAGGATGACAGCGCGGTGTGCATTAAAAAGAGGAGCTATCCGTACCCTCTGAGGCACCATAAGTTGTTGACAAACAAATAGACAGGCATGCCAGCCAAAAACTATTCAATAACCTTGATCAATACATTCTTGATAAATGTGATGAGACAGCACAACTTGAATATCTAGACAGGCTGGATCTCCCAAAGGTGACAGCAGCTCAGAATGAACTGTTGGGAGAATGCATAAATGAGGAGGAAGTCCGTAGGTCAATAGCAGGCCTTAAACCTTATAAATCCCCAGGTCCAGATGTGTTTACAGCACAATTTTATAAGACCTTTGGATCTGAATCCGTACCACATTTGGTGACCCTTAATTCCTTGTCAGACTAAAGTGCGGTTACTCCATCCATGAGTGAGGCCCTCATCTTGGTCACCAATGAAACAGGGAAGGATCCACAGTACTGTGGCTCATACCGACCAATAGTGCTTCTAAACCTTGATGCCAAATTGTTTGTGTAGATCATAGCCTCTAGACTCGTGGACCTCATGCCGGATTTGATACATCTGGATCATCCCTACTTTATTAAAGGCAGACAAACTCATGATAACTTATGAAGAGTGATCCACCTGGCCGAAAAAGCTACTAAAATATTGATACCGGCAGCCTTACTATCATTGGACACTGAGAAAGCTTTCGACCAGGAAGATTGGCCCTTTTATTCCACACCTTAAGAAGATTTGGCTTCTGCGATCAATTCATAGCCATGATCAAAGCCAATTACACGGTGCTAGCACCCGGGTCCTTGTTAATGGAGTGAGTTCTGATCTTTTCACTTAGGGAGGGGAACAAGACAGGGGTGTCCCCTCTCTCCTTTGCTATTTGCCCTTAGTATTGAGCCCCTAGTTGCTAAAATACCCCTCTATTTGAGGCATTACGTTTGACACGAAGGAGCATAAGATTCCCCTCTTCACTGATGATGTGTTGATGACTCTTACCTCTCCAAGGTCTTCCCTGGAAGCATTGCAGGTAGAACTGTGAAACTTCAAACAAGAGTTTGTGTTTTTGCATTAACTTAACTAAATCCTTTCTGCTCAATATAAATCTGCCTCTGCGTGACATGGAATCTGTGGTGGAGTCTAACCCCCTTCAATGAGCTAAAAAAGATATTACTTACCTCTGCATCAAGTTCACCCCCAAAATCTCAAGCCTTTTTAAAGCCAACTTCCTGCTGCTCCTTCAACAATTAAAGGAGAGTTCCGAAGGTGGGCGCCCATGTACATCTCCTGGTTAGGTGGTACACGTCATTAAAATGAATGCCTTACCTAGGCTCTTTTATCTTTTCCAGGGGCTACAGATTGACCTGGAATGGGGATTTTTGCCCACCTTACGCCCTATGGTCACATGTTTCATTTGGCAAGATCGAAGGGCCTGTCTTCCATACAAACAACTCCGACTCCCAAAGAGTTCTGGGGGACTAGCATTGCCAGATTTTCATCTTTATTACAAGGCAGCCCAACTGAAAGTGATTTCTGAAGGGTCAGCAGGGAAGTCCGACAAACACTGGCTCTATATGGACAGAGCAACAGCAGGGAGATACATCTGGGATCTATGGAAATCCTAAGGGGAACACCCTCTGAATGCTTACCACAGTACTCCCACGAAGACTAAACTTAGAGTATGGGATGAGGTCAACAGGACATCGGCTTGGACCATTTTTCCCTTCCCCATTTACACCGATTCATTAAAACCCTGCATTCACCCCAGCCCTACAGCCGGGACCCTTTGATGCATGAAGGTAGGGGGGATGTCTCACCATTTCGGACCTCTTCCATAACTGGGATACCTTCAAGCGTTGTCAAAGGGACTTTCACCTACCAGCGTTGGAACGCTATCATTACACCCAACTTAGACACTGGGTACTTAGCCCAACATTAGGGCGAATGCCACCAGAGATCTCACCCATACTCAATTGTAATTGGGAGTGGCTCCAAGGTTTGTATATCTTTTCCTTACTCCTTATTGCTCTCTACCCTCGTCACCCCTCAGCTGTGACACATGACTTTCTGGGAGAGGACACTAGGTAACACAATCTCAGATGCACTTTGGGGCAAACTTTTGAGTGGCATTCCTAGGTTCAATCACTCGATGGGGATGAAAGAGGTCCACTATAATGTATTATATGATTGGTACCTCTACCCTACCAATTGAAAAAAATCTTTCTTATTACCTCAGAATTCTAATGCAGGGGCTGTGGCATGCTAGGGGAATTCAGACACATGTGGTGGGACTGCCCTACAATTCGCCCATTCTGGTCTGAAATTCTGGCCCAGTTCAAAGACATTCTGGGCTACCCGATACCGGATGATCTGGGCCATTGCACTCCTTGGACTGCGCGACGACTCCCTCAAGCTCCAGACTATAGGTGATCGCTCAATACTCTGGCAATGTTTAGGTGCTGCAAAAATGTTGATGGTCTCAGCCTGGAAGTGAAAGGAGGTACCTTCATTGGCACAATGGCATGCCCAACTGAGGCAGGCTCTCACGATGGAGCACATGGCAGATATTCTCTCTGACACTTTTAAAAACTTTGAATATATTTAGGGCCCTCTGTTGACCTATCTTTCCAGGGGCCTACCTTTGTGTGCATATCCAACGTGAACATGGCCACTTCACCTCTTTCAAATCTAACAGGTCACTCCATACCAACATTATAGGGGAGAGGGGACCCCTCTTTTGACACACTTTCTGCCTCTGCTTGATACATATTGCATACACCAGTCTCTCCATTTAAAGGCAGGTGATATCCATTTGTACCTTTAGTTTGAGGGTTGCTGGGTAGGGTGAGGGAAGGGATTGGGGAAAAGTTGGTTTAATGTTATGTCTACTAACAGGGCCATATGTCGACAATGTGTCTAGTAAAGACACAATCCTAAGAGGAGTAGCAACTGATCTCTTTCAATAGAGCTTTTGTTCTAGGATATATGGATTGTGATATCATGCACTGTGTTGATGTGAACTGTGGAACAACCAATGAAGAATGTTTTGACAAAAAATGTTTTTGACTCTTGGCTTGTGCTGGTGCTGGATTGGCTACCTAGGCCCAATGCAGGCACACGTGCCCCATGAGGCAAGGATGCACTTGTTACATGCTGGAAGGGATGTGACTGTGACGTTGCACCTTAGGGCCTGATTACGTGTTTGGAGTGCGGCGCTGGGTACGCTCCACCGCCGCACTGCCAATCCAGTGGTCGGGCCACCCGCCAGATTACCAGCATTTCTCATGTCTGGCAGGCTTTTTCTCTACTTTCCCACGGCGGTGCCCTGAAAATGGGCACCACAATGGGAACGCCAAAACTGCTTGTGCATGGCATGGACCGTAAAGTCCATGCCGTGCAGGAACTAGGGTGCATGCATACAGGGAGGCACAATTTGTGTCCTCCTACATGCATTCACATGGCATGAGGCACCAGGGAACCCTGTAGGCCCCCCTTTATTTCCTCTCCGCCATGGTTTACGTGGCGTGGAACAGCCATGAAAACAGTGGTGGAGAGGAAACTAGTATTATGCTTGGTGGGACCGCGATGCTCCCGTCAAGCATATTGCGGCCTCTTGACCTCCGCAACACCCCCAGGGAATGACAGTTCCCTGGAGGCTGTAGCGGGGCAATGGTAGTCCTACCGCCCTATTGTGATAGGGGGGTCGGAAGACCACCACTGTCTCGACCCCGCGAGTCTGGCCATCCGTGGACCGCCAGACTCGTAATAAAGCCCTTAGTGTAATCCAAATAATGCTGTGAGCCCTAGTGCTCCATCTATGTAAACTGCTGTTAGCAGTACACAAAGAAAATCAAAGTAATTATAAGATGTCAACATCTAACTACATGTAATATCACTTCTGTCAAGGTAGTACTCACTGACGCATTGCATGTTTGTGTGGTGTCATATGTCAGTAAATGCACATATGACCATCTTGTGTGAATGGCTACCCACATTCAAAGCTCAAGGAACCACTCTCTGATGCAGTGGGATGTGATGCAGTGAACTGCCATACAGAATGGCACTTGGGATTCATCACACTTGTCTGGCCTACTCAAGCTGGACTTGTGATGCTCAAACTATAGGCAAACTGATACTGCTAATAACTTTAACCCAGGTACATTGTGCATGTGCCACTCATATTGTTCCAGACACAAAGCCCATACAACGTTACATGGTGGTTGCTGGCTATTTTAGTCTGCTAAATTATGTTTGCCTGACAATCACAGATGTCATATTGGCCTAACACCATACCTTTCATATCTATCCAGTTAATCGGTGAGCTGGATGCCACATACACTGTACACTGGCTGAAGCAGGAAGTGGCTGTTCTTCCCTGAGTTTGCATAGCATCTGTAACACAACCTAGGGCAGGAATGCTGACACTTAGGGGCCGATTCCGATCTCGGCCGGTAGGGCTCCGAATCGGACTCGGCATTACCGGATCCGATTCGGAGCCCTGTTTCCCGACCGAGTCGGACGTGCGTCCGGGCGAGCGAGTACGATGCGACCCCCCTGTACGCCTAGCCGCGCGAGTCGCACACAGGCCTGTGCATGTACGGCGCGACCCGCTTCGACGCGTACCTGCTGTAGGGGTTGCCCTTGTTCGCCTCGCACCCATTGAGTCAATGGGAGCCCGCATACGCGTTGTACGACCGGCTCCCATTGACTTCAATGGGAGTCCGACCGAATCGAGTCCGATAGCATGCGAACGCATCGTACTCGTTCGGTCGGACTGCTAGGGTCCGATTCGGTCAGAAATCTCTCCGGGTCCGGCTCGGTCGGAGAGATTTCCGGCCTGAATCGGAATCGGCCCCTTAGTCTGAATGTAGAATTGTTACATATTCATGAATACAATGGTGTATTTCATTTGCATACCACTGCAATATATTTGACCGAAAGGATGCCTACGTCGTAGCTACCTACGTTCACTCAAGCATACTACACACCTTAGGACCAACAAAAGGTTTGTAATGTTACTACATATCACACTATGTACGTATTTTACTAAAAAATATAGTGTCACACACAATGCCAACATGATGAATGCAATTACTCACACAAAGACGCACTTTTACCAATGACATTCAACTCATCCAAATTCATCAACGGTGTCAGGTACGAAAAGAGGACCAAGGAAAATGAGCCCTAGGTGTGTTTACCTGCATTCCACAAATCTCTACACTGTATCACACACAATAGGCCAGTTGCTTGTGTCAGAACCCACGAATTGACCCAAAGGATGTTGCATTGCACCTAGAGTGTCGGTCAGAAGTCATACATCAATGCTGATGCATCATAAAAACGTCACATTTGTTGAAAACGGGTGGGATTCACCCAGGAAATTACGC
Source organism: Calotriton arnoldi (assembly GCA_963921515.1). Taxonomy (NCBI): domain Eukaryota; kingdom Metazoa; phylum Chordata; class Amphibia; order Caudata; family Salamandridae; genus Calotriton; species Calotriton arnoldi. The sequence goes on along the minus strand of CAWUFW010006519.1, from coordinate 804,264 downwards.
AATGGCTCAGACAGGCTGAAAACTAGGAAGTATGAAGTTACTTTCGCTTCCACTTACAGTCTTTTTGTCCGTGCTGGCTGTAGGAGGTGTTTTGTGGTTTGTCTAGGAGAGTTTGGAGTTTTTCGGTGTCTGTGCTGTCCCTGTCACATGCCAATAGTGTTAATTGTGTGTTGTATTTGTCATTTGTATTGTTATTGTATTGTTGGGTGTTAGTCATTTAGACATTTTGCAGTTTTAGGGGTAGTGGTGGGGTTAAGGCTTTTTTTCCATAGTGGTAAGGGGTATAGTGCGGGTAGGGCCATGTCGGGGAAGGGGAGAGTGGGAAAGTTTGGGGGCCTGCTTTGGCTGCTGACATATTATGTACCAAACATGATAGCTACGGGGGTAGGGTCAGCAAAGGCTACCCCAACAGGGAGCACTAGCAGCTGTGGCACATGAGCAGGGGCTTTGGTGTAGACCGCACCCTCCACCAGCTAAAACACAGATGGGTGAATGTGGCTAGCTGTGAGGCCGATCTACTAGGTCACCTCAGCATGGACGTTGGTGGCCCCATTGGTAAGTACATATTTGGCATCTGCTTGTAGCTGTGTGTGTATCTAAAAATTTCTCAACAGGAAGCAACAGATATTTTGAGGGTTAATATACCATAATACAAGCTAAATCAGCGAAATGATAACACCATGCCCAAGGGGGCTCTTCACAGTGGTGTAACAATAGCCCAGGCAGACTTTGCAGGGCAGGGGAGGCCCAGAAGTTCAGGGACCCCCTCCGGCACTGTGCAGGGAGTGTGGGCGCACAACCAGAGAGCTCATAACTGGGTCCTGAGCGTGGGGGGTCACCCTCCATGTAAGTTGCAGGGTGGGCCCCTCGCATTTTATCATGCCACTGACTGGATATGGTTTTTGGGTTACACCAAATAATAACACATGCATGCATTTGTAAATATGACTTACATTCACATATGAGACTGTACAGAGCAGGATTATTTAATGCTGAAATACCCTACACAGGGGACATGTAAGGAGCAATGTTAGGAAAACTCACCTATAATGTTAACCGTCTGATGTGTTCTGCATTGTTCAGCACACATATGGAGTTGAGCATGCCACTGCCAATGTAATAACTTCCAGATGGTGCCCTTTCCAAGACTGGATGGTGATTTAGCCATCAAAGGCATGCAATCTTGCACCATGTATCAAGGAAAGATGTTTTGTGTCTGTTCTACATTCTGAGCAGCAGTGACATTATTAGTAAGATATTGTCCTTAAACACTTCCATATGGCGTATATCTGTCCATTATAATCCATATTAACATTGCCACGTACTACGTGTCCAACGTGCTGTACTTACCAGATATTTGTGATGTCATTGTACTGTGCTTCATATGTGCACAGTGTACCTGTTCAATATTCACAAAGCAATGTACCATGTTTTATCCTGGACCATACAACCGGGACAAGGTGGAGCCGCTCGGGGATCCCAATGCTACCAGTGAGTGTCAATAGAATGTGTTTGTAGCCCTGTAAGCATTGCGTGTGATCTATGACATTCATAACATTGTGATATGTATGGGGTAGCATCATTTATCTGTGACCAAATTACAGTACATGTTAATTCACCAATGAAGTAACACACGGTGACATGTGCAATGGATAAGGACGAATGTCAATGTGCATGTAGGGCAATGTATACAGGCCCACATGACTGATGGCTCATCATCTGCTGTGGTGATGTTTGGCCAGCTATGGTTTGGATGCTTATGGCTCATGTGCCATCACCAACCACATTATCTAGAGATGGTCATAAGTTAAATTGTCTTACACCAATACCATGGCACAAATGTGTAAAAATCTTGGTCAAAAAAATGTTACAGCAAAGTGGCATGAAATAGGCTGAGCTTGTCTGGGCGTGGTATGTGCCTATGTCCATATTTGAGCTTGAGACCGATGGGGGTGCTGTGTGACCTATATGCCAGACAGCATTAACAATTGTCAACATTACAGTGTCATGGAATATTATGTACAGTGAACATCTTTCCCAAAATACTACTTCTACAATTGTTGTTTAGCATCATACTATGCTTTTACATGCAGAATGTGTTTATCCTCAATACCAAAATGAGTAAAGTGTGTAAGAACATAGGCAAGATCAGACATTCAAGCTGTTCAACAACTAAAATGTTGTGTGATCCATACATGTACCAGTAGCTATGTGTGTAGCCAAACTTCACAATCTGAGAAACTTGTGTTGGCATGTGAGTAGGCTAGGCATCACAAACAAACGTTCCTTCCTATGATAGATGCTGCATTTGTAGTTGTGAGGGGGCAAAGTTATTCCTTATCATTGATTAGAGTAATCACAGTGGACAGATGGTATATCAATGTGCCACATTGTCATTAGGAATCATTTACTTCATTGAACTACTTAGGCCATAATTATCCTGAGTATGTCAACTGTAATATGGCCTCAGGGGTACCTGAACATCCCTCAGAGTACTACATATCATTAATATGTGAGATGGGGTGACAGAGAAACATTTACAAAGATGCCATTGGTGATGTAAGGATGTAGGAGAGAAACTCTATTTGATGATGGGGTTGGACAGTTCATCTTCAGACTGCCTGTCTGGTGCACATTGATAGTGTAGTGGTCCGCAAGGTATGGACATATGGCCTAGCAGGTCCTGACAGGATGTAAGGAATCCTACACATAGAACCGCAGTTAAATGCCTAACTCATGGTCTCATATACCCAATGTCCTATTCCAGGGAAAGAATCATACCTTTGCCGGGAGTTTTTCAATTTTGATGCAAAGTGGAAAGGACCATATGCTGGTCTGCAGTGTGTTGACAGCATACAGCCCATTACACTGCTCACCTACTGGTGGCATCACTCCTACTGGCTTGACTCATGGTGGCAGATTACCCGCTAGCTACAGCACTAAGTACTTGTAAAGATGAAATCTGCAGCATCCATGCACATACTCATTACATGTATATGTTTTTTGATAATGTACATTAAGTAAATCAGCCTTGCTGACATGTGGGCAGACGTTAGGATATGTAAAGGTCACTATAGTATTGTTGGAACTGTTACTATAAGCTATGTGTTAGGGTTCCAGGTATTTCCCTGAGTCAATATTGGTGAAGTGTCCAACAGGTCTGTTTTACAGTATGCAGCTACAAACCCTTCATCTATATTTTGACTACCTGGCATAGTCAGTCAATGCAGCAATGTGTGTGGCCTTGTGTCTTTGCCATATTGGTTTACCAAGGCTGTTTACCAAGGCTGAGGCACACTACCTGTACTTGCTTTACATAACTCATTGCACATAGGTTATTGACCACAAAATATACCCTGTTGCATGCTGCATAACTAACACCAGGGAGTCCATATGTGGACCACATGTTCAATTCCATGTCCACATCATGATTCCAACTCAGTCTCTGGATTGACATGGTTATAAGTTTATTTGTGTGGACCTACACTGCTAACACTTGAGTATGTATGCTTAGTTACATTAGGAGAAGTATATTTTTAGAACGAATATTGTTCATTCCTCTTTACCAAAATGAGGTTTTGGGTGGACATGCCACATGTGATGTTCAGAAAATGTGAGCCTATTATTGCTGACATCATGTACAAGCTTTTCCTGATACATATTTCCTTTATATCCACCAGACAACATGACCGCAGATCAGCAGAAAAATCACATCAGGCTGGAGTGCTACCACCACATTAGGCACGTGGCAAAGGCCTATAAGAGGATGGGGAACCCATACGTGGAAGGAAAGGTGGCTGGTATCTGGAAGTCAGGCAGGCATGAGCAAGCAGAACAGTCTAAGGCAACAACCCTTTAGGATGTCTCACTTCACCAGAATGGAGTCCCAGTAGCCGTTCCAGAACCATCCTTTGGACAGCCGGCCCAAGCTACACAGGCCCAGCTCACTACCTCGCTGTGGGCTCAATGTTTGAAGCACAGGATCGGAAGGACCTCCAAGAATTAAAACTGAGGATGGCTGTCATTGAGGGGGAACTCTGAAGTTTTTGGGCAATTATGCTGACCTTGCAGGAGGAAATAGAGAGGATCAGTGCCCAAATTTGACTCTCCCACTGGCTTTCCCCTTTCCCCTGTTGGTTACCAGGTGTTTCTTTAGTATAGATTTTTTTAATGGGTTTTGAATAAGGATGATTTCTTGTTGTGATCCTATTTTCTGCAGAGATCACTTCTTCCAGTCTTCCAGACAGCTGACAAGAATTAAATGGGAGCCACAGGGTGGAGGGAGAAGATTGAGCGGGAGCTCACCAGGTCACTCACAAGCTGCACCCAGGCCTTGCTGGGCTTTCTCTGTGGGGTCCTGGGCTCACACTTACAGTGGTTGAGTGCAACACCAGCTCGTCCCTCTCGTACACTTCCATCTGCCCTTTGCCACCTTGCCTCCTGATCTCCCTGCACCTCTTGCTCATGGAGTGCTGCGTAATAGTGGGGCTCTTTAATCAGGCCTCTGGCCCTCTGCGCCTGATTTAGGCTGCCCAAGAAGGTGTACGAGCAAGAAGAAATGTGCTGGGGGACAGCTGAAGAGACAGTTGTAAAGCAGAAAAGTGAACTATAGTAGGCAGGGTTTCTGTCCACCAGAAGCTGAACACAAACCTCTAAATTGCTGTCAGGCGGGCAGGCAGATGATCCCCGCCAGGTGCAGGAGTCTGTGGTAGGCCGGCTTTGCAGTTTCAGGCCAAGCCAGGCCAAACCGAGGCCCAGAGAGAAGCAGCACTGCAAGGCAAGACCGAGTATTCTCCTATCAGCATGGCTGCCGCGGTCCTGGTGGTCCGGTTAATTCAAAGGCTGAGCTGGGGCTGCTGTTTCTATTGCGGTAGTGGCTCCTGTGGCATTGAGCAGAGTTGAAGTCTGGCCCAGGAGATTAAAGGACTGGTAGCGGGACAAAATCCTGGGCCGTGGGATAGGTGGCATCTCACTCTGTCATTGCACTCGCTCCGCAACTTCTCCACCTGCTCTGCGTCTTCATGTAGTGTATGGCGCCTGGGTCTGCTCCAGTCCAAGTCGAGCCAATACAATGCTCTGTGGCGTGACAGTCAGGTCCACTAAGTGTAGAATGTTCTAAATTAAAAAGGGAGAAACATGAAGACAAACATTGGAACATTGGAACAGAAGGCTTATACCGGCCATTATAAGCTTTGAGCTACTCAATTGTCTTCAATGGAGCTCTCAACATTCCAATGTTCTAATATGGAGTAGATAGCACTCTCACTTTGACATACATTAAATCTAGTAGACATATTGAGACATACTGTTAGTTGCTTCGACATTGGAACTGTCGGATGGTCGGCAAAGTGCTCTATTTCCTCTCCACCCCATGAGCTCTTCCTTATGTCACTGACACAACATTCTCACTCACTCCATAGTAATATGATAAGATTTGGTTGACCAAATCCTCTGCAAGCATGTGCCTGAGCTTGAGTTATTTACACTCTTGTGTACAAGGATAGGCAGCAGTAAACCTGCAGCAGCAGAAACCAGGGGTGGTGAGGATTATCTGCTTTGTTCTTACCAACCAGAGGAGGATTGGGAAGAATGAGTATAGTTTCTGAACACCCAGGCCCCCCAACAGAACGTGAACTGGCACTGCAGAATAGCACACTACACCATTTCACAATATACAAGCTCCCACCTTCAGTTTCATGGGCCATTTGAGTGTGAGGTATAGGTGGAACAGACAGGAGGACTGGTCTAGGAAAATGGCTGCCTGTCACTGGTAAGTCACCGCTTGCTGCAGCCTCTCCTCCACTCACTTGATTTGACTAAGACTGTGGGGCCGATTCCGATTCCGGCCGGAAATCTCTCCGACCGAGCCGGACCCGGAGAGAATTCCGACCGAATCGGACCCTAGCATTCCGACCGGACGAGTACGATGCATTCGCATGCTATCGGACTCGATTCGGTCGGACTACCATTGAAGTCAATGGGAGCCGGTCGTACAACACGTACGCGGGCTCCCATTGACTCAATGGGTGCGAGGCGAACAAGGGCGCCCCCTACAGCGGATACGCGTCCATGCGCATCGCGGCGTGCATGCACAGGTAGGGGGGACCCATGGTTCCCCCCTGTGTGCGACTCGCGCGCCTACGCGTACAGGGGGGTCCGACACGGACCCCCAAAGTCCGGCTCCGACAGCTCTTTCGAGCCGGACGGCGCGAGTCGGTCGGACTGCTCGCGGCGCGCATCGTACTTACCCGGCCGGGAAACGTCTCCATAGCGCGGTGCGAGTCGAGTCCGAGCGAGTCGGTCGGTGCGGTTTGGACCCGTGAACGAGTCGGTCGGCGATTTCGCGTGCGCTCGCATCGTACTCGCTCGGCCGGACCCGCGTACGATTCGGTCGGGAAACAGGGCTCCGAATCGGATCCGGTAAATCCGAATCCGATTCGGAGCACTACCGGCCGAGATCGGAATCGGCCCCTGTGTCTGTAGTGAAGCAGTACACCTCCAGGATTAGTCACCTAAGCTGGAGGTATGGGGTAAGAAAAGGTTCATGGGGTGGCATGATGTGACCCACTTTGCACATCATAAAGGCTGGTCCTCCTTGCACTGACTCCTTTTATAATAATGAAATGCTATGATTCAGTGTGTGAATGATAAGAACACTAAAGATACTGGGTGGTGTCAGCACTATGTAGCAATATAAATAATAGACTACATCAAAGGAAGTCAGGTGCTTGGCATGTGTGATAGGGCTTTGGACAAAGTACCACAGTCTGAAGGGCAAGCGTATAGAGAAGATACAACTACAGGTGAAGGCAGCAAGGAGCTGAAGAGAAAAGGAAGACAAAAGATCGCCCGGAGGTGTACACATTCCCAACGGTCACCAGTTCCACACACAAGGATTCAGAAATGGGTTCAACATATATATTCATAAAAGGCGTACGAGCTGGAGCTTTACAAAGTTACCTCCACCGACCAAAAACAGGTTTCAGCAAAAGGCCAGGTCATGAGGCAAGCAAAAGCACTTAGGGGCATATTATCAACGAGGCGATAACCAATTATCGCCGCTTTGCGTCCGTTTTGGACGAAAAGCGGCGATAATTTTATCGCCTAATCAGCAAGGTCACGCTATCGCGTGAATCCTTGCATTATCGCCTCTTTCCCCAACGCCCATCTTTGCATCTCTAATGAGATGCAAAGTGGGCGTTACTAGGCGTACACCCGGATGGACTACGTTGCAAATATCGCTGATGTTCACATCGCAATATTTACAAGGCAGCCCACATGATTTTAGCAGAGGTTAGATTTTGGCGAAAACGTCCGTTTTCGCCAAAATCTAACGTCTGCTGAAATCCTGACTTAGCCATGCCTAACATAGGGGTGGATTCTGCTGATACGACCACAGGGTCGTATCAGCAAGGTTATCGCCGCTTTGCAGGGAACATCGCTGGAAAACCAGCGATGTTCCCTGCAAAATGGCGATAACCTCGCTATCTCTGGAATTTTTATCGCCCTGGAGAAACGCGTTGTTAATAACGCGCTACCAGGGCGATAATTTCCAGAGATAGCCTGCGTTAGGACTATTAACGCTAAGCACGGCCAGCGGTAATTATCGTTGGCCGTTGATAATATGCCCCTTAAAAACTTGTAAGGCAACAGAAAGGGTAAACGAAAACCATATCCCCATTGCTTACGCTGGTAGAGCAAGACTAATGGATATAGAAACAGAGGAGTCTAATAATTCAGCAGAAACATATCTGTTTCATCTTAAAAAATATATAAACAAGAGAAAGAGGTTGGACTCTAACAGAGAGAAATCTATGGAAATAAATTCCTTTAAAACATTAGCTCCATTAATAAATCAGAGGTACCTCATACCAAGCTCACTAAAAATGAACCATGACGTTCCAGAGAATCCACTTGCTGCAGATGCAGAGGCCATTGACTTTTGCTTTCTCGACAGAACTCCAGCAGTGTGTTCAGATTTAAGCCCAAACAACTAGCACCCCACCCATTTGATTTATTACTAATACAGAAATCGGACCTCAAAAGCTGTTTTACATGTCTCAGATAAAAGACATCCTCTTAACCATGGCACAGCAAGCTTTGAAAAAAGATGGACCTCATTCAGAGGGTGCAAATTGCTCAGAGTGAGAACTTCTGCACAAAGTAAAACAGTCAAAGATGAGATATGGGTCCTCGGAAAAATAAGTCAAAGAATGATAAATCGCATTAATTGCTGACAAGCCGTAGGTAATGAAAAGGAGGTATCTAGGAGAAATGGAGTGAAGTAACATTTACAGAAATCCTGGGCCAAATTTGCATAATTGCCTTCATGTAAATTATGAGAAATGTTCAATAAATTACACAAGAGTGCCTGAAATGCTAATCTGGCATTTTACACTATTTATTTGTATGAAATTCACCCTTGTGTCCATTTTAGATACAAGGACACATTTTGCACTAAACAAATAGCACAATATCACATATGATACAAACAACAGTCACTCTTTTACTCTTTGTTCACATTGTTTCAGTGCTCCCGCAATCAGATTTTTCCTGAACAACATTTCAATTCCATGAAGTGGAGAAATGACTAGGAGTGGGCAGAGCTTGTGGAGTTGCACTAAGCAGAATTCAGCAGTGTTGCATAAAAACTTCGTGGAATTCCTCAGAATTCCGTCAAGCCCGGAGTTTGTCTATCAATTAATTTACAAGAACGCGGCATCTTTGTCAGAAGAGCTGTACAATATTTAACAAATATGGTACAACATATCCAGCCGACCAGGAGTCACATACAACGAGAGGTGGCCTAAAGGGGAAAGATTAAAGACCTTTCAGTGAACCAGCGGATATATGAAACATAAGCAACGTTAATGTCCAGGCTTCAGGCTGGCGGTAACTCGACCACAAGTGTAAAGAAGAACATAGAGGTTTGGAAGAAGTTAACCGCACTGAACTCACTGAGATGCACAGAGGCTCAACTGCACACTGTGAATGTACGTGCACTGCACAATCATCAATTCAAACACAGTATGCACGGAGATAGATCACATAGTTCCACAAAGTGGTTTAGTTAACAGTGAGCGCTGTAAATCATTTATCACTCACAACCTAAGTGGCGTAACTTCTTTTTACTGTCGTATCAGTGTTAAGTTTCATAAGAAAACGTGCTTCTAAGCTCTTAGAAAGAGAACCTACTCAGCAATGCGCCCCATTCAAAAATTGCAATCTTAGTTGGCCTGTACTGCAAATCCCTTTAGTGATGTTTCCAAACATTAAAAAAAAATTTAATAGAGGGGAAGAGTTGAGTCCCAGAGCGTCTGCCACTGATATTGAAAACACTTAGGGGCATATTATCAAAGACTTGCGATAATTATCGCAAAGCGCGCTTAGCGCTGTTTTTTTCATCGCCGGCTATCGCTGGATTTCCTCACCGTGATAGCGTGCAATTAGCAACGCGTATCGCAAAGGCGATAGGAAATTCAGCGATAGCGTGTAAAACCAGCAATAGCATGCGAATTCCCGCGATAAATTAACTGCGTAAACGAAAAGCTTGCAAATAGGCAAGTGTGTACTTAACCTAGCAATCCACCTCCCATTGACAAGATGGTTAAGTCAAGTTTTTTTCAGGTGTTAAATTCCAGCAATAAGCGCAACTTTTCTTATCGCTTCGCGGGCATTGATAATAGAGGGAAGTTGTGTTTGCGACTGTTTCCATGTAGTTTTAGTGAGCAACGCCTACTTTGCATGTCATTAGTGATAAATATCGCTGACATGCCTTGAGATAAAAAAACGGGCCGCTATCGCCCAAAAACTCACGCTAAGGCCCGTTAGCTGCATCTTGCTAATAGGGCGATAAAATTATCGCTGCTTTACCGGCAAAAAAGTGCTGCTAAAGCGGCGATAAGCCCTTGATAATATGCCCCTCAATGAGCTGAAGGAGGCACTGCACCACAATGAGTGACACAGAACAGAGCATCCCAGCGGAAGGAGCTGAGGGTTCGCAGCAGCATCAATGCATGCTGGGGCCAGCACTGACACCGCGTCCGACATGTCTGGGAAATAGGGAGCTGAGGCCCGGGAATGGAAGTTGAGCTGGAAAGAGGGGTCGGAGCCCCTGGCAACATGCTGCGTGTGCTGAACAGGAGGCTCTTCCCTAATGTGTCACGTAATCATGCACTGAAGATGCTGCACTCTGGTCCCTCCCCATAACTCACTCTGCCCTGCCTTCTCACAAATTGATATGGGGGCATATTCTCAAGGAGCTATCGCCGAGTTATCGGCACCTTAACGCATCCAAAGTCGCGCTAAATTTATCGCCCCATTCACAAGCTGGTGCTAACAGCCCATAACACCAGTTTTCCTGCGAAAGCAGTCGCAAAAAACATCGCCACAGATGACCCCATCAAATAACACTAATGAGATGCAGAATAGGCGTTCCCGAGCAAAAAGCAGCGACAACACCACAACGCAACATTCTCAACGACTAGCCACATCGGCGATAGGAACACAAAACATGCGATATGGCGCGTTACCAGCAGGAAATTAACACCTGCTCTGACCTGGTGCAAAGTCGGACGTCAACCTGCACAAAAAAAGGGAGCCCAGCCCACAGCCACACCTGAAGAACAACAGATGCCATGGAGCCACTCATCATGCACCCCGGAGCCCCGAGAGGGCAACAACACCCAACGCCACCACCCCCAGGACCGCCACCCCCCCAACGGACCCCCCCGGACCACTACAGAGGCAGCGCAGACAAAGACAGCTGAGCTTCAGGAAATGCACCAGCCCCACAGACCTAACACCAGACAATGCCAATGCCCACTACAGGCCCAAAAGGACAACCATCCTCCGCATCCTGAACATCATTGCCCACAGGCTGACGGTACCAACACAGCGGACAACCAACATCCCTCCGCAGACAAAGCTGCTGGCTGTGCTGCACCTGTTGGCCTCTGGTATCCTCCCAAACAACAACCGCCCGAGTCGGAGGAGTCTCACAGCCAGCCCCATCCAAGTTCCTCACACCTGTCCTGGATGCCCTCACCAGCTAGGGACCCCAGCAGCCATACTTCCCCCACAATGCGCAGGAACAGCTGGAGACCAAGCAAGGACTATACGCAATAGCTGGATCCCCGCACGTGTCGGGGGCAATCGACTGCACACTTGTCCCACTTGTGCCCCCTGCCAACACCGCACACAATTACCGCAACAGAAAGCACACGCATCCCATCAATGTGCAGGCAATAGTGGACCACAGGGGACTCTTCACCAATGTCATGGCCAACTACCCAGGCAGTGTGCATGATCCCTTCATCTTCCGACAGTCCAACATCACCCAGCGCTTCCAGGATGGCACCCATGGGAATGCACTGCCCGTTGGCAAGTACCAAATGAACACACCACACACCTCAACCCCACAATCATGCAACTCACAACTCTGGCACTGCACATGTCACAAAATCACATACAACATGCCAAACAACATGCCCCCCCCACCAGACATGACAGCACAACTTACTGTGGCAACCTTGGTCAGCCGTGTACATGAGTCATCGACGGCATGGCACCTCAGCCACACAATACCGGAATGTGGGGAGAGGTGGGAACCAGGCATGTGCGAAGGAGGCAAGTGACCCATGAATGAGTATGTACACAATGCCAAGTGTGGGGGAGATGTGCTGGACAGACTGCAGTATGCAGACCACAGACATAGCCATGTCTACATGCACTGCTGGTGTTTGTAGTGTAGTGGACAGTGGACGCAACCATGTCACCCCAGCCAGTGGGGAAGATCGCGGAAATGTAGCTTGTGACGTCCCCCCCGTAAGCGTGTGCGGAGTTGGCTGGCCCGGCGTATGCCAGGCCAGCGCAGGGGTGTGAATAAAAAGCACGTAGCTCTGGGCGTGGTTCTCTTCCGGAATGCCCAACATGTCTGCCAGGGCGGCGCCTCCCACCCCACCACGAGGCCGACGCCGTCGCCGAATCACTGACAAAATATCGAAGGTCAGAATATCGACCTACAGAAATATCGACGCAAGAATATCGAAGTCAAGAATATCGACATCCTATCTACATTATGGTAAGTACAAAAATATCGGAAAAAAATATCGATGTCAAAAATATTGTTGCTAAAAATATCGTTTATTATTTAAGTTAAAAAAATAATGTAAAATAAAGTAAATAATACATATAATTAAAATAAACACAGTTAAAAATACATATAATATATAATATATATACTTAATTACTAATAATTTTTAATAATTATTTTAATTTATATATTTTTTTAAATATATAAATTATAAATACATCTATACACATAAAACAAAAATATAAATAAAATTTAAATAAATATGTATAACAAATTAAAAAATTAAAATAATTTGTAATCTTTTTAAAATTAATTATATACTACATTAACTAAAAAAATACAAAAAATATCAGATAGCGGAGGAAATAAAATTACTATTCCAACTCCAAACAGTGCAACAGTAGGTAAAGTGTTGGATAGCGTAGGGGTAAAAATTACTATTCCCACTCCAGTGAGTGCAACAGTAGGGAAAGTGTTGGATAGCGTAGGGGTTAAAATTACTATTCCCACTCCAGGGAGTGCAACAGTAGGGAAAGTGTTGGATAGCATAGGGGTAAAAATTACTATTCCCACTCCAGTGAGTGCAACAGTAGGGAACGTGTTGGATAGCGTAGGGGTTAAAATTACTATTCCCACTCCAGTCAGTGCAACAGTAAGGAAAGTGTTGGATAGCGTAGGGGTAAAAATTACTATTCCCACTCCAGTGAGTGCAACAGTAGGGAAAGTGTTGGATAGCGTAGGGGTTAAAATTACTATTCCCACTCCAGGGAGTGCAACAGTAGGGAAAGTGTTGGATAGCGTAGGGGTAAAAAATAATATTCCCACTCCAGTGAGTGCAACAGTAGGGAAAGTGTTGGATAGCGTAGAGGTAAAAATTACTATTCCCACTCCAGGGAGTGCAACAGTAGGGAAAGTGTTGGATAGCGTAGGGGTAAAAATTACTATTCCTACTCCAGTGAGTGCAACAGTAGGGAAAGTGTTGGATAGCATAGGGGTAAAAATTACTATTCCCACTCCAGTGAGTGCAACAGTAGGGAAAGTGTTGGATAGCGTAGGGGTAAAAATTTCTATTCCCACTCCAGAGAGTGCAACAGTAGGGAAAGTGTTGGATAGCGAAGGTGTAGGAATTACTATTCCCACTCCAGTGAGTGCAACAGTAGGGAAAGTGTTGGATAGCGTAGGGGTTAAAATTACTATTCCCTCTCCAGTGAGTGCAACAGTAGGGAAAGTGTTGGATAGCGTAGGGGTAAAAATTACTATTCCCACTCCAGTGAGTGCAACAGTAGGGAAAGTGTTGGATAGCATAGGGGTTAAAATTACTATTCCAACTCCAGTGAGTGTAACAGTGTGGAAAATGTAGGATAGTGTAGGGGTTAAATTAACATACTTATTAATTAAATAATTTTTGTAAAATAAATAACATATTAATAATGAATTAACTAAAAAATTAATAATAAATACCAATAAAATTAAATTGATATTTACTTAAATAACATTAAATTACTTCCCACCCTATTTCCCCATAAACACACAACCTGCTACACATAAAAAAGAACACAATTAATTTAATTATCAATTAATCAATTAATAAAAATTAATTACCAATTAATAATAAATTACCAATAAATTAGTTAGCAATAACAATAAATAAAAATAATAATAAATTAATTATAATTAATATAATTATAAATTAATCAATTAATACAACTTAATTACCAATTAATAATTAATTAGCAATACATTAATTATCAATAACAATAAATGGAAAAATATTAATTAATTAATTATAATTAAATTACTTCCCACCCTATTTCCCTATAAACCCACAACCCGCTACACATAAAAATGAACATAATTAATTTAATTATCAATTAATTTACTAATAAAAATTAATTACCAATTAATAATTAATTAACAATAAATTAATTAACAATAACAATAAATAAATAAAAAAAAATTATAATTAATATAATGATAAATTAATCCATTAAAAAAATTAATTACCAATTAATAATTAATTAACAATAAAATAATAATCAATAACAATAAATAAAAACATAATTAATTAATTATAATTAAATTACTTCCCACCCTATTCCCCTATAAATCCACAACCCGCTCTGATACTAAAACGCAAAATTTACTTTAAAAAATTACTAATTTCTAAACATTTAATACATATATTTAAAAATAATAAAAATACATTACAAAAAATGTTAAACATACATATAAAATACATACTAAAATACATAACACTAATATAAATATTGATATTATTAACAACGATATTTTTGCTAACGATATTACTTACTTCGATATTACTTACTTCGATATTTAAAAAAACGATATTGCTTACCTTAGGGTCGATATTCTGGTCACCGATATTCTTCACATCGATATTCTGTCCCTACGATATGAAAAACTCGATATTAGTGTAGGTCGATATAAAAAAATCGATATTTTGACTGCGCATCACCGTCGCCGTGAGCGGTGTGGCCTGCGATCCTGTGCGCCTGCTGCACCCCGGGCCGCTGGTCCCCGGACCCGTCATGCCCGCCCCTGAGCAGCCAAGCCTCACTGCTCACCTGCTGACACCGGCACGTGTCAAAGAGGGCCCACCACGTGCCGGCGCAAGCTCCAAGCCCGAGGCCCGCGACCTTTGCAGCCTCCTCAGACCATCACGGCCTCCGCGACACAGGCCCACTTTACTCCTTTTTCGTTGTCGTACTCCACCGCTGCCTCGGGCCTACACTACGCTCAAGTAGGTCACACATTTGGAACTGAGTCTTGATTATGCTATGGCAGAGTACACACTTTATGGCGGCGTTTATATCACTATACTCCCTTCGATGTGGTGACACCAACTCTGTGCATAGCATCCCAACCACACGTGTCTGTGGGCCCCTGATGACTACGCCTTCGGCCTACACTGCGGACGAGTAGGCCACACATGTTGAACTGATCCGTGATTTCTCCATGGCGGAGTTCATATCATTGTACGCAGGGAGATGAGTAAGAGGAAGATGCGGTTCATTCCGGAGGAGAAAAGGACCATCGTTACGGAGGTGTTCGAACACTGCCGACAACTGCCCTGGTGTCACCAACCCTGTGCATCGCAGGCCAATGACACGTGGCTGTGGGCCCCTGCTGACCGCTGCCTCGGGCCTACACTGCGGTCAAGTAGGTCACACATTTGGAACTGATTCTTGATTACACAATGGCCGAGTACACACTTTATGGCGGAGTTTATATCACTATACTCCCTTTGATGTGGTGACACAAAGTATGTGCATGGCATCCCAACCACACGTGTCTGTGGGCCCTTGATGACTACGCCTTCGGCCTACACTGTGGTCGAGTAGGTCACACACAAATCCATGCCAGTCCGTACCAGGCAGGACACGGCATCGTCGCTGGCTAAACACCCGCTCAGCTCTGTCGCTACTGCCTCGGTCATCCACAAGTCATCCCCACATGCCATTTCAACGCCGTGTGTCAGTGTTCCAGGAGGAGCTTGCTGAACAGCCGTTGGCCCGCGCTGGCCGCTGCCTCCGGACTACACATCGGTCGAGTAGGGCACTCATTGGGAACTCAGTCATGATTCATTTATGGCAGACCTGATATCATTGTACTGGCCTCGTCGCAGACTGCATCCCCTTTCAGCTCCGGTGCCACTAAGTCTGACCCCGTCAACCATGGACACTTTCTTCTTGAGATTTGTTGGTGACTGAGTCCATGGACTGGGGGTTGTCTTCATCATCATGTCGGTGATACTGACTATGTGGCCAAAACGAGGCTGTAGCATTCCACTCCTCCATTTGCTGCTTCCGGCCGGCTCCTGCCCTCTGCATCATACCCTGGAAGACACCTTCCACTGTCCCCCGCAAACCTCCGCTACATTCACCTTTGACATCGACGAGGACCCGCTCACCTCGCGTGGCCCTATCTCACTGCACCGCAAGTCACCGTCCCGTGGCGGTGTGCCTGTGCCAGCTGCAGTGCATCCGGGGCCACTAACTCTGTGCAGCTCAAACCATGGCCCCAGTCTGATGGCATGTTGGATGGCCTCTGGGTCGATGGTCTGGGGGTCAATGCCATGTGTCTGTGGCCCTGCGCTGTCCGCTGCCTCTGGTCTCAACTGTGGTCCACCTGGGCTCACACATCAAATCGAGTCCTGACCTGCCCGGACGTCGCATCACCGCAGGATGCACACGCCACCACCGCCAGGACCAACTCCAAATGACAGGTGCCAGAGTCGTAAGTGTCTTACTGCCAGACTGTCAGAGTTGCTCACACCTGTCGTGGGGGCCACCATCAGCTTGATACCCTGCTCAGCTCTTCGGGTGCCACTAACTCAGTGCACCACAAATCAAGGAACATTCTGCTTGCATGTTGGGTGAACACTGTACTCCCCCCGGCTACCACCATGATGCTTCACAGTTGTTTCTGTTGTGCTGGTGTTTTATGTTTCTGTTTCAATTGTGATCACTGTTCAAGTAGTTGCCAGCATCAACGACTCCATGAGGGCTGGCTTACACTCACCCCACACACATCCAGCACATGCGTCACTGTACATGTGACCATGCCAATAAAGGTGTCGAGCACACATGCCCGTGGCCAGTTCAACGAACTATCTGTGTGTGTCCGTGTGCTCATGATGTATGCATTTGTGCCCCGGGCACTACAACATTACATTTTGCCGTGTACAGAGGATGCAGCCATGTTACCGCAAGCAGCGGGTGGGACATTGCACATGTAGCTTTGTCGTCCCCCACTCAATACGTAAGAGGAGTGAACTGGCCCGGCATACGCCAGTCCGGCGTTGGGGTGTGGATGATCATCCCGTGGCTCTGGGTGTGGTTAAGTACTGGAAATGTGCAAAGGCATGAATCTCTGTCACAGTGTGGGTCTCCATTGGGGAGTGTTGGTGGGCCCTGATGGGACTTAGACACCCATGTATGTGATCTGGTTCGGCTTCCATGAGGTAGTACCCCACCCGCACATGTTCGGCCACCCCCTTCTGGCAGTCTGACACCTGGCCTTGGAATGCGATGTGTGCTTGGGTGGGCTGCTGGGAGCCAGCTGGGGTGGTGGGTGCATCCAGCTGTGTTGTCTGTGCAGGGGGTGTGGTATCCTCGATGCAGCAGTGCTGCCCTGCTCCTGGAGGTCGATTGCCTAAGATGTCCATGGACTGCTGTGGGGCGTAGGTGTTGGAAGTGTGGTGGTCCTCTTCAGCATCACTGTAGAGTTGTCTGGTCTGCTCTGCTGGAGGTGTTGTTTGTCCCTCTGCAATGTGAAGGGGAGATGCTTGTTGACATTGTGTTGGCATGTATGTTGCCGCATTGTTCAAGTTTACATTCAGACTTCATGACAATGTACATTGTGACTGTTTGGGAGGGGCGGACTATTTGATGCGGGACAGTGGACATTTGGACTACATGATGTCGGTGAGGTTGTACATGTACATTTGCATCTCACAGTTTCCTGCTATGTCAGATGTGATTGGCCATTTTCTATGCACAGGCGGACCCAGTTATGTCCTCTGTTCTGCAGTGTAGGTGTTGGGCTGTGTACCACATTGTCGTCCATGTCGGTGTGCTGTAATTGCTATGTTTGTGTGCTGCTTTGTGTGGGAGTCGCACCTGCAGCTGTGATTTTGCTGCCCCTTATCCCTTGGAGGCGGTGTGCCTTTGGCTTTTGTGCTTTTGAGGTGCTGTGATGTTGGCGACTTGGGTCATTTGTGCTCTTGGACGGTTTTTGTACTCTTGTGCATTGTTTGTCTGCAGATGTGTTGTTGACATCAGTGGTTGTTTGTGCAGGTGGATGTGTCAGAGTGTGACCTGCTCCTTTCCGGATGTGGTCCACACTCAGCCACCTCAGTCTCGTGGCGTGCACAGTGTCATGGTGATTGTACTCCAGCCATGCTGCTGGTCATGTGGTGTAACTTGCATTGTCAGTGTGGCTCTCACATACGCATCTTTGCTGTGTTTCGCACGGGTGCATGTGTGTGTTGTGTAATTGGTGATGTGTGGGGTGGGACCCCTTTAGGCACATGGTGAACGGGGGCCTACTTGATGTTTGTATGTGTGCTGCAGTGTGCCACGGGGATCAGTGACATGACCCAGGGTTATTGTGGGTGTGCGGTGTGCTACATGTCGTTGTGCATGTGTGCCATTGTGCCCGTCCCCCCCCAACCCCACAGTCCCTGTTCGTTACTCACCCTGTTGCTGTTGTGTCAGGTCATGTCGAGCAGTGTCCGGACTCCCAACTCCTTGCACCGTCTCCACACTGATGACTGTGGGCGCCATTTGCTCCAGCTCCTCCTGTGGCGCAGGACTCCCACCTCCATTCGCTGTTGCTGCCTTCCTGTTGGCAGCGGGTTTCTGCTTGGTTTGGCTTTTCACATCGTGCCAGCGCATCTTGGCCTCCTCAGCACTCCGACTGCATTCACGATGGGATGCCATTTTTCCGTCTGTATTGCCAATGACACGGTGGTGGTGACGGACAGTTGTTGCTGGTGCTCTGTCACCTCCATGACGACGATAGGGTTTCCCTGCAGACTGTACCCCGTCTTCCTCTTCCTCTTCTCCTTGGCCTTCCCCGACCCCGAGGTTCATTGCTGGTGGTCTGTGGGGCTTGTGGGGTTCGCGCTGACCTGGGCACTCGTTCCGGGCGCATCCATGTTGCTGCGCAGTTTGATTTGTTTATGGTGTTTTTCTTGTTCAGCTTTTATGGTGCATTTTCCCGCCAGACGCGTGGGGATTGCAGGCCTATCGCTGGTTGTCGCTGTTTTTTTTTCGTGGTTGGCCTCATCGCAACTTTATTCGCGTTGGTGTTTAGCATTTTTTCGGCGTCGCGTTGTTTTTAACGCGGTCATTTGACGCGTGACGCCAGGTTGAGAGTGCTACGTTAACACGGCGTTGATTTCCCGCGATGGACTGCGATGTGAGAAGTTGCGTTAAGCTAAACTTCCCGTGGTTATCACACGTTCTTGTAAATATGCCCCTTAGTGTTTTTAACTCCACCCACGTCACAGTCCCATCCATTGTTCTGTTTAACCCTGCCTCCCAAGCCCTATTACCGGCTAAGACGCAGGCTCCGTCAGAGTTATGCCTGACTCTAAGATGTTCCTTACTCAGTACAAAGCTCTGCCAAATGTGCACTAACTATCTCAAACCCTTTGGCTTGCAAAGAACAGCTGGAAAAGCAGGTACTCTGGCAAAATAGACATTTTATAGGGGTGCGCGTCTCTAAACTCTGCTATGCCGTGGGGGGCTGAGTATTTTCTGACTCCTCACTCCAAGCGGAGAGCAGAGTGGTAAAAACTCTGCATACAACGGTGCAGAGTTAGCTGCCCACCTGTAGTAATGACATCATTTTGGGCATTTCGCGTAACAGGCACAATGAGATGTGCGAAAAATTATGCAAGATTAGACCAATGAAAAAAAAAGTTGGCGTGGATCTAATTATTAGCAGACTGTAGTGGAACAAATGAAACTCAACCCCAAAGGTCTTCAAGCATCACCCAGCATTTAAGATAAAATGGGAAAAGAGGTACAATTAGAACTGAGGACATACCTTTAACCTAAAGTACAAATGCTGAATAAAAGCTGCACCAAGCTGAATATATAAAGGATAAAATAAATATTATTTTTATTATTCTTTGAAACACAAAATCAGAGAATGTAGAGAACCCCTAAAACAAAGTTATGCCAAAAAGTTATTATACGGACAAGCTAAGCAAGACTTATCTATCGAATACAGATTGAAGGAAGCTGCATGATGAGCACCACAGACTGCACAATATAGGGCACTGGTTAAAGTCACTTCACCAATTTTCTATGAGTCAGCAAGTGCTCAAAAACGAATTACAATCCGAATATTTTCTGAGAACTAGAAATGGTTAGAGAGGTCATGCAAAACATGAAGAGACATTATATCGAGGAGCAAAAACTTGACCACTTTACAAAGAGACTCACAACTGCAATATTATCTGTCCTCCAAGATTTATTCTCATTTGCCATTTGGCCATTGTCTAACTGCAACATCCATTTATAAAGCTGATGAACTATGTTAGTTGAACACAACAGTAACCCGAATGCTCAATATTATTTGGGGTGCATTTTTAAGTGGACCCAGTAGAGGTTTCATTTTTGGAACCATCACTGAGAAAATATTTCCAATTTGGTATGCTACTGCAAAAGGCCCAAATAAATCAAATTGACATCACAAAACAATGGAGCATTACCTGCTTTCTTTTCTTCATAATTTCTAGTAGAAATTAAAGTGTTCAGTATAAAGCTTCAGGTATTCACTTCCTCAAAAACAGTTTTGCAGGTGTAATGTTGTTCAGTAGAACTTGGAATTGTAGCATGTGTAGTTGTTTTATTTTTTATTTAAAAACTTAGATTCACATCCTAATACGTGTGTCAACTATTTGTATTAGTAGAACTCTGGAATAGGTTATCATGGCCTATACTTTTCAGGAAATTTGTGACTTATGGCTGCCAATGAATTTCCATTGCAGTTTCCAAACCACTAGCACAGTGGTTCCCAAACTGTGCGCCGTTGCTCCCTGGGGAGCCACCAAACCTATCCAGGGAAGCCGCACAACAAGCACTTTAATGCATTTAATGTTGAAGGGTCTGTTGGCTTCAGTTAAACTAATTAGACTTAAACGCATGATGTCGATGATTTGTAAGTGACATGCCTAAAGCTGTAAATGTAGTGCTTAATTGGTGGCATGTCGACGGAGATGACCTACATATTTCACTAGATCCTCACATTCCAACACTCCTAAAGTAAGCGGAAGATGCCTGCTATATTTTGTTA
Organism: Calotriton arnoldi; assembly: GCA_963921515.1. Taxonomy (NCBI): domain Eukaryota; kingdom Metazoa; phylum Chordata; class Amphibia; order Caudata; family Salamandridae; genus Calotriton; species Calotriton arnoldi. The sequence continues at coordinate 783,338 of CAWUFW010006519.1, read as the reverse complement.
GACTTGTTAATAGATTCGTTTTTTTCCAAATGCATTTTACACCAATGCAAGTTATCAGGAGAGTACAGTTGTCCTGTCTATTAAACACATTAAGTATTATTAAGGATTGACACTTGTACTTGAACCATAGGTACTTCCAGTACATATTTCTTTCAGTACACACACATTTCTAGACAGGCCTGCTCTCTCCTTCAGCACAGGGAAGTAAAACACCATATACAGCATAATGCCAATATTTGGAAGCAAGAAAGAGGGACGTTTTAAAATCAGAGGAATATATTTGGCTTGCATTGATTTGGAGGCAATTTTAGGGAGGAGACAGCAAAAATAAAGCTGTATGTGGTTTAAAAAATCATGAGCCACCCTGCTGAGACAGGTGTGTTGGCACGTATGACATGGGGAGAAATGGAAGTGCATGCAAATATTCTTCAAGCGCAGAAACACTTTGGCAATGGGGCCTACATGCATAGGGGTGCTATCTAGCACTGTAAGTGGGATAAAAATGTTTGAGAGGGTACTCTAAAAAAGGCATGGGCAAAGAAGTGTAACTCGGAATATTTTACTACAGGCGCCGCCTTAGTAATATGAAACACCCTGCGTAAATGATTATAATACCGTCATCAGCTTCATCCCAATTATTTTCAGGGAGAAAAATGTATGTACTCCCGAGGCCGGGCTTACATCCGCCCCAGCATCCCAAAAAAATAAAAGTGGGGGGCCAATGGGCCAAGGGAGCTGCGGGTCGAAAAAGTTTGGGAACCACTGCACTAGCATATTGAGTGTAACCTGCATTAGTAGTTCTTTTTTCTATAAAGCTATACTAGTCCACACTCCTATGGGACTGCTAACCAAATCAGAAATACAATCAAGTACTAATTCTTGCTGCATCATAAAAATGGGTAACAATTGCTATATTGTTCAAAACTGTATATTCGTCTATTTAGCAATACATTGTATATATATATATATTCACTGAAAAAACCATAGGTTTTAGGGACAGTTATAGTTAGTTGGACATTTCACTCGTACAAAACCATAGAAATTCCCCCGTTATAGTTAGTTCGGCTAACTATAACTCGCGCCTCGCAATGCACTGCTGATGACGTCACATATTACATCACTCATGACATGGTCAGTGACATCACTGATGACATCTCAAATGAAATCACTGATGACATCATCCAGTGACTGTGTGTTTCTGTAAAGTTTAAATATGTTTAATATATATAGGGAAAGGCGTATTGAAGAATGAGTGGGTGTTTAAGTGTCTGAATGGATGATTTAGTACGTGCGTGACTGACTCTACAAGTGAGTGATTAAACGTATCTTACTGAATGCATGGGTTAGTGACTAAACTGTGTGAATGTCTGTATCCGTCTGTTTGTTGGTGTGTAAGTGGATGCATGGATTTGCGAATAGCTACATGAGTGTCTATATGGGTTATTGATTGGTTCTCTGAGTATCTGTATGGCTGCCTGAGTGTTTGTGTGGGTGGGGTGTGTGTGACTCTGTACATAGATGTGTGAGTGGGTGATTCACTGGGTGCATGATTTCAAGAGTGCATCTGTGATGGACTGCTTGGGTGGGTGAGTGTGTGTATGGGTGTGTTAGTGAGTGAATGTATATCTCAGTGGTACATGTGCGAGTAACTACATATGTAAAAGGCAGTATATATGTGTGTTAGAGTATTTAAATGGCTATAAGTGAGAGTGTGTGATTGTGAGAGTGGCTGTATGGATGCGTGTGTGCTTGTATCAGTTATTGTATAAGAGCGTAAGAATGTGCTAGTATTTGTATGAGTAAGTGAGCTGGTGTGTGTATAACTGTATAGGTGAGTAAATGGGTGTGTGATTCATTTTTGCATGACTGACTAGGTGTGTGAGTACCTCTATGGATGAGTGGCGGTGTGTGAGTGTTTATATAGGTGTATGAGTGCATATGATAGTCCTGTACTGAGTGACTGTAAGTATGAGTGACTGTACGGGTGAGTGAGTAGATGTGTGTGTGTAGACCTAAGAATCAGTGAGTGGGTATGTAGTTATTGGTATTGGAGTGTGTATGGTTTTGAGAATGGCAGTCTGTAATTTAGAGTGGGTGTATCAAAAGCTATATTAGGGTGTGAGAAGATGCATGAAATTATCACATGGATGATGTCATCAGTGATGTCATTTGAGATGTCATCAGTGATGTCATCAGTGATGTCACTGACCATGTAATGAGTGATGTAATATGTGACGTCATCAGCAGTGCATTGCGGGGCGCGAGTTATAGTTAGCCGAACTAACTATAACGGGGAATTTCTATGGTTTTGTACGAGTGAAATGTCCAACTAACTATAACTGTCCCTAAAACCTATGGTTTTTTCAGTGAATTTCAAAGGTTTTTTAAATGCTAATTTCTAACTATAACGTGTCTGAAACCTATGGTTTTTTCAGTGAATTTCAAAGGTTTTTTAAATGCTAATTTCTAACTATAACGTGCCTGAAACCTATGATTTTTTAAGTGAATTTCAAAGGTTTTTTAAATGCTAGTTTCTAACTATGCCTACAGAGGTAGGACATGTGAAGAAAGAAGAAAAACGCGCAGAAAGAAGCAAAAGAAATGCAGAAAGAAGCAACAGAAGTCCACAAAGACGAAGAAAAGTGCAGGAAGAAGCAAAAGATGTGCAGAAAGAACCAACAGAGGAGCAGAAAGAGGCCATGTTGCAAAATCATCCTGTGCCCACAACTTTTTCAGACGGGTACTGGTGGTAACTGACTCTGACTAACCAGAGTCAGTGCTATGCTAAAAGACACTTAGAATACAGTGAAAACACCTACATACACTAGGGAACACTATGCGTTGGGGTACCCCTGTGATTAGCATGACCTCCTCTGTAAGTCCCTAGTACATAATAGGGCAGGGGATTAAAACTACCTCTTAAAACGCGTGTGCAAAGCGCGCCGTGGCGCGTTTTAAGTTGAGGGATTAAGTCCCCTTGAATCCTGAGGGTCCCTGGGGCCCAACTAGCCCCCCAGGTACCTACAGTTAGGACCACAGAGCTGAGTTGCAGAGAGGCGTTCCGAGGCCACGCACCTTTTTTCACCTCTCTGCAACGCAACTCTGTTGTGCTTACTGAAGGTACCTGGTGGGCTAGTTGGCCCCCAGGGTCCCTCAGGATTCAAGGGGGCGTGTTTGCGCACGTCACCTGAGGCCCCGCCCCCCTCCCTTCACCACTGTGCAAACGCGCCCCGTGGCGCGTTTTAAGTTGGGGGATTAGGTCACCTTGAATCCTGAGGGTCCCTGGGGCCCAACTAGCCCACCAAGTACTTCCAGTAAGCACCACAGGCCTGCGTTGCAACGCCTGTAACAAATTGTGTAGTTGTGTTTAGGTAGTGAAGGGGGTCGTGCTGGGGGTAGTGTTTTAGGGTTTAGGGTAGTGCAGTGGTGTTTGTGTAGTGTAGGGGGTCATGCTGGGGGTAGTTTTAGGGTTTATGGTAGTGCAGTGGTGTTTGGATAGTGTAGGGAGTCGTGCTGGGGGAGTGTTTTAGGGTTTAGGGTATTACAGTGGTGTTTGGGTAGTATAGGGGGTTGTGCTGGGGTAGTGTTTTAGGGTTTAGGGTAGTGCAGTGGTGTTTGGGTAGTGTAGGGGGTCGTGCTGGGGTAGTGGTTTAGGGTTTAGGGTAGTGCAGTGGTGTTTGGGTAGTGTAGGGGTACTGCTGGGGGTAGTGTTTTAGGGTTTAGGGTAGTGCAATGGTGATTGGGTAGTGTAGGGGTACTGCTGGGGGTAGTGTTTTAGGGTTTAGGGTAGTGCAGTGGTGTTTGGGTAGTGTAGGGGTTCGTGCTGGGGTATTGTTTTAGGGTTTAGGGTAGTGCAGTGGTGTTTGTGTAGTGTAGGGGGTAGTGTTTTAGGGTTTAGGGTAGTGCAGTGGTGTTTGTGTAGTGTAGGGGGTCGTGCTGGGGGTAGTGTTTTAGGGTTTAGCGTAGTGCAGTGGTCTTTGTGTAGTGTAGGAGGTCGTGTTTTAGGGTTTAGGGTAGTGCAGTGGTGTTCGGGCAGTGTAGGGGGTCGTGCTGGGGGTGATGTTTCAGGGTTTAGGGCAGTGCAGTGGTGTTTGGGTCGTGAAGGGGGTCATGCTGGGGGGAGTGTTTTAGGGTTTAGGGCAGTGCAGTGGTGTTTGGGTAGTGTAGGGGGTCATGCTGGGGAGAGTGTTTTAGGGTTTAGGGCAGTGCAATGGTGTTCGGGCAGTGTAGGGGGTCGTGCTGGGGGGAGTGTTTTAGGGTTTAGGGCAGTGCAGTGGTGTTCGGGTAGTGTAGGGGGTCGTGCTGGGGGGAGTGTTTGAGGGTTTAGGGCAGTGCAGTTGTGTTCGGGTAGTGTAGGGGGTCGTGCTGGGGGTAGTATTTTAGGGTTTAGGGTAGTGCAGTGGTGTTCGGGTAGTGTAGGGGGTCGTGCTGGGGGTTGTGTTTCAGGGTTTAGGGCAGTGCAGTGGTGTTCGGGCAGTGTAGGGGGTCGTGCTGGGGCTGGTGTTTCAGGGTTTAGGGCAGTGCAGTAGTGTTCGGGCAGTGTAGGGGGTCATGCACGGGGTGGTGTTTCAGGGTTTAGGGCAGTGCAGTGGTGTTCGGGCAGTGTAGGGGGTCGTGCTGGGGCTGGTGTTTCAGGGTTTAGGGCAGTGCAGTGGTGTTCGGGCAGTGTAGGGGTCTTGCTGGGGGTGGTGTTTCAGGGTTTAGGGCAGTGGTGTTCGGGCAGTGTAGGGGGTCTTGCTGGGGGTGATGTTTCAGGGTTTAGGGCAGTGCAGTGGTGTTCGGGCAGTGTAGGGGGTCTTGCTGGGAGTAGTTTTTCAGGGTTTAGGGCAGTGCAGTGGTGTTCGTGCAGTGTAGGGGGTCGTGCTGGGGATGGTGTTACATGGTTTAGGGCAGTGCAGTAGTGTTCAGGCAGTGTAGGGGGTCGTGCTGGGGCTGGTGTTTCAGGGTTTAGGGCAGTGCAGGCAGTGGTGCTCGGGCAGTGTAGGGGGTCGTGCTGGGGGTGGTGTTTCTGGGTTTAGGGTAGTGCAGTTGTGTTCGGGCAGTGTAGGGGTTCGTGCTGGGGCTGGTGTTTCAGGGTTTAGGGCAGTGCAGTGGTGTTCGGGCAGTGTAGGGGTCATGCTGGGGCTGGTGTTTCAGTGTTTTGGGCAGAGCAGTGGTGTTCGGGCAGTGTAGGGGGTCGTGCTGGGGGTGGTGTTTCAGGGTTTAGGGCAGTGCAGTGGTGTTCGAGTAGTGTAGGGGGTCGTGCTGGGGGTGGTGTTTCAGGGTTTAGGTCAGTGGTGTTCGGGCAGTGTAGGGGGTCTTGCTGGGGGTGATGTTTCAGGGTTTAGGGCAGTGCAGTGGTGTTCGGGCAGTGTAGGGGGTCTTGCTGGGGGCAGTGTTTCAGCGTTTAGGGCAGAGCAATGGTGTTCAGGCAGTGTAGGGGGTTGTGTTGGAGGTGGTGTTTCAGGGTTTAGGGCAGTGCAGTGGTATTCGGTCAGTGTAGGGGGTCTTGCTGGTGGTGGTGTTTCAGGGTTTAGGGCAGTGGTGTTCAGGCAGTGTAGGGGGTCGTGCTGGGGGTGGTGTTTCAGGGTTTAGGGCAGTGCAATGGTGTTCGGGCAGTGTAGGGGGTCGTGCAGGGGCTGGTGTTTCAGGGTTTAGTGCAGTGGTGTTCGGGCAGTGTAGGCGGTCGTGCTGGGGGTGGTGTTTCAGGGTTTAGGGCAGTGCACTGGTGTTTGGGCAGTGTAGGGGGTCGTGCTGGGGGTGGTGTTTCTGGGTTTAGGGCAGTGTAGTGGTGTTCGGGCAGTGTAGGGGGTCGTGCAGGGGGTGGTGAGTCAGGGTTTAGGGCAGTGCAGTGGTGTTCGGGCAGTGTAGGGGGTCATGCTGGGGGTAGAGTTTTAGGGTTTAGGGCAGTGCAGTGGTGTTCGGGCAGTATAGGGGGTCGTGCAGGGGGTGGTGTTTCAGGGTTTAGGGCAGTGCAGTGGTGCTCGGGCAGTGTAGGGGTCGTGCTGGGGGTGGTGTTTCAGGGTTTAGGGCAGTGCAGTGGTGTACGGGCAGTGTAGGGTGTCGTGCTGGGGGTGGTGTTTCAGGGTTTTGGGCAGTGCAGTGGTGTTCGGGCAGTGTAGGTGGTCTTGCTGGGGCTGGTGTTTCGGGGTTTAGTGCAGTGGTGTTCGGGCAGTGTAGGGGGTCGTGCTGGGGCTGGTGTTTCAGGGTTTAGGGCAGTGCAGTGGTGTTTGGGCAGTGTAGGGGGTCGTGCTGGGGCTGGTGTTTCAGGGTTTAGGGCAGTGCAGTGGTTTTCAGGCAGTGTAGGCGGTCGTGCTGGGGGTGGTGTTTTAGGGTTTAGGGCAGTGCAGTGGTGTTCGGGCAGTGTAGGGGGTCGTGCTGGTGGTGGTGTTTCAGGGTTTAGGGCAGTGCAGTGGTGTTCGGGCAGTGTAGGGGGTCGTGCTGGGGCTGGTGTTTCAGGGTTTAGGGCAGTGCAGTGGTGTTCGGGCAGTGTAGGGGGTCCTGCTGGGGCTGGTGTTTCAGGATTTAGGGCAGAGCAATGGTGTTCAGGCAGTGTAGGGGGTTTTGCTGGAGGTGGTGTTTCAGGGTTTAGGGCATTGCAGTGTTGTTCGTGCAGTGTAGGGGGTGGTGTTTCAGGGTTTAGGGCAGTGGTGTTCAGGCAGTGTAGGGGGTCTTGCTGGGGTTGATGTTTCAGGGTTTAGGGCAGTGCAGTGGTGTTCGGGCAGTGTAGGGGGTCGTGCTGGGGGTGGTGTTTCAGGGTTTAGGGCAGTGCAGTGGTGTTCGGACAGTGTAGGAGGTCGTGCAGGGGTGGTGTTTCAGGGTTTAGGGCAGTGCAGTGGTGTTCGGGCAGTGTAGGGGGTCTTGCTGGGGCTGGTGTTTCAGGGTTTAGGGCAGTGCAGTGGTGTTCGGGCAGTGTAGGGGGTCGTGCTGGGGGTGGTGTTTCAGGGTTTAGGGCAGTGCAGTGGTGTTCGGGCAGTGTAGGGGGTCGTGCTGGGGGTGGTGTTTCAGGGTTTAGGGCAGTGCAGTGGTATTTGGGCAGTGTAGGGGGTCATGCTGGGGCTAGTGTTTCAGGATTTAGGGCAGAGCAATGGTGTTCAGGCAGTGTAGGGGGTTTTGCTGGAGGTGGTGTTTCAGGGTTTAGGGCATTGCAGTGTTGTTCGTGCAGTGTAGGGGGTGGTGTTTCAGGGTTTAGGGCAGTGGTGTTCAGGCAGTGTAGGGGGTCTTGCTGGGGTTGATGTTTCAGGGTTTAGGGCAGTGCAGTGGTGTTCGGGCAGTGTAGGGGGTCGTGCTGGGGGTGGTGTTTCAGGGTTTAGGGCAGTGCAGTGGTGTTCGGACAGTGTAGGAGGTCGTGCAGGGGGTGGTGTTTCAGGGTTTAGGGCAGTGCAGTGGTGTTCGGGCAGTGTAGGGGGTCATGCTGGGGGTGGTGTTTCAGGGTTTAGGGCAGTGCAGTGGTGTTCGGGCAGGGTAGGGTGTCGTGCTGAGGGGTGGTGTTTCAGGGTTTAGGGCAGTGCAGTGGTGTTCGGGCAGTGTAGGGGTCGTGCAGGGGGTGGTGTTTCAGGGTTTAGGGCAGTGCAGTGGTGTTTGGGCAGTGTAGGGGGGCGTGCAGGGGGTGGTGTTTCAGGGTGTAGGGCAGTGCAATGGTGTTCGGCCAGTGTAGGGGTCGTGCAGGGGGTGGTGTTTCAGGGTTTAGGGCAGTGCAGTGGTGTTTAGGCAGTGTAGGGGGCGTGCAGGGGTGGTGTTTCAGGGTTTAGGGCAGTGCAGTCGTGTTCGGGTAGTGTAGGGGTTGTGCTGGGGGTAGTATTTTAGGGTTTAGGGCAGTGCAGTGGTGTTTGGGCAGTGTAGGGGGTAATGCTGGGGGTGGTGTTTTAGGGTTTAGGGCAGTGCAGTGGTGTTCGGGTAGTGTAGGGGGTCGTGCTGGGGGTGGTGTTTCAGGGTTTAGGGCAGTGCAGTGGTGTACGGGCAGTGTAGGGGGTGGTGTTTCAGGGTTTAGGGCAGTGCAGTGGTGTTCGGGCAGTGTAGGGGGTCGTGCAGGGGTGGTGTTTCAGGCTTTAGTGCAGTGGTGTTCGGGCAGTGTAGGGGGTCTTGCTGGGGGTGGTGTTTCAGGGTTTAGGGCAGTGCAGTGGTGTTCGGGCAGTGTAGGGGTCTTGCTGGGGCTGGTGTTTCAGGGTTTAGGGCAGTGCAGTGGTGTTCGGGCAGTGTAGGGGGTCCTGCTGGGGCTGGTGTTTGAGGGTTTAGGGTAGTGCAGTGGTGTTCGGGCAGTGTAGGGGGTCGTGCTGGGGCTGGTGTTTCAGGGTTTAGGGCAGTGCAGTGGTTTTTGGGCAATGTAGGCGGTTGTGCTGGGGCTGGTGGTTCAGGGTTTAGGGCAGTGCAGTGGTGTTCGGGCAGTGTACGGGGTTGTGCTGGGGCTGGTGTTTCAGGGTTTAGGGCAGTGCAGTGTTGTTTGGGCAGTGTAGGGGGTCGTGCTGGGGGTGGTGTTTCAGGGTTTAGGGCAGTGCAGTGGTGTTCGGGCAGTGTAGGGGGTCGTGCTGGGGCTGGTGTTTCATGGTTTAGGGCAGTGCAGTGGTGTTCGGGCAGTGTAGGGGGTCGTGCTGGGGGTGGTGTTTCAGGGTTTAGGGCAGTGCAGTGGTGTTTGGGCAGTGTAGGGGGTCATGCTGGGGGTGGTGTTTCAGGGTTTAGGGCAGTGCAGTGGTGTATGGGCAGTGTAGGGGGTCTTGCTGGGGGTGGTGTTTCAGGGTTTAGGGCAGTGGTGTTCGGGCAGTGTAGGGGGTCTTGCTGGGGGTAGTGTTTCGGGGTTTAGGGCAGTGCAGTGGTGTTCGTGCAGTGTAGGGGGTCGTGCTGGGGGTGGTGTTTCAGGGTTTAGGGCAGTGCAGTAGTGTTCGGGCAGTGTAGGGGATCATGCAGGGGGTGGTGTTTCAGGGTTTAGGGCAGTGCAGTGGTGTTCGGGCAGTGTAGGGGGTCGTGCAGGGGGTGGTGTTTCAGGGTTTAGGGCAGTGCAGTGGTGTTCGGGCGGTGTAGGGGGTCTTGCTGGGGCTGGTGTTTCAGGGTTTAGGGCAGTGCAGTGGTGTTCGGGCAGTGTAGGGGGTCCTGCTGGGGCTGGTGTTTGAGGGTTTAGGGTAGTGCAGTGGTGTTCGGGCAGTGTAGGGGGTCGTGCTGGGGCTGGTGTTTCAGGGTTTAGGGCAGTGCAGTGGTTTTTGGGCAATGTAGGCGGTTGTGCTGGGGCTGGTGGTTCAGGGTTTAGGGCAGTGCAGTGGTATTCGGGCAGTGTACGGGGTTGTGCTGGGGCTGGTGTTTCAGGGTTTAGGGCAGTGCAGTGGTGTTCGGGCAGTGTAGGGGTCGTGCTGGGGGTGGTGTTTCAGGGTTTAGGGCAGTGCAGTGGTGTTCGGGCAGTGTAGGGGGTCGTGCTGGGGCTGGTGTTTCATGGTTTAGGGCAGTGCAGTGGTGTTCGGACAGTGTAGGGGTCGTGCTGGGGGTGGTGTTTCAGGGTTTAGGGCAGTGCAGTGGTGTTCGGGCAGTGTAGGGGGTCATGCTGGGGGTGGTGTTTCAGGGTTTAGGGCAGTGCAGGGGTGTATGGGCAGTGTAGGGGGTCTTGCTGGGGATGGTGTTTCAGGGTTTAGGGCAGTGGTGTTCGGGCAGTGTAGGGGGTCTTGCTGGGGGTAGTGTTTCGGGGTTTAGGGCAGTGCAGTGGTGTTCGTGCAGTGTAGGGGGTCGTGCTGGGGGTGGTGTTTCAGGGTTTAGGGCAGTGCAGTAGTGTTCGGGCAGTGTAGGGGATCGTGCAGGGGGTGGTGTTTCAGGGTTTAGGGCAGTGCAGTGGTGTTCGGGCAGTGTAGGGGGTCGTGCTGGGGGTGGTGTTTCAGGGTTTAGGGCAGTGCAGTGGTGTTCGGGCAGTGTAGGGGTCGTGCAGGGGTGGTGTTTCAGGGTTTAGGGCAGTGCAGTGGTGTTCGAGCAGTGTAGGGGTCTTGCTGGGGCTGGTGTTTCAGGGTTTAGGGCAGTGCAGTGGTGTTCGGGCAGTGTAGGGGGTCTTGCTGGGGGTGGTGTTTCAGGGTTTAGGGCAGTGGTGTTCAGGCAGTGTAGGGGGTCTTGCTGGGGGTGGTGTTTCAGGGTTTAGGGCAGTGCAGTGGTATTCGGGCAGTGTAGGGGTCGTGCTGGGGGTGGTGTTTCAGGGTTTAGGCCTGTGCAGTGGTGTTCGGGCAGTGTAGGGGGTCGTGCTGGGGGTGGTGTTTCAGGGTTTAGGCCTGTGCAGTGGTGTTCGGGCAGTGTAGGGGGGTCGTGCTGGGGGTGGTGTTTCAGGGTTTAGGGCAGTGGTGTTCAGGCAGTGTAGGGGGTCGTGCAGGGGGTGGTGTTTCAGGGTTTAGGGCAGTGCAGTGGTATTCGGGCAGTGTAGGGGGTCGTGCTGGGGGTGGTGTTTCAGGGTTTAGGCCTGTGCAGTGGTGTTCGGGCAGTGTAGGGGGGTCGTGCTGGGGGTGGTGTTTCAGGGTTTAGGCCTGTGCAGTGGTGTTCGGGCAGTGTAGGGGGTCGTGCTGGGGGTGGTGTTTCAGGGTTTAGGGCAGTGGTGTTCGGGCAGTGTAGGGGGTCTTGCTGGGGGTGATGTTTCAGGGTTTAGGGCAGTGCAGTGGTGTTCGGGCAGTGTAGGAGGTCTTGCTGGGGGTAGTGTTTCAGGGTTTAGGGCAGTGCAGTGATCTTCGGGCAGTGTAGGGGTCATGCTGGGGGTGGTGTTTCAGGGTTTAGGGCAGTGCAGTGGTGTTCGGGCAGTGTAGGGGGTCGTGAAGGGGTGGTGTTTCAGGGTTTAGGGCAGTGCAGTGGTGTTCGGGCAGTGTAGGGGGTCGTGCTAGGGTATGTGTTTCAGGGTTTAGGGCAGTGCAGTGGTGTTCAGGCAGTGTAGGGGGTCGTGCAGGGGCTGGTGTTTCAGGGTTTAGGGCAGTGCAGTGGTGTTCGGGCAGTGTAGGGGGTCGTGCTGGGGGTAGTGTTTTAGGGTTTAGGGTAGTGCAGTGGTGCTTGTGTAGTGTAGGGGGTCGTGCTGGGGGTAGTGTTTTAGAGTTTAGGGTAGTGCAGTGGTGTTTGTGTAGTGTAGGGGGTCATGTTTTAGGGTAGTGCAGTGGTGTTTGGGTAGTGTAGGGGTCGTGCTGGGGGTAGTGTTTTAGGGTTTAGGGTAGTGCAGTGGTGCTTGTGTAGTGTAGGGGGTCGTGCTGGGGGTAGTGTTTTAGGGTTTAGGGTAGTGCAGTGGTGTTTGTGTAGTGTAGGGGGTCATGTTTTAGGGTAGTGCAGTGGTGTTTGGGTAGTGTAGGGGGTCGTGCTGGGGGTAGTGTTTTAGGATTTTGGTTAGTGCAGTGGTGTTGGGGTAGTGTTTTAGGGTTTAGGGTAGTGCAGTGGTGTTTGTGTAGTGTAGGGGGTCATGCTGGGGGTAGTGTTTTAGGGTTTAGGATAGTGCAGTGGTGCTTGTGTAGTGTAGGGGTCGTGCTGGGTAGTGTTTTAGGGTTTAGGGTAGTGCAGTGGTGTTTTTGTAGTGTAGGGGGTCATGTTTTAAGATGCAACGCTCCAATACCTGACCAGTCTGCACTACATAAAACTGCAAAAACCTAAAAATAAAAAGTGTTTTGCACACTTTTGTCATTGGGCTATATGTGGGCTACATCTCGGTAATATTTGTGCTACATTTGGGCTCTTTTTCACTGGTGGCCATCTTGGAAGACTTCTTTGTTATGAAGTTTCCTAATTTCCTCATTTACTGCAGTCTCCTCAGTAGGAAATGCTTTCAGTTTTTTACTTTGATTCCATCAAGAAGGCATTCAGATGTGTCACACATTTGCCATAAATTCAGAATGTTATTACTCTAGTTGTTCATTAGATCACTGTAGTAAAGCTACTGCTCACCAAGGAGTTAACTGGAAGTCTACTGCTGGTATTGAAAGTGATTGTTTCAGTCTGCATGTCAGAATTTTCTAATGAAATAGAAGAGGATTTGAGATCTCACTTAAAACATGCACTAAATTTTCTTTTTGCAGCACTAACCATAATTTCTATGGCAAAATGAACCCCTCATTTTGTTCCTTTTTAAATTAAATGTTTTAAGTGTTACCCGTTTATTCCAATCAAGATGGCTTCAGGTGTGCCATACTTTTGTCATAAGTAAGGCTGTTAGCACTCTAGTTGTTCTTTAGAACACTCTGGGAAGCTGCAGTAGAACACAAAGGCATCAAGTGACAGGCTGCTCCTGTTGAAATATAACAGGAAGATATTTGAGATCTCACTTAAAACATGTCCTAATTTTTCTTTCTACAGCACTAACCATAATTTCTATGGCAAAATGAACCCCTCATTTTGTTCCTTTTTAAATTAAATGTTTTAAGTGTTACCAGTTTATTCCAATCAAGATGGCTTCAGGTGTGCCATACTTTTGTCATAAGTAAGACTGTTAGCGCTCTAGTTGTTCTTTAGAACACTCTGGGAAGCTGCAGTAGAACACAAAGGCATCAACTGACAGGCTGCTCCTGTTGAAATATAACAGGAAGATATTTGAGATCACACTTGAAACATGTCCTAATTTTTCTTTCCAGAGCACTAACAATAAATTCTATGACAAGATGAACCCCATCATTTTGTTCCTTTTTAAATTAAATGTTTTAAGTGTTACCAGTTTATTCCAATCAAGATGGCTTCAAGTGTGCCATACTTTTGTCATAAGTAAGGCTGTTAGCACTCTAGTTGTTCTTTAGAACACTCTGGGAAGCTGCAGTAGAACACAAAGGAATCAACTGACAGTCTCTGCCCTTGTTGGATGTACATGTTTTACTGAGAATGTCAGACTTCATTCTCACATGACTGAGAAAGATAATGTGAATTTACAGAAAATATGCTCTCATTTTAGCTTCTGGGGCACCTTCCAAAACTGTATGGGACAAGCATGTGAAAATAGTTTTCTCTCAAACATGATTCATGATATCCCAGCAGAAGGTTTTTCACAGGGTAAAATCACCTTAGAACACACCACAATTCCTGAAATTAGTATGGTACCATCAACAAATGAATTCTAATGTAACTAAAGTCTGTTATCACCCTTTATAGTTCTCCTTTTGGTAACCCTCAAAATCTTCGATTCACTACAATGCATTTCAAAGGGGTACTATCATTTATATTGGTCCCAAAATGGCTGCCAGCAATTCCAGGATGAAGTGCTGACAGCCAATCAGATCTCACGATGACATGTTTGGTTAGGCTCCGCCCAGATATATATGTGTTTTTACTTTTGATTTTCTCAGCAACTACTGAACGGATTTACACCATTTAACAAAAAGGGTCCTTTTTGAACCAAGAACTACCTCTTTGCCAAATTTGGTGTAATTCCGTTCAGCAGTTCGGGCTGTAGCCTTGCATAAAGTTTCCTATGGGAAATTGATTTTTTGACTCTTATTTTTTAATTTCTCCGCAACTACTGAACCGATTTACACCATTTAACAAAAAGGGTTCTTTCTGAACCAAGAACTACCTCTTTGCCAAATTTGGTGTAATTCCGTTCAGCAGTTCGGGCTGTAGCCGTGTCTAAAGTTTCCTATGGGAAAATGAATGGGGAAAACACGTTTTGGGACCCCCCTTTTTTCTCAGCCTCCGCTTGACGAATCACCCTGAGACTTTCAGGGTAGGAGCGGACCGGAGCGGGCCATAAAGTTTGAAAATTTCGCAAAGATTCGTCAACCGACGCAAGAGTTATTTCAAATAGAATGTCGCGGATTTCCTATGGAAAATAGGTCCTAACTATAACTATCTACTGGCGACCGCCAGTAGATAATATATATATATATATGTAACTTTGAGAAAGGCTGAGATCAGCCGAAACGCGTCAGTACGAGCTTGCTGCAATAAAATAATATAACTGCTTGCCTTGTCTGGAGTGCCCACTTCCTCCTTCGTTTTGCGAAGAAACCGTTTGTATGTATATATATATATATATATATATATATATATTCACTGAAAAAACCATAGGTTTTAGGGACAGTTATAGTTAGTTGGACATTGCACTCATACAAAACCCGTGAAATTCCCCCGTTATAGTTAGTTCAGGTAACTATAACTCGCGCCCCGCAATGCACTGCTGATGACGTCACATATTACATCACTCATGACATGGTCAGTGACATCACTGATGACATCACTGATGACATCTCAAATGACATCACTGATGACATCACTGATGACATCATCCAGTGACTGTGTGTTTCTGTAAAGTTTAAATATGTTTAATATACATAGGGAAAGGCGTATTGAAGAATGAGTGGGTGTATAAGTGTCTGAATGGATGATTTAGTAGGTGCGTGACTGACTCTATAACTGAGTGATTAAACATATCTTACAGAATGCATGGGTTAGTGACTAAACTGTGTGAATGTCTGTATCCGTCTCTATGTTGGTGATTAAGCGGCTGCATGGGTTTGTGAATAGCTACATGAGTGTCTATATGGGTTATTTATTGGTTGTCTGAGTATCTGTATGGGTGCTTGAGTGTTTGTGTGGGTGGGGTGTGTGTGACTCTGTACATAGATGTGTGAGTGGGTAAATCACTGGGTGCATGATTTCAAGAGTGCATCTGTGATGGACTGCTTGGGTGGGTGAGTGTGTGTATGGGTGTGTTAGTGAGTGAATGTATATCTCAGTGGTACATGTGTGAGTAACTACATATGTGAAAGGCAGTATATATGTGTGTTGGAGTATTTAAATGGCTATAAGTGAGAGTGTGTGATTGTGAGAGTGGCTGTGTGGATGAGTGTGTGCTTGTATCAGTGATTGTATAACAGCGTAAGAATGTGCTAGTATTTGTAGGAGTAAGTGAGCTGGTGTGTGTATAACTGTAAAGGTGAGTAAATGGCAGTGTGATTAATTATTTGCATGACTGACTAGGTGTGTGAGTACCTCTATGGATGAGTGGCGGTGTGTGAGTGTCTATATAGGAGTATGAGTGCATATGATAGTCCTGTACTGAGTGACCGTAAGTATGAGTGACTATACGGGTGAGTGAGTGGATGTGTGTGTAGACGTAAGAATCAGTGAGTGGGTATGTAGTTATTGGTGTTGGAGTGTCTATGGTTTTGTGAATGGCAGTCTGTAATTTAGAGTGGGTGTATCAAAGGTTATATTAGGGTGTGAGGAGGTGCATCAGATTATGACATCACTGCTGATGACATCACTGAAGAATGTGCTAGTATTTGTATGAGTAAGTGAGCTGGTGTGTGGATAACTGTATAGGTGAGTAAATGGCAGTGTGTTTAATTATTTGCATGACTGACTAGGTATGTGACTACCTCTATGGATGAGTGGGGGTGTTTGAGTGTCTATATAGGAGTATGAGTGCATAAGATAGTCCTGTACTGAGTGACCGTAAGTATGAGTGACTGTACGGGTGAGTGAGTGGATGTGTGTGTAGACCTAAGAATCAGTGAGTGGGTATGTAGTTATTGGTGTTGGAGTGTCTATGGTTTTGCGAATGGCAGTCTGTAATTTAGAGTGGGTGTATCAAAGGTTA
Source organism: Calotriton arnoldi (assembly GCA_963921515.1). Taxonomy (NCBI): domain Eukaryota; kingdom Metazoa; phylum Chordata; class Amphibia; order Caudata; family Salamandridae; genus Calotriton; species Calotriton arnoldi. The sequence continues at coordinate 767,851 of CAWUFW010006519.1, read as the reverse complement.
TATTAGGGTGTGAGGAGGTGCATCAGATTATTAAGTGGATGATGTCATCAGTGATGTCATCAGTGATGTCATCAGTGATGTCATTTGAGATGTCATCAGTGATGTCATCAGTGATGTCACTGACCATGTCATGAGTGATGTAATATGTGACGTCATCAGCAGTGCATTGCGGGGGCGCAAGTTATAGTTACCTGAACTAACTATAACGGGGGAATTTCACGGGTTTTGTACCAGTGCAATGTCCAACTAACTATAACTGTCCCTAAAACCTATGGTTTTTTCAGTGAATTTCTAAGGTTTTTTAAATGCTAATTTCTAACTATAACGTGCCTGAAACCTATGGTTTTTTCAGTGAATTTCAAAGGTTTTTTAAATGCTAATTCCTAACTATAACATGTCTGAAACCTATGGTTTTTTTCAGTGAATTTCAAAGGTTTTGTAAATGACAATTTTTAAATGTATTAATTGTTAGATTTATTTTTCTGATACTAATTTTCCACATTTTTGTACCTATTTATATTTACATATTTTTAATTTTAATTACATTATATATTTTTAATGTAAATTGAAAAAAATTGTTTTTAAAAAAATTGTAACTGAAATTTTTATATTTGTTTTATAATAAAGTTTTGAAATATTTATATTATTTACTTTTTTTTTTTTTCAAACTTTTTGTGGAATCGCGCACCCAAAGCGTACCGTTCTCGATCACTGCGCGGGACCTACCCGACATTTTAGGATTGTTAGGTAGGATCCGCTTAGGGTATGCGATGGATACGTATTTTCCTGCGCAATTGCTATGCGACTGGTACGCGATTCCAGGCGCATACGCGACACATACATATTACTTTACGGATGCTCGCTCGCTTGCGCGTGACGTCATTTACATGTTCAATGCGGTGGGTACGCGATTCCCGCGAAATGTTTTAAAGTCCAAAATGATATAAATATGTATTTAATATACATATTAGGACAGGACATTATCTAAACTAATTATAAAAATAATATACTTTTACTTTTAATAAGCATAGTTTTAAATCTAATTTCGCGAAGTCGCGTTGGGTGCGTGCTGCGTGTGCGCACGGTGCGCGGACCCCATGTGACCTGAAAAAAAAAGATTTGATTGGTTCATAACATTTCCTAGTGTAACTATTGAAGGACCCCACCCATTTCAATCATTCTTCTTAGACCTTCTTTGGAGGAACATCTCTTACCTAAGAAGGACTTTTGGCTGATTTCTACAGCTGCTACTGATTTCAAACTAAAAACAATGGCTTCAGCACAGCAACTATCATCCAGCTCTGAACACTCTTCGGATGATGGATTTGTTCCAGAACCTCCACGCCCTGAAAGATACACCTCAGTGGTGTGGAAATTTTTCACAATTCCAGAGGGACAAAAAAAAGTCAATGCAGTAAAGGTCACATGCAAAATTTGCCAAAGGGTATTATCCAGAGGTGCTCCAACAAAGAAGTATTCTTGCGGGACCGCAAGCATGTTAAAACATCTGAAGACTCTGCACCCTGTAAACCTGGCGAGGGAGGAGTGCAAAAGGCTTCGAGAGAACCCTGCGCCAGCAGTACCCAGCACATCGGCAGCACCATCATCTCCTGGCCACCCTGACATCCGGCCAGAATTTGCGCAACTAAAAATAAGTTGCATTAAATGCAACAAACTGCTGTGTTATGGGGAGCAGTCGATTGACCTGATCTGCACAGCACAGAGAAACCACCGATGCTGATCTTTTTTTTTTATTTAACTGAAGTTCATTGTTTTGTTCCTCTAGTTCACGTTTTTTCACTTTAAAAAAATAACAAAAAAATAAAATTGTTCAAAAAGTACAAAAAAATATAAAACAAAAAACAAAAAAAAAAAAAAAAGTTCTTTTCAGAACTAACTTCACTGGTTAAAAAAGAGCTATATTTCTATGATAGTGTGCGGAAGATTGGTTGAATGTATGTGTAGTGCATAATTGACTGAAAGAATGCATTAGTAGTGTATGGTAAATGTATAAGTGCACAACTATAAGGAACTGCTTCAGCATCACACTGTAACCAGTTTAGCTGCAGTGTGCTGTGGTAGTTCCGAAGCACAGGGATGCAACATATGTCCATAAATATGTTGCACGTCTATGCTTCCTTGTGCACTGCTGCTTAAACTGCAGCTATGTAGTGACACCGGTACCATTGCACCGTGGTGCAAGGATATCTGTGTCGTGTGGAGTTTGATTTTGTGCAGGCAGACACACCTTCCTGCACAAAAACAATCAGTGAAAGCATTTTTCTCCTTCAATGTATGATGTGCAATGCAACATATATTGAAAGAAAAAATAAGAGGAGAAATGAAAATAATTCGTCTTGTTGAGCCTTGCTACACCATTCGGAGAATGGTGCAGCATTCAGACACATGTCCAGATTTATGTTTTCAGATAAATTTGGAGATGTGTCTTCTTCTATGAGTGTTGTGTACAAGCACACACAGCAAGACCTATAGAACGCACGTTCAACGCAAAGTGGTGTGTATGATTAGGTTATATTTACATGAAAAAGAAAACATACACAGAGTGCCTTTTCCGTTCCTTGTAAATACGAAAGACTGTCTTGCGCCATCACTATATTACAAAAAGTGACATATTGTTGGCAACGGATGCTTTTATATTTGTTCCATAAGTGCGTAGGTATTAGCAGTCTATTACAAAAACAAAATATTGCTAATTCATTGTTTATAAAATTGCATGAGACTGACAGGAGGTAAGCACAGAGTAATTTCTCCAAAGATACTCAAAGAACAATCATTGAAATGATTGCAGTCCTTCAATAGGAACAATGGGAAATGTTTTGAACCAATCAAATATTTTTTTTTTAGATCACATAGGATCCTATGAGACAGTGATTCAAAACCAACATAGGTATAATCTATGTATTTTAAAGACTGTATTAATACTTTGTAGCTTCTTCCAGGTGTGCAAGCACGCGTAAATTAAGAATTTGAGTTGTACAAGGGTTAGTGGTTAAGCCAAATCATAACTATATGACTAATAAGTAGAGTATTTTTAGTACTGGAAACAGAAAACAACATAAATTTATAAGTACTTAGGTATTGGGAAAGTGATAGGACAATTTTATACAGTGGTGAAGGGAAGGAATGCGGTCTTATGTGAGATGTGCAAACACTCTCAGTGACGTGTTTTAAGTTGAGGCATTTAGTCTCTTTTAATATTGATAGTCCCTGGGTCCTACTACCTCAACATGTGTCTATATTGAACACCATACAGCTGCGTTGCACAGAGGTGGTCCGAAGCCATGACCCATTTTACACCTCTGTGCAATGCAACTCTCTGGCACTTTCTACACATATCTTGAGGGTTACTTGGCCCCCAGAGACACTCAGAATTCAAGGAAACTTTATCCCGTAACTTAAAACGCCCACAGAGCATCTTTCCACAGATATCTACTCCATCCATCCCCCTTTCTTCACCAGTGTGCAAACACCACTCATTATCCATTTTAATACTTAGTTAATCTTACCTTCACAGTAATAGATATGAAAAACACTAAACATTTTTTTCATGTTTTTTATAACTAAAATTTCTGAAAATGTCATATTGTATAATTATGATCTGTGAAAGAGAAGAAAAAAACAGTTATAATATGTAATATTATATTTTTTACAACACAACATAATTTTAACATTTTATAAATTATTTTCTTTACATTTTTTGCTGTTCTCAGAATAAATTGAAATTCACTACAAACAGTGATTTCAATTTTACTCATCACATAACAGCGGGCAAAAAAAAACAATCAATAAGATTGTTTAAAAAAAAACAAAAGTACTTCTAAAATATTTTTAAAATACTCAAGTATTTCTGATCATTCTATAAAAACTACATCCTCAATAACATATCATATAATACAAATCACAGATATATAAATGGTCTCTTCTATGAAAATGTTCTGACTTGAATTTCTATACACTGCAAATGTTGATCTTTAAAATTATATGCTGAAAGAATGTACAAGAAAAAGTCCATAGTTCAAATATATACTTTTCCTCTAGGCCAAATAGTATTCTTAAAATCCGTTATATTGATATTGTGCAATAGTAATCGAATTAATACATATTAATAAAATCCACAGAAGCTGAATTATGATCCTAAAACTTTGGCTTTAAAATAAATAGGTAGGAATTTGGTAATTCGCTAGGCAAACGTTGTTTAAAAACCAATTGAGTATCATTACAATATGTCCATCCTTTATCACATTTTAAATAGGCAGTGTAATGACCAGATGTTGTAGAAGGACCATGATGGAAAATTAATGCTACTGTTACAAAAGTCCTTCCTGATATTGATAGTTGACTTGCTACAAAATGTTTTATTAAAGTTTCCAATTTTCTTCCATCAGCTGTACAACGTTGCATCATTAAAATTATATATTGTCCGTATCTTTGTATAAATAATGTTGATAACATTTCTGATTTGCATTGGCTACACTGCATGTTTTGATTTGCTGCTTTAACTAGTTTTTTGAAAGACTCTGATTTACAGTCTGGTAATGTCAAATACATAAATCTTTCAGTGTCTATATTAGTGCTACATGTAAACATACAATTTTCACATTGATGTTCCCATTTATAACAAAGACCAAAAAGATTTTCTATTTCTATGCCTTCATTTTCCAATACGGTAAGCATATACATTAGAAATTCCTGAGCATCTTGTTGGATATTTTCCGTAAATTGTGTAGAACCAGAACATATATCCAAAAGTTTACGAATATCAGAAACGCTTTGCATTTTACTGTTATCACTTCTCAATTTTTCATAAACAGAATGCAACAAGGAACAAAATCTTTTTCCCGATTCTCCATAATTTGCTGTAGCAAACTTTCCAGAAAAAAACCAACATTAACTACTACATTGGCATAGCAGTTGATACCTGAACTATTTTCAAACTGATAACCAACAATATCTTGAACAGGATCCATTTTCTTTTTCCTTGCAATCACAACATTATCTTGTTTTTTTTCCTTCTCTATCACTTTTTATTACAGATATTCTCATATCCTCTTTTTCGACCTACTACACGCTTTTCAAATACAGGATATTCACCTAAATTAGGAGCATACCCTCTTCTTAACCTATTATACTCTTTTACACAGTTTGCATCTGCAGTAATCTTTGACTCATCAAAATCAATCAAAAACAATCCAGATAAAGTTCTGACTCGGGACAAAGCAACATATGCCATACCCTCTTTAAACCTGCTACTTCCAATGTTCACTAAAGCACTGTCTACACTTAATCCTTGAGATTTATGAATAGTCACTGCATATGCCAGAGAAAGTGGAAATTGTTTCCTACGGACATACAAATCTTTAACAAGCAAAAAATGAACAGAACAACGACCAATTTGTTTTACTTCTTCAATATGATCAAATGTAATTTTTAAAAATTCAATTCCATCTCGTTTTTGAAAATTTACAGAATTCACAACTTTCCCCTAGCTCCATTAACTAAACCTTTTTCCACATCCAAATTACGCCGTAAAATTACTCGACAGTTTACACATAGATATAAATTCTTTTCTAAACCAGCAGTTTTAGATATCGATTTTTCTAAAGAATCCAATTTTGTTTTCAATTTTTCTGTCAAAATAATAGTAATTCCTTCATGCTCTATTTTATCAATGGATTCCATTTTTATTATTTCTTCATTTTCTAGCTTCAAAAGTTGTTAATTGAATCTTGAACACTCGCGCAGTGTTGGCATTAAACAGATTATAGATTTACTTTCAGCAATTTTCATATATATTTTTTCTGGAACTATATTTTCATTTGGAAACAAATTCTTAAGTAGTCGACTTAGCAAAGCTTGTTTGCCTTGTCCTGTCAGAACTCCAATTCTTATATCTTGCAGAATAGATCCATAATCAACATCATTTGCCTGTCGCATATTTGTAATAAGTTCTTTGTATTCAAAATATGACCAAATATTAACGTTGCCAACACTTCCCAAAGACTTTCTGGTGTCTTCATGCAGAAGTGTTTTAAATACTGGTTGTCCTTTTACAGGAGTAAGTTGCAGAAGATCTCCAAAAACTATGACATGTTTTCCTCTAAATAAGACATCGTATTCTGTTTTAAGAATTTGCTGCATTCTTAAATGCACAAAAGCAAGCATTAAGTTCGAGACCATGCTCACCTCATCAATAATTAGAAGTTTCATTTTCCTCAGCACTCTTGAAACTTCATAACAAGCTTCACCAGATAGCTTGTGATATTCCAATTTGTTTTCATGCTCTACAGGTAGCATTAGTAAACGATGTAATGTGATTCCTTTAATGTTGTGTACTGCCAACCCTGTTGGAGCAGTTACAACACAAGACAAATGTGAATTAGTTGTTTTCTGCAGATAACTGGTCAATACTTTAATTAAGAAACTTTTCCCTGTTCCAGCTTGACCCCTGACATACATTCGGATAGGTTGAAATGATGTGCATGTGCAGTCTTTCGTTTCATGAAGAAATCCATGGTCAATCTGTTGTCTCACTTGCTGATATATTTCGTTCTGTTCAACATTTAGGGCCCGATTCTGATGCGCGTTGGAAAAGCTTCCCGACCGAGGGCCTGATTCTGATACGGTTAGGAAGGCCTCCTAACGGCATTTGCTCCTTCCAAATCGGATCGGGAACGTGTCTTCCCGACCGAGGGCCCAATTCTGATGCGGTTAGGAACAAATGTTCCCATTGAAGCCAATGGGAGTTCAACCAAATCGTATCTGGAAGCATCCGGATGCATCCTACTCCGCCGGTCGGACTTTCCCGATCCGAGTGGGTCGGACACCATTTCCCAACCGATTCGGTCGGGAAGCTTTTCCAACCCACATCAGAATCGGCCCCTTAGTTGTTCTTCCAAGATTCCTAAGTCCATAATATCTTCCTGAGCTTGATGCATTGCTCTTTCCACCTCATTCATTGCGATTGCTGCTTCATTTTCAACAATTGGTTGTCCAAGTGGATCCTGACTCAGTGGAGGAGAACTTTGACTTTCTTGAGATCTGTCTCTCGCAATCTCAACTGCAATAGTAAATCAATCAATCAATCAATCACAGAATTTGTAGAGCGCACTACTTACCCGCAAGGGTCTCAAGGCGCTGGGGAGAGAGAAGGGGGTGCTGCTACTGGTCGAACAGCCAGGTCTTGAGTAGCCTCCTGAAGGTCAGCAGGTCTTGGGTCTGTCGTAGGCTTAGTGGAAGGGTGTTCCAGGTCTTGGCGGCGAGGTGTGAGAAGGATCTGCCGCCGGTGGTTGTTCTTCGAATGCGAGGGACGGTGGCGAGGGAGAGGTCGGCGGAGCGGAGCTGGCGGTTGGGGACGTAGAAGAAGAGTCGTCTGTTGAGGTAGGCTGGGCCAGTCTTGTGGAGTGCCTTGTGTGAGTGGATGAGGAGTTTGAAGGTGATCCTCCTGTCGACGGGGAGCCAGTGCAGGTTCCTCAGGCGGGGGGTGATGTGGCTGTGGCGTGGTACGTCGAGGATCAGGCATGCGGAGGCGTTTTGTATGCGTTGCAGTCGCTTGATGAGCTTAGCCGGGGCTCCCGCGTAGAGGGCATTCCCATAGTCAAGTCTGCTACTGACGAGGGCCTGGGTGACTGTTCTTCTTGTGTCTGTTGGGATCCACCTGTAGATCTTGCGAAGCATGCGGAGGGTGTTGAAGCAGGAGGAGGAGACTGCGTTGACTTGCTTGGTCATGGAGAGCGTTGAGTCGAGGATGACTCCCAGGTTGCGTGCGTGGTCGGTGGGTGTCGGGGCTGCTCCCAGCGTCGTTGGCCACCAGGAGTCGTCCCAGGCTGAGGGGTTGGAGCCGAGGATGAGGACTTCCGTCTTGTCCGTGTTCAGCTTTAGTCGGCTGATCTTCATCCAATCGGCGACGGCCTTCATTCCTTCATGGAGATTGGCTTTGGCGGCGAGGGGTCCTTGGTGAGGGAGAGGATCAGTTGAGTGTCGTCGGCGTAGGGAGATAATGTTGAGGTCGTGCTGTCTGGCGATGCGTGCGAGCGGGGCCATGTAGATGTTGAACAGTGTTGGGCTGAGGGAAGATCCCTGGGGTACACCGCAGATGATCTCGGAGGCTTCGGATCGGAAAGGTGGGAGGCGGACTCTCTGGGTTCTGCCGTCGAGGAAGGAGGTGGTCCATTCCAGGGCCTTGTCTCGGATCCCTGCGTCGTGGAGGCGTGCGCGTAGAGTGCGGTGGCAGACAGTGTCGAAGGCAGCGGAGAGGTCCAGCAGGATGAGGGCTGCGGTCTCACCATTGTCCAGCAGGGTCCTGATGTCGTCGGTGGCGGCGATGAGGGCAGTCTCAGTGCTGTGGTTGCTGCGGAACCCCGATTGGGATGGGTCCAGGATGCTGTTTTCTTCGAGGTATCGGGTTAGCTGTTTGTTGACGATCTTCTCGATGACCTTGGCTGGGAACGGAAGCAGGGAGATGGGCCGGAAGTTCTTGAGGTCTCTTGGGTCCGCCTTGGGTTTTTTGAGTAGGGGCGTTGATCTCTGCGTGTTTCCAGCTCTCTGGGAAGGTCGCGGTCTCGAAGGAGAGATTGATAACGTTGCACAGGTGGGGTGCGATGGAGCTGCTGGCTTTGTTGAAGATGTGGTGCGGGAAAGGGTCTGACGGGGAGCCGGAGTGTATTGTGCCCATGGTCTTGATGGTGTCATCAATGTTCACGCTGGCCCAGGCTGGCAAGGGGTCATGGTCGATGGTGTGCGGCGGGTCTGGTGTATCTATCTTGGTGGGGGCTGTCTGGGTGTTGAAGCTGTCGTGGATGTTGGCGATCTTGCGGTGGAAGAAGGTGGCAAGGGAATGGCACAGGGCTTGCGACGGCGGGATGTCGTTGGTGTTGGAGCTGGGGTTGGAGAGTTCCATCACGATGTTGAAGAGCTCCTTGCTGTTGTGTGCATTGTTGTCGAGGCGGTCTTTGAAGGAGATTCTCTTGGCGGACCTGATGAGGTGGTGGTGGTTACGGATGGCGTCTTTATGGGCTGCGTGGCTGTCCGGTGTCTTATCACTGTGCCATTTCTTCTCAAGTTTCCGGCAGGTACGCTTGGAAGCTAGGAGTTCCGGGGTGAACCAGCTGGCTCTTTTGGTGGTGTCGCTGTAGGTGAGTTTTTTCAGCGGGGCGAGGGTGTTGGCACAGTCGTAGCTTCTTGATCAATTTCATCGTTCAACATTCTCACATAATTTGCAAAAACACTACATTCTATGGTATCTTTACAACCATTGAAGGAATCTTCATAGCTCAGAAAATCTCCAAGTAATTCCAATTCTGAACGCCACGGTTTAAACAGTTGTAAAAGTGCAAAATAGTAAAATTCCCTTTTATCAGGAGTGTCACAACTCAGTTTTCTGTGATTAATCAAATTTCCTTTCCTTTGTTTCACCAAACATCCTTCGGAACCAATCACTGCATATTTCCATCAATGATATTTTCTGTAGTATTCCGTTTAAAAGTGTAGTTTTGCAGCACTTCATAGAGACATATGTTCTCAAGATGATGACTTCTATTTGGATAATATGTGTCCAACATATTTGTTTTCACAATATCTATACTTTCCAGATCTTTTTCTGCTAAATATTCAATTTCTTGAACAGATTTAAGTACTCGATTTCGCGTTGCAGCAAGACCTAGACTCACCCAAATAATTCTTCTAGATTTTGAGTATAAACTTGCAGATGATAACTGATCTTAGCATTCATACGCTCCAATTTCTCGATGGGATAACATCTTCAAACTGAAACTGTATAATTTCTTACTTAGACTCTTCTCATGAGAAATCTCTTCCCACATTTCTTTCAATTCTGTCTTTTCTGATTTTGTAATGTAGGAAGTTACATACCGAGCAACAGCAATGGAATTATCCGCAACATACTGAATATCCATATTAGCATTCCACATTGAGAGAATAACAGGATTATAATCATTTATATATTTTGATTCTTCACTTCTTCTCAAATTGTATGTATTTTTTGGAGACTTTCTAGTGATGGTATGTCTCATAGCTGACATAAAACTGTTTACTCTTCCTTTGGATATTACAGGACGTGGAAATCCAAAACGACATTTGGTATAAAACTTTTCCTTAGACTTGTACTTTCGTCGACAGTATTTTCCGCATCGATGGCTTTGGAATCGTAAAACTTGTTGTCTTAAGTTGTTTTCTTCAGTTCTTTTGGGTATAGCACATGTGGCATATTCTTCAATAAAAGACAAAACAGTATCATCAGAATCAGTTCCGAATTTAGGGGCATCTTTGATCCATATCAGCATATGTATATGAGGAGCACCTCTAGCTTGATACTCCTTTCTCCCAAAAAATCCAGAACTTCTCCAAGAGGAGGATTCTTTTATTGCAGATAAAAGACATCATAGCTTCAAATCTATGATTGAAATACCTGCACACATTAACAGGATCCAAAGAGCACAATTCTCCAGGTGTCTTGTATTCAATATTTTTTACATTTGAATTTGCCTCTCGAAGAAATTCAAGTAAATCATCCCAAGCGTATTCAGCACAGCTTAGGGTAAGAAACCACGTAGGAGTTCCTAAGTTCCTTAGCATGCATTTAAGTTCTCCATGACGACGGTACCAATACTCATTAGTACCATGCTGACATGCCATCAAATTAATCAGCTGAGATTCTAGATGATCGTCTCTCTGATGTACTTTTTCCATAAATTGCTTTGCAGAAACATTTTGAAAGTGTACTCCTGTTTTCAAAATGTGGTTGACTGCATATGAAAGTCCAGATAAGTCACTCTCAAACAAAAGATGAAATATATATGGGATACATTGTCGAAACCTTGGATCTTCTGCATACAATCTTGTTGTCCGATATTCAGATGCAGGAATCTGCACAGGTCGTTCATCATATCGTCCACCTTTTCCAGTTGGAAAAAGCTGCGGAAAACAACGAGCTTCCAAACTTTTCTCCCATACACTGATGGGAGTACCCTTTGCTTCCTTCATTTGGAATAATTCAATAGTATTCCCCATCACTTCTTTCGAATGAAGTGGATGTACACTATAATGTTCATAGATTTCTTCATTTTTCGACATGTCCACTTTTTCAATTTGACCACTTGACGTTTCAGTATCATCTTGTAAAAGTATTTCTTCTTCTTCCACATACACATTTTTATAGTACTCATTGTTTTTTATCAGATATAATGTTGCCTTTTGCACTTTTCTAACATCCACTAATTCTTGCCAGATTTTCTTACTCTTCGTAGGAACACCATTAACTAGAATAACTAATGGTTCACTTTCTACATTCTCTACACCAATAGTTTCAATATTTTTCTTTAAATCTAGTGGTAAATATACAACTCTTCCTTTTAATCCTCTCTGTAAATCAGTCGGAGGCAATTTACCTGTTTTGGGCTCCATATGAACAATAGCCTGAAATGGGTGTACACATTGAATCAGAATAGACTCATACGTGTTTAAATCTATCAGTTCAGGAGGAATAGTTACCAACTCTAGTTCATTATGAACAGCTCTAGCAGGCATGTTATTCTCATTCAATTTGTTATAACAATATTTACAAATACGTTGATCAGAACCCAAATCAAAACAATTCTCTACCCACAAATAAGTTGCAAATTCCTTCCACTCATCATTATTTTGTTTTTCACTTTTAAAATACAGATCAACACTCCTAGTCTGATTTCTATAGTGAGTTCGCCGGCAACAAATACAAGAATAATTTGGCCTTTCACCAGAAATCACCTTAAACTTTGTAATTTGTTCTTCAAAATTTGTTGTAGTAGTATGTTGCACATTCTCTTCATCATTTTCTTCTATTAATGTGTCAGTTTCTGCACTCTCTTCTTCCGGACCAAAGTAACAAAACTCAATTTCATCACAAACCTTCTTCACATCTGATACTGACCCACACAAAAGAGCACTGTTCAACTCATTTAATTTTAGTGCTGGACTTTTTGCATAATACAATCTTCTGACTAACTTCCGCATTTGAGAATGATGTACTGCTAACATCCTGAAATGATGAAAAACACTTCGACATACTTTTCTAGAAAGACAAGCCAGAGAATGACCTTGCAAACCAGTATTTTTTCCCACTCTGCAAGGGTCTAGTCCTTGCAACATCTTAATCTTTTGTTTAACACTTTTTTTAGTATACTCTCATAAGAAATTGCGTAAAATATCAATAGATTCCTGTCGTACACTACAAATACTACTGCAATCCCAAGTATACACTGGGGCTTTAGGACGTCTCCCTAGAGCTTCATCAGCTATCACTTCTTCTACATTTCTGGGAACCATCTTTTCTTTCTCAATTGCACAACCATTTCTAACCTCATAAGCACGACCACTGGTATCAACTGCATGCAATAAATTATTGGTCTGAAAATAACTCTCTTCATTAAAGAACGGCTCTGAACTTGAACTATGTTTCCATTCACCCAAAAAAAATCACAAAAATTAGTTCTGTTAATTACTTTTTCTTCTTACTTTTGGCCTTCAAAAAATGGATTGGTTTATGTAGTGATCGAATTCTGTTTAAAACTAAAATAAATAATTTCCTTTTTAATTCCAAAGCTTTTTGAACAATGGATTCAATATGCTTCTTCTTTTTATAAAATAGTGCTCTTTTTTAATATTTTTTAACATCTTTAAGCAAGTTAAAAACAACTCTATTATAAAAAATCTTTTTCCTGATTTCTTTATACTGATTTTGCCTTCTTTTACCATTCATTGTATCTTTTGAATGTAATTTTCCATGTACTCCTTTCTTTTTACTCATATTTTTTTTTCTAGTTGAAGCATTGTTTGTACTTTGTACAATCTGTACACTATTGCTAGGCTTTGACATTTTTTTAAGGAATTCTTTTGTTGTCTTACCGAAAGACTTTTTCTTTTTAGCCACATGATGTTGGTCATCCAATACTTGTTCTGCAGATTTGTTCAAATACTTGTCCTTTTGCTGTCGTTTTCTCTTTCTTGATTTTTGAGGCATGATAACTTTGTTTTAATGATGATAAACAATATCTGCAAGAAATAATTATAAATAAATTATTTTTTATATATTTATAAATTATACCTTTCTATTACTATACAAACACATTGCACGTGTTAAAACCTAGCTCACTGTATAAGTAGTTGGGTAGGAAAACAATCATTAGAGTACTACACGGAGAGTGCCTTGGTGAATTTATAAGTGGTTCAGTTTTGGCGCAGTGAATGGATTAGTACATAGTGCTGAATGGGTCACTACAACAGTGCAAGGACAGTTACAGGATGTTTGCTGGAGTGTATGGATACTGCCTGGGGAAATGAAGGTGTGTAAGATAAGTGTGTAGGTGATTAAAGGACTGTATGCATATTCGATAAAGATTTGTAACAGTCCATGTGCTAAAGCCTGGATCACTGCATGAGTACTTCTGTACTGATTAAATGATTAGAGTACTGCAAGGAGAATGCCTGGGTGAATTTATAAGCGGTTGGGTTTTGGCAGAGTGAATGCATTAGTACATGGTGCTGAATGGGTCAATACAGCATTGCAAGGGGAATGACAGGGTGTTTCCTGGAGTGTAAGGAGACTGACTGGGGAATTAAAGGCCTCAAACACAAGTGCGTAGATGGTTAGAGGATGACATGCATAGTGGATAGGAGTTTGAAAGACTGTATGTGGTAAGGCTCTATATCACTTAATGAGTATTTGGATACTAACTGAATTTAAACAGTACTGTAAGGAGAGTGCCTATGTGAATTTATAAGTGATTGGGTTTTGGCGCAGTGAATGGATTAGTACATGGAGCTGAATGGGTCACTAGAGGAGATTGCTAGAGTGTATAGATACTGACTGGGGAATTGAAGGTGTGAAAGACAAGTGTGTAGCTAGTTACAGGACTACATGCGTAGTGGATAGGTGTTTGAAGCAGTCTTTGTGCTAAGGCTTGGGTCACTGCATGAGTACTTGGGTACTGACTGAATGATTAGAGTACTGCAAGGTGAGTGCCTGGCTGAATTTATAAGTGTTTGGGTTATGGCGCAGTGTTTGGATTAGTATATGTGCTGGATGGCTGACTGGAGGAGTGCATGGGGAGTAACAAGGTGTTCATTGGAGTGTATGGATACTGCCTGATAATTGAAGGAGTGAAAGACAAGTGTGTAGGTGGTTAGAGAACTTCATGCGTAGAAGATAGGGGTTTGTAGCAGTCTATGTGCTAAGGCCTGGGTCTTTGTATGAGTACTTGGGTAGTGACTGAATAATTAGAGTACTGCAAGGAGTGTGCCTAGGTGAATTTATAAGTGTTTGCGTTTTGACGCAGTGTTTGAATTAGTACAAGGTGCTGGATTGCTGACTGGAGGAGTACATGGGGAGTGACAGGGTGATTGCTGGAGCATCTAATACTACGAAAACTTAACAACCGGACATGTTTTAAAGCAGTTATCTGCCTGCAAAGACATGAAGTACCCAAATGCTTCTCTCACAATGGTTGCCCAAATGCACACAGACTCACAGTGTGATTCTAGACAAACAACACAGTTCCTTGGACCTTTCCAAAACACATTCACTAGTCTGGAAGGGGTAAGGTGACTGCACACATTTTACATAATTCACTACTGCAGTCTATTGTGAATGCCTGTCTCACTCTGCGAATGCATAAGCAATGACTGGCTTCTAATACTACGAAAACTTGACAACATGACAGGTTTTAAAGCGGTTTATCTGTCTGCAAAGACATGAAGTACCCAGATGCTTCTCTCACAATGGTTGCCCAAATGCAGACAGACTCACAAAGTGATTCTAGACAAGCAACACAGTTCCTTGGACCTTTCCAAAACACATTCACTAGTCTGGAAGGGGTAAGGTGACTGCACACATTTTACATAATTCACTACTGCAGTCTACTGTGAATGACTGTCTCATTCTGTGAATGTATAAGCAATGACTGGCTTCTAATACTATGAGAACTTGACAACATGACAGGTTTTAAAGCGGTTATCTGTCTGCAAAGACATGAAGTACCCAAATGCTTCTCTCACAATGGTTGCCCAAATGCACACAGACTCACAGTGTGATTCTAGACAAGCAACACTGTTCCTTGGACTTTACCAAAACACATTCACTAGTCTGGAAGGGGTAAGGTGACTGCACACATTTTACATAATTCACTACTGCAGTCTACTGTGAATGCCTGTCTCATTCTGCGAATGTATAAGCAATGACTGGCTTCTAATACTACGAAAACTTGACAACAAGACAGGTTTTAAAGCGGTTATCTGTCTGCAAAGACATGAAGTACCCAAATGCTTCTCTCACAATGGTTGCCCAAATGCACACAGACTCACAGTGTGATTCTAGACAAGCAACACTGTTCATTGGACTTTACCAAGACACATTCACTAGTCTGGAAGGGGTAAGGTGACTGTACACATTTTACATAATTCACTACTGCAGTCTACTGTGAATGACTGTCTCATTCTGCGAATGCATAAGCAATGACTGGCTTCTAATACTACGAGAACTTGACAACATGACATGTTTTAAAGCGGTTATCTGTCTGCAAAGACATGAAGTACCCAAATGCTTCTCTCACAATGGTTGCCCAAATGCACACAGACTCACAGTGTGATTCTAGACAAGCAACACAGTTCCTTGGACCTTTCCAAAACACATTCACTAGTCTGGAAGGGGTAAGGTGACTGCACACATTTTACATAATTCACTACTGCAGTCTACTGTGAATGACTGTCTCATTCTGCGAATGTATAAGCAATGACTGGCTTCTAATACTACGAGAACTTGACAACATGACAGGTTTTAAAGCGGTTATCTGTCTGCAAAGACATGAAGTACCCAAATGCTTCTCTCACAATGGTTGCCCAAATGCACACAGACTCACAGTGTGATTCTAGACAAGCAACACTGTTCCTTGGACTTTACCAAGACACATTCACTAGTCTGGAAGGGGTAAGGTGACTGCACACATTTTACCTAATTCACTACTACAGAAAACTGTGAATGCCTGTCTCATTCTGCGAATGCATAAGCAATGACTGGCTTCTAATACTACGAGAACTTGACAACATGACAGGTTTTAAAGCGGTTATCTGTCTGCAAAGACATGAAGTACCCAAATGCTTCTCTCACAATGGTTGCCCAAATGCACACAGACTCACAGTGTGATTCTAGACAAGCAACACTATTCGTTGGATTTTACCAAGACACATTCACTAGTCTGGAAGGGGTAAGGTGACTGCACACATTTTACATAATTCACTACTGCAGTCTACTGTGAATGCCTGTCTCATTCTGCGAATGCACAAGCAATGACTGGCTTCTAATACTACAAAAACTTGACAACATGACAGGTTTTAAAGCGGTTATCTGTCTGCAAAGACATGAAGTACCCAAATGCTTCTCTCACAATGGTTGCCCAAATGCACACAGACTCACAGTGTGATTCTAGACAAGCAACACTGTTCCTTGGACTTTACCAAGACACATTCACTAGTCTGGAAGGGGTAAGGTGACTGCACACATTTTACATAATTCAATACTGCAGAAAACTGTGAATGCCTGTCTCATTCTGCGAATGCATAAGCAATGACTGGCTTCTAATACTACGGAAACTTGACAACATGACAGGTTTTAAAGCGGTTATCTGTCTGCAAAGACATGAAGTACCCAAATGCTTCTCTCACAATGGTTGCCCAAATGCACACAGACTCACAGTGTGATTCTAGACAAGCAACACAGTTCCTTGGACCTTTCCAAAACACATTCACTAGTCTGGAAGGGGTAAGGTGACTGCACACATTTTACATAATTCACTACTGCAGTCTACTGTGAATGCCTGTCTCACTCTGCGAATGTATAAGCAATGAATGGCTTCTAATACTACGAGAACTTGACAACATGACAGGTTTTAAAGCGGTTATCTGTCTGCAAAGACATGAAGTACCCAAATGCTTCTCTCACAATGGTTGCCCAAATGCAGACAGACTCACAAAGTGATTCTAGACAAGCAACACTACTCCCTGGACTTTCGGAAGAGAAACACATTAGTCTTATTAAAAACAAAGGCACAACATACAACACCTCACAAATTAATAACTCACCTTTCAAATTGATTTGTTGATTAAGAAGTATGTCAGTCACACACCAGATGTTCTTAAACCAAATGTCTGTACTGCACTGCTCTTAGCAAAACCAAAAAATGGCAAACTTACCCTCTCTTTCTGCACACATATACATGAAAATATCAAATCACATTGCTTCCCACATTAATTCAAAAGCTAACACACATTTCTATTGGTTACACATTTCAACCCTATCCAATTGATATAACTTTCAACCCTACCCCAATCTGCTTACTGCCTGTTACCATAGTAACAGTTCATGGAACACTCAACTGAACTCACAGGTCACAAGTTCAGCACACAATGTTGCTAATCCAAACAGCAAGTGCAGCTTGACTTTTGAAAATATCAGCTTATCCTATCTAATGTTCCTTTCAAACAGTTTTCATTAACCAATAAGAAACGTGCTCTTGAAACACAGAAACATGCACCCTACTTTTCAGACTATAATGTTCTCAAACAGCCAATCATTTGTTTGTTTTTGTAAAAACTGCATCTTATCCACCATTTTAGAAAAACTTTAGTTGTCAAACTGCCATTTCACATACAGACACCTTCTGAGTGCACCCAGACCTCCTTTCAAGATGCTTATAGTGTGGATTGTGGGACACAGCTATATTTTCTGGAGACAAAGGTATGCAGAAAACAGTGGCATTGACAAACACCTAGGTTTGCCAAATGTAGACATTAAATGGATTGGAAAGAGAGGATTAAAGTGGTACCAATTGATGCCATTGGTTAAATGCTTCTTGCATCTCCAACACCCTGACCTCATAATTGTGCACTGTGGTGGCAATGACCTAGGCACTTTGACTGGGGTAGGTGTGGAAATGCTTATGAAGGACACCTTTGGAGAATTGATGTCACTTTTCCCCCAAACTGCCTTTGTCTATTCTAATATATGTCAAAGACAGAAATGGAACTGGTCCAATCAATTTTGTCCACAGATTGAGAAAGCTAGGAAACATGTCAATAAAGCTGTTTCTGCTTATCTCAGAGATTATAGAATGGGGTCTATTTACAACAACAATCTGCGTTTTAATATGGACATCTATAGGAGAGATGGTGTTCATTTTACAGATGAGGGTAACAGAGTCTTCCTCAACAACTTTAGACTCTGCATCAGTACTTACTTGTAGGTACCAAAATATCCCAAAAAACAGAACGGCTCTTTTTAGAGCCACCCAAGACCTAAACTTCATTTATATCTGAAAATGTTTTACATTTATTTTGCTTGGATTCGCGCACCCAACGCGTTGGAATCGTGCACCAAACGCGTTAGGGGTCGCGCACCCAACGCGTGCACACCAGGGGCCGCGCTGAGCACCGCGCTGGATGCGCAACTCCTAATTTTACCGTAAAAAAAAAATTAGCACCTTGCACAAATTTTTATTCTCCCCGGGGACCCCATCCCCCAGGGCCTATATACAACGTTGGGTACCGTGGGGGGAGCCCCAATGCCCCCACAGTCCCAGCCGGCCCCCAGCATCCTTCGGGAGCCGGCATTGCTTTTCCACATGGGGAACTGCTAACATGCAGCTCCCCGTGTGGAAAAGCAATCTGGTTTGGATTTTGAAAGAGAGCAGGTTTCCCTGCTCTCACTTTCAAAATCCAAACCAAGTTTGCTATGACAGGGCGGGAGCCCCGAGGCTCCCGTCCTGTCATAGCAAACTACAGTGTCCCGGGGGTAGGCACCCCGGGACACTGCAGGAGCCGGCCCTGGGGGGTGGTGGTCCCCAGGGCCATCACAGGCTCCAGGAGGGGGGCCGCGCGGCCCCCCTCCCAACATGTACAAACCCCGGGGAGGTGGTGGTCCCCGGGGGTCGGGGGTCCGAAACGGACCCCTACATTTCTTTTATTAGTGCCCCGGGGAGGTGGCGGTCCCCGGGGCGTGTGGGGGGGTGTCGAGCCCCCCACACAGGTTAGTAATATTTAAAAAAGAAGAACGGGGGTGGCGGTCCCCGGGGCTGCGGGGGGGCGGAGAGCCCTCCCGCACCATTTTTTATTTAAAGCCCCGGGGGTGGCGGTCCCCGGGGCTTGGGGGGCCTTAGAGGCCCCCCATTTAATCTAAACCCACCCCCGCATGCCCCCGGGACTTGGGCCACCCGGGGGCAAATTAGCATCGAAGCGCGGAAGACCGCGCTTCGATTTTTTTTTTTATCGGCGGGATCCGCGCACCCTAAGCGCATCCCGCCGATTTAAAAAAAAAAAATGCTTTTTTTCTGCCCAGGGGTTCCTTGTGGGACCCCCTGAGCAGACCTAGGGGGTCAGGGTGTTTCTACCCTGCCCCCTTTGTGCGTTTTGCGCACTTGTTTCTGTGCCTCGGTTCTACCGAGGGACAAAATGGCTGCCTACACTTCCTGATTTGGAGTGTTGACAGCCATTGACAGCCAATTAGCATGCAGCTCGTGATCGGGACGGTGCGCGCAGGGTGCGCTCAGGGTGCGCGGATCTGACGCGGCCATAGATATATATGTGATTTTACTTGTGATTTTCTCAGGAACTACTGAACGGATTTACACCATTTAAGCAAAAGGCACTACACTGAACCAAGGGCTACCTCTTTGCCAAATTAGGTGTAATTCCGTTCAGCAGTTCGGGCTGTAGCTGCGACTAAAGGTTCCTATGGAAAAATGAATGGGGAAAACACGTTTTGGGACCCCCCTTTTTTCTCGGCCCCCGCTTGACGAATCACCCCGAGATTTTCAGGATAGGAGCGGACCGAAGCGCCCCAACAAGTTGGAAACTTTCGCGAAGATTCGTCAACCGGCGCCAACGTTATTTCAAATAGAATGTTGCGGATTTCCTATGGAAAATAGGTCCTAACTATAACTATCTACTGGCGACCGCCAGTAGATAATATATATATATATATATATATATATATATATATATATATATATATATATATATATATATATATATTCTCCAAAGATGCAACGCACTCCAATTTCCAATTTGTGACAAAGGCCTCGTTGGGCTGAAACACGTTGGTTGGAGCCAGTTAAGCTAACAATAAAAGCTTTAAAACTGGAAATTGGAGTGCGTTGCATCTTTGGAGAATAATTTAATATTGGGCTTGGATTCAGCCCCATCGCGATTGCACCCGTCACTTGAGCGCGCCGCTAGGAGAATCCGATTGTGTGGAAATATATATATATATATATATATATATATATATATATATATCCAAATTTGTGAGCCAATAAGTGCTATTTACACCAATGTTGCAACCAATTTTCCTTTGTTCACCTTAAGCATGAAGTCTACTATTGTGTTTCACCATACAACTTTACCTTGACTGAACATTAGGGATCATCTTTGAGAGGGCTGCATCAGATCTGGTATTCTTGGGTTGATGTTTGCACCATCTTCATGAGGGTTTGGTGCCATTGGATAAGTTGAAGATGTACAACATTATCACTCTTTGCCAATATACTTTCTCCATCAACAGTCATCAGGGTCTAGTCTATGACTGCGCCCCAGCAAAGAAAATAAATGCACTTTGAAACTCGGCACTTGTGGCCTTATTTCGGTCCTTCGCCATCTGAAGCAAAAAAGAACTTCGCTTTTATGACAACTGAATTCTGGTGAAAGCACACTTTCTGGACCAACTCTTTAGTGTGGGTGGTGCAGGTTGCTATCCGCTCCTATAAAATGTCTACCTAGTTAAGGGCCCAATTTGTTTCCTGTTTTACAGTACGCACTACCTGAATTGACCCTGTTTGTATATACTCCAGATGGTTTCAGATAAGAGACTAATCTCAAACTCAGATTGTGGAATTTTATTCCTTGGGACCTGGGGCACAAGGATGTTACTGAACAGTAGCTGTCCTAGATACAGTTGTCTATCAAGGACGTCACAAGTCTAAGAAACTATTTCATTCCAATCGAATAATGTGCACTGGACTCTATAAGAGCAGCAATAGCAAGCAGTCATCATTAAACCGCTTACTTTTTCATTTTCATTGTCAAATGTATTATTGAAGAAGGCCTAGGGTAATGATGCTATAATACTCCTAAATATCTTGATGGTTGTGTTGATTCATCAAAATGTCAGGGGTAGCGGAAGTGATATCATGCACCCTTTGACCATAATAACATCACAAGAATTGACATCATATAAACTTTGACCCTTAATCTTCCCAGCAAATGATATCAAATGACCGTGAAAAATTGGCTAACTGTCAGGAAAGGATTCTTTAAATGTAACAGTTGTCGGGCATGTAAATATGGGGAAAATACAACATCTTATATTTCCCCATTTACTAAGGATCCTATCAAGATAACAACATTTCTGACATCTAAAACAGAGTACGTGGTCTACGTGCTGACTTGCCCCTGTGGACTGCAATATGTGGGCAGCACCAAGTTGCAAGCCCACAAACGCATACTGCAGCACATGAGGGCAATTTCCAACAGTGACCACACGTACCCTCTTGCAAGGCACTTTAAAGAAATGCATGCAAACAACCTCCAGGATTTTAGATATTTTGTAATTGACTCCATACCATTGTCCAGACGGGGAGGTGATCGGGAGACCAAACTTCGACGCCTCGAAACTAGATACATCCTCGACCTCGATACAAAAAATCCAAATGGACATAACTCGAGCGAGGATTTTTATACATGGTTATAATTAATCTGGGATCTGATTGAACCACAGATTTTCCCGACTGAAGAATAATGTAAATAATGATAACAACAGTTTACCCATTTCTATAAAATTTGTTTTCGATTGTTTTCTCCTTGGACTATTCTACTCAGCACTCTGCGTCTGGCATTATGCTTTTAGTAGAACATTTTAATTCACTATCATATTTTTATCTATTTATTGGGTATTTATATGAAGGATTTTTAGGAGGTCTTTTATATACAATGCATAATTTTTAGATTGTATATGTATTAGCACTTTGTCTGGCACTTTGCACTTTATATATAGGCACTCTAAATAGGATTTGCAGCATTAGTAGTAATGTGGACTTGCTTGGCAATATATTATTCAACAGCAATGATCAACAAATATACATCTCAGCAGGACATCCTGGACATTTAGGGTCTAGATGTATGGATTCAACCATGTATAATCTTTATTGCACTCTGTCGATTCAATCATGAATCATGATATCACAGAAGTTAGCAGATGGTGTCATTGAGAAAGAATATATCTTATTGAATACTATGCTGTGGCAGAAATATTTTTACAATCACAACTTCCATGTATTTTACAATTATTGTTGTCTTTGCGTTGATACAATTGTATATTTATATTTTACTATTTATTGCTGACATATTGCACAAACAAACTGTATACAAACCATGTGGTAAAGTATTTCGTTTATGCCCATTACCATGCTGCACCACGTGTACTGGGTACTACCACTTAAAATATTTCACTTTGGCTCTGAATGCGCGTCATGTGATCAAGGCTGAGTTTGGCCGAAACGCGTCATTCCCAGCAAATGATATCAAATGACCTTAAACCTGATGCCACCACAGCAATTAACATCAATGAAGTTCCATAATAACTGTATGATTAACAACACAACACAGAAACATTTCTATTTTAGATTTATCATCTATATTAAAGTGCCCACATGATATCACAAGGAAACATTTTCCTGATTTGTTGTAAGCGTGCAATGTGACATATTTAGCCTGACATCTTCTAAGGGGGACAGGGTGGTTGGGGAGGGGTTTGTCTCCCTTGAGAACATTTTGAAAAAATGGGCTCTAATAGTGCCTTTTAAATAGCAATTTTCACATAAATGTGCGAAAAAGCCACATATTAAAGTAATTTCATAGTGTACCAGGCTAATAAAACTTGACAGTCCCCATGAGTTGACCCAATTTTTTACAAATATTCTGTGGCTACCACTATATCTGAAACATTTCCTTTATTCTTAGAATCTTATTTTTGACATGGGTACCCCTTTTGCCTAAACATTAATACAATATTCTAGAGTTAGAATTTTACCAATAATGCCATCCATGTACTATTGGTGACCTTTATGTGAAATGTTAAGTCTGAGATAGCATTTTGAAATGGATGCTCCCCAACATATGCCATGGTTTGCCTTCTTATGTCAAGAATGTCTTCCATTGTGCCCACACAAGCATTATATGACAGGGGTCATCAATGCCACGAATTACCTCCAGTATGCCAGTGCATGCATTTTTGCCATGGGTGCCCCATGCTAAGATTTATCTCAAATGTGTCAGTGCTATCATTATGCTATGGGTGCCTCTATAAACCAAGAGGCATGCCAGGTCCAACAGCAGACTTGCAAGCATAACACATTCTCACTCATGATCACTTACATTCAGTTAAGCCCACTCACTCACTCCCGTTCACTCACACTCACTATTGTTCACTCATTCACTCTCATTCGCCCTCATTCATTTTCACTCACCCTTACCCTGACTCACTCATTCGCACTCTCTCACTCACGTTTACTCTGACTCATACTATCTCACTCAACTTTCAAACACATGCGAGCTCCCACATACAAATATAAATCCTCACATCCACACGCTCTCTCTTACCCTAACTCTCTTTCACCCACATGCACGCACACAATATACATTTGAAAGCATTTCATATTAATTATCTGAAATGCCAGGAAAGGTGCCGTTCCATATCCTACTGCTAATAGTGAATAATTCTTCACTATTAATGTTATAAAAATTAGCAAAACACAAGGATGTTGGAGCCTTACGCTGATAATGTGAGCCACCCATGTGTTACTGGTACTGACTTTGTCACCTCTGAGGCCAGGGGTCACAAAGGCAGTGCCAGGGGTTGCAAAGGGCAAGCCGGGGGTCACAGCTGCAACCTCTGGCGATCCCTAAATGACATCCATGAATATCTTGTTGCCCTCTGATTTCAGCTATTCTTTTTACAATAAAACTTAATTTACGAATTTGTAGAGCACAGGATTCTATTTCATATGCATTTTTCCGCAGCTGGGGTTACAATGGCCACATCTATTTTCGTGGATTCTTAGATAACCCTCGCCCTTCCGTGTTTTCATCCCACCTAACGCATCAGATAGTACTAAGGAGGAAATTCTTCCCGGGGAGCATTTTTCTCTAGAAATTGTCTGATCTGCAATTACCACCAAACTCTGAACTAAACCCTTATGAGTTTGTAAGCCAAACTTGATGCCTTAATTCCTATGAGACATTACCAGCTTCTGATCTGTTTCCTGTACTAGTGAAACGTGTTTCAAAAAACAAAGAGCAAAGCATGATGCATATAAATGAATAAAATATCTGTTTCGATTAATCGGTCCGAAAAAATACTACAAAGACCCAGCTTGGTACACAATTGATCACTCTGATTTTCGGTTGATGAAATTCAGTTTGTTTCTACACTCAAATCCTGCACTGCAATACTTTCTGACAACAATTCAGTGGACAGAATGCATCAAATTGGCTGTATCTTGTATAATTTTTCTTTTTTAATTTATCGTTGCTTTTTAAATTCTAGGCTCTGGAGGTATATATTAAACTCTTGTGGGCAAAGGTGATGGTGGAACTTATGTTCTCATAACTGTCAATCATTCAGTTAGAGATATGACTTATACTAACTAGCATCACTCTATCACACTAGGCATTTGATTAGTTAAAGGGACATACAATTCATTTCAAAGCCCGGTGGTAGATTTGAATATAGTGCTTTGTTAGAAAATGGATAGCACATTACCTCCACATCTGTACTATAATTAGACCTCAGACTCCCAAAAAATGAAGTAACACAGAAAGCAAAATAAATTGCCTGCAGTGCCCTGTTGTTTTATTACTTCGGCTACAGCATGATTGAGCACTCTAAGAAATCACCGCAGGTCCTAAAATGTCATAATTATATAGCACAGTGGGTCTAAGACCTGACAACAAGTGCGTCAGCAGCCATCAGACTACAATATGAAAGATCCATAAGACTGGCACTGCATGATCGCTCAGGCAGGCAGCATGCAGCATCCCTCGGGTTGGCAATAAGCGTCACAGCTGTGACTGCTCCTCAGACTGGACCTGCTTAGACTAGAATGAATATATGAAGAAACCCTCAGAAAGACATTCTGCAGCACCCCTCAGACTGGCGTGGCAGCCGAACCCCAATAATCATCTAAACCTCAATATTTCGAATACCCCAATTCTTACCCAAATATTTTGGCTCTGAAGTCTCCACTAGAACTAATAGGTAGAGACTGCAGTCCACATGAAATCATGCAGAGTTTAGCAGAGTAAAATAGTTTAAATGTGGAAATACCAATAACTGAGCTCTACATTTAAAATGAAAAATGATTTTTTACAGGAAGTTTAATAAATACGGTACAGAGGAAAATACATGGAAATGCCATGAAGGCTCAAATACAGAAATACAGAATCATAATACTTAGGCCAGATAGTTAAGATAAGAAAAATCTAAGGAAAATGGACTAGGTCTAAGAAAATAAACCCAGCAGCATGCATCATGAAATGCACCACATAGAACATGTGCCCCTAAGGAGAACCACATGAACCCCAATAAAAAAAATAAAAAGCCCATTAATACCAAGACACAAGAGCTTTTATAAGCAAATCACATTACTATTAAAAGATTCTGCAAATTCAGCATGGTATGATCATTGTTTGGGTCACATTTGGCAAATCAGAAACAACAAAGTAATAATTAAAAATGACATAATTATTTAGCATTAACCCAGTTCTTAAGGTAAGAGAAATCTTCTACCTTCTCTCACAGCAACTGTTCTTGGGAGATGATAAGCACAACATGAAACATTTCTTAAACAATGGCTCATAGAACTGGCACCAACCAGCAGCGGCCGGTGCAGGTCAGCCCGGTGGGGCGGGGCACTGCAGGGGATGTCGACAGATGATGGAATAGTAGTTATTTATTTATTTAATTTGCTCTATTCCATCGTCTGTCGACATCCCCTGCAGAGCCCCGCCCCACTGCGCTTACCTGCACCGGACGCTGCTGGTACCAACATGTCTTCAGTGTAACTTCCAGCGGAAGTCCTTGAATATAATACTTTGGGTATACGCTATAAGCGTCATTCACAATACACATTTCCTGATACTATAGTCCTTTTTGAACCTGTGAAGTAATTCACGTAATGTTCCACAGAAATAGGTCGAGAGATGGTCCGCAGCAGGAAACTGATTAAGATGGGGAAATTAGCAGGAGCAAGTTGAACAGAACGGGCAGAACACCATAAAGCTGAATCCATAATAAAGCGAAAAGAATCTCATAATAAAATGTTGCACAAATATTTCATAGTGTTAACTACATCTCTAAATGACTCAGTAAATTCGTTTCAAGTGCACATCATTATTTCATCCATTAAGGCTCCATGAGTCATTAAAACTCCAACATTTCTAAACTAATTTATCACCCGACATTGCACATGTACACAGTTGTACATTTTATAAAAATTGCTACTACACGGGTATTGTAACATCACTTAGAGTATCAAATGCAGCACTCCTCCGAGCAAGGGTATGCAACTCTTCAAACTGCAAATATGCAGCACACGTGTAAGGGTGTTTGCTGGTAATTCAATACCACTCAGACTACCAATATGGAAAATTATCAGACTGATAATGTGGAGTATTGCACAGTATGCAGCACACCAAATACGAGCAATGTCTAGCACTGTATTCAGGCTGGCCATATTCAGCACCCCTTAGAGTGGAAAAGGCACCACAACTCTTTGTAATACTTAACACCTATAAGAGTACAACTATACAGCACACAGCAGCAATACACAGTGTACATCAGACTACTAATGTGCACAGCTTCCCATCCTCTGAATGACAAACTCAAAAAGAAAGTCTCCTAAATATATCCAGTTTTTTAGCCTCTTGACAGGGGTAAATTTGGTTGAAAATGTATGAATACAGTCAAATGTACTTTACTTATGCTGCGAACTCCAAATTGATTCCTGGAAGACGTAAGTCCATCTATTAATGTGGAGTTCTTAACTACCATTAATCCCACTCAGGGGATGGGAAGTTGTGATTAGCCATGGAGGTTTGCGAACGCTTACAGGCCTGTTAGAATTCACAAACTCATATCCTTTCTCTTTCCACACTGGGAAGGGTCAAAGATTTAGTCAGAGACATACTCCAACTAATGGCTAGCATAATCTACCTTCCAGCGTGGAAAGAGTAATGGATCGCTTGCACAGAAGTTCCTATTCCCTCTGTAATGAGTTCTCCACAATCGAGAACTGCAGACAGCAGGAATTATCTACCGCTGAGAACGTCACATAACCTACCCAGGAATACACGGGAAACCTGGGCCTGGAGAAGCTTCTGATGTGTATTCTTGGAGATTTTCGTGCATTCCAGAAAATAATCCATTTAGGGCCAGATGTACGACCCTTTCATTTAGCGCTTCGCAATTTGCGACTCATTGTGAGGCGCAAATTGCGAGGCGCTAAAGGAAATGTACAACAGTGTTATTACACTGTTTTGCGATTCCCAATGGGGTCGCAAATTGCGAGGCTCATTAATATTAATGAGCCTCTCGCAATTTGCGAGCCCTTTGGGAATGCCAATCCTCCCAGGGATGGTGGCCTTCTGGGCTCAGCAGACCACCATGTCTGGGACTGCTTTTTAATAAAGCAGCTTTTTTTTTTAAATGCAGCTCGTTTTCCTTAAAGGAAAATGAGATGTATTTAAAAAAACAAATGAAACGTTGCGTTTCATTTTTAAGAGCAGGCAGTGGTCCCTGGGACCACTGCCTGCCCTTAAAAATATTTCCCCTGCATTTGCAAAGGGAAGGGGACCCCTGGGGACCCCTTCCCTTTATGATCCCATTACCACCCTCTTGAAGAGGGTGGTAATTTGCGAGTGTTTTGCGACCGCAATTGCGGTTGCAAAACATTTGTACATGGGGTTGCGCTCGCTATTAGGAAGGGAACGCCCCTTCCTAATAGCAACTCGCAATTACAAAATAGCGAGTCGCAAATAAATTGCGACTCGCTATTTTGGAATGGTACATAACCCTATTGGCTTTTGCATGCGCAAACAGGTTCGCAAACCCGTTTGCGCATGCAAAAACCGCCGTACATCTGGCCCTTAATACATTTACATTTTCAATACTTGAAAGCAAAAAAAAAAAATAGGAACTGCAAACACCTTTAATTCGAACCTATTAAAGGTGTGTATTTGACTTTTGCAGTGAACATCTATTTCCCGGAGCATTTAGAAGTAGGCTTTTTAAACTCATAGGGAGGACGGATCATGGCTAAGGTAAGGTTTCAGATCTCATTTTGTTCCGCCTTAGTGAAATCTTGCTTTTCCCTGAGGAGAAAAATGGAGCACTAGAGGGAAAGTAGAAAAGCTTTGATCAACTACTGCTGAAGAAATTGAAATCAGCATGTAAAAAAAGCCCTTTATTATTAAATGTGTTGTAAAACCAGAGAGTCAGGAACTGAAAAGGCAAGCATAGAAAGTGACGAAAATAGTCAATGTATCCAAAACGGATGTCTGTTTTTATTGAAAATGATGCTACAAAACTATTGCTGCAAGAGCTTCTATTTCCATCAATCCTTTTCTATAGCTTCGCAACTTCTGTATTTTAGAATAATCTCATATAATTATGCACTAATAATACAAAATAGAGATGCCCTTTCATTCCTGTTGGACTTGGCTCTCTTAGCAGGGTCATCCCCAAACCTTTTGCCTTCACCCTCCTGTGTTCTGAACCCGTTTTTGTTGGTTTTTAGGACTTTGCACACTTTACCACTGTTAACCAGAGTGCATGTGCTCTCTCCTTTAAGCATAGTGAAATTGGCTTTCACCCAATTAGCACAAGTAATTTAGTTGTAAGTCCCTAGTAAACTGGTACTACACCTACCCAGGGCCTGTAAATTAAATTCTACTAGTGGGCCTGCAGGACTCATTGTGCCACTCTCATAAGTAGGCTTTTAGAAATGTCTCTGGCCTGCCTGGGTGTGCAGTTTTAAACTGTCATTTCAACCTAGCAAAATAAGCCTTTTACCAGGTCTAAACCTTCCTTTTTAATACATATAAATCACCCCTAGGGTAGGCACTAAACAGCCCGGAGGGCATGGTGCAGTGTGTTTAAAATGTTGGGCATGTACTTTTAAAATTTCCCGACCTGGTAGTGAGAAACTATTAAAGTTGTTCTTCACTACTTCAAGGCCTTCCTCTCCTATAGGATAACATCAGGTTACCTCATTACATTTAATAAGTGATAACTTTCAATTGGGAGCAAGTAGGAATGCCGAGGTTGGTCTCTAAAAATTGCAATTTAAGACCCTCTTCAAAGGTAATGTTGGATTTTAAGTCACAACTCTGAAAATGCCACATTTAGAAAGTTGGCATTTTCTTGTCATAACAATTTGGTGTATGCAGCCTGTATCCTGGGTTGCATGATGAGGTGTAGCTGGTGGTTTCTCTTTGGGTATTGCTCCCAGACAATGAAACAAAGGGGGAATAGGTGTTGGAAGGATGGGCAATCTCTGGCTTGATACGGTGCAGAGCAGTCACCTACCATATTTACATATCACGAAGGATCTGCCTCAGCACACTCACAACGGGTTTCACACTATTCTTTTTCCTTCCTGACAAGCTGAGGCCAGGACAGGGAGGCAGGAAATTCCAAGCACCTCTGAGGATGGAAACCTCTAGAAGCCTCTCCTACTTCAAAGCTGGCACCAAGTATAAATATTATACCCTCAGACCCAACTCTTGAGTACACATCTGGACCTGTGGAAGATTGGCACCTCACCTCAAAATTCCAGCATGCAAGAAAAAAATCATAGGTGGTACATCTTTGTCTGCTCAAGCAGCCAAACTATGAAATTCATTACCCCTATACTTAAGAGCCAAGGATAACTCTCTCATCCAGAGAAGACTACACAAGAGTTGGCTCTTTCCTACATGACAGAAATGTACAGAATAAGCCTCTGCATATAAATATTTATAATTGGATTATATGTATGTACTTAAATATGTGCATTTAGGCGCGGCCGACAAAGGTAAGATCGGTGGGGCGGGGTGGGGCAGGACGGGGTGGGGTGGGTGGGAGGAAGTCGACAGACAACAGGATAGGTCAAATTAAATAAAAAAATAAGTAAAACCACTTACCCTGTGCTCGCCGCATCACCAACGCGGCGAGCGCAAGGAAAGTGGTTTTATTTATTTATTTATTTAATTTTACCTATCCCGTCGTCTGTCAACTCCCCCCCACCCGCCCTGCCCCACCGCCCCACAACTCTTACCTGTGCCGGTCGCACCTGTGTGCATTGCTCTGTACAAAACATATACTGCTTATGATTTAAAAATATGTAGGTCACTGCATAGTTTTCATCATTTCATTGTATTTATTTATTTATTTCATATTTGATTAGATGTTTATGGGTCTCTGTTTATTCTATTTATCTATCACAATATGTAAATATGATCAAAGCAATTGTATCTATAAATGATTCACTATTAGAAAAATTGAGAAAACATTAAAAAAATATAAAAAATAAACAAATAACTTACCTTTTGCGTACAGCAACATCTGAAAGTCTGAATTTCTAACTATCCATACTTGCACATATAGAACTTTAATCAATACAATTTTACATCTCTTTATTATTTTCCTTACACATGTCTACCCTTTCTATGCAGTTACCTATCTATATATTTATTACTTTACTCCTAAGAAAGAAAGAGAAAAAAAGCCTTCAACTCCCTCCAACTCCCTCCAATTCTCTACTCTGTCTCATCCTATACCTCTTTCAACACATCCTCTACCTCCACTCTCTGACTCATCTCAAACCTAATTCTGCTACTATGATCTCCAATATAACCCTTTATAGACTCTTCCCTCCTCTACATCTCTTTAACTCTATTCATTCAAACTAACAGACTCCCATGTTCACAACTCAGATTAAGAATTTATATTTCCCTATACTAATCCACCACTAATCCTGTGGGTTCTGGAGTAGCATGCTACTCGCTGAAAAGTGCCTTACATTCAGAAACAGCCCGCTGACTCTGTAAAATGCTTTTGCTGCGTCAAAAGTGAACACTGCTATTTACAATCAATAGATAAAGAGGTGGTTGAACAGTTTAAACAGGAGACAGATAGGGTTTTGGAGGTAAACATGGGATTTGCTCCCATTCATATAGTCTGAGACTCCTTAAAATCTTTTATAAAAGGCAAGGTCACAAGTATTGCTACCCAAAAGAATAGCAAAGCTAGATCTGAGTCCAAAGAGTTAGAGAATAGAAATCCAGAGTTGGAAGTGCGATTAGGTAGTAACTTGGTGGGACATGCAGAGAAGGCTTGCATGACGATCAGGTTGCAAGGGGAAAAAAAGAATGACCTGTCAGGCTATCTGGAAGTGAGTGTACGGAGAAGGTGGAAAGTGAGTAAGCTAACCTATTTTGAGTATGGGAAGAGCTGTAGCAAACTCATGGTGTAGAAAATGAAGCAGAGTAAGGCAAGGAATTTGAGAAGAGGCATGAGGGGTAAAACTGTTGGAGAGTTGGTAACCACCAGTAAAGATATAGGAAATGACTTTGTTACTTTCTATCAGGATTTAAGAAGAGGGTAAGGGGACAACTGAGGCAGAAATAGAGACCTAGTTAAACAAGATCTCATTTCCGATGCATAATCCTGAAAAAAAGGTAGATTTGAATCAGCGGATAGGTCAAGATGAGGTGAGGGCAGTTCTGAGGGACTGCAAAAGCGGTAGCACAGCAGGCCCCGATGGGTTACCGTGTGAGCTATACATGTGGCTAGCAGACAAGTTTGTTTCCCCATTTACCAATCTTTTGGGGTCAATATTCCTGAGGGGAAATCATTTGCCACATTTATAGGCAGAAGTAAATATCAGTGCACTTTTAAAACCAAATAGGGACCCAAGCAATGCGAATCAGATAGTCCAATCTTGTTAAATTCTGACTACAAACGCTATACGAGAATATTAGCAAAGAGATTGAGCAAAGTGATTGGACTCTTGTTCATGAAGATCAGACCGGGTTCATAATAGGGCGTCAGTTACACAAACAACAATTTTAATATGCAACTAGCAGTGTTCACTTTTGACGCTGCAAAAGCATTTTACAGAGTCAGCGGGCTGTTTCTGAATGTAGTCTTCAGAAATAATGACTTGGGCACCAATTTCTTCAGGGCAGTTCTGGGCATATTTAAGAAATCAACAGCATGAATTATGTTAAATTGTAAGTTTGCCCCCAAATTAATATATATCAACACACAAGGCAAGGAAGTTTGCACTGACTCCCTGATATTTAATTTATATATTGAGCTTTTGGCAAGAAGATTGAAGGATGAGTCGAACATTATACCCTTTACTTACAATGGCTGTGTTAGGAAAGTGGTATTTTATGTGGTCATTTTCATGGTTTATACCTCGAGTCTAGAGGCATCTGATTACAATAAATCAGATAATGAGAGGGTACAGAGGGCTTTCAGGATACCCAGTTAATGCTTTAAAAACAGAGATTATGGTTTGGAATATATCTAGTGAGAGTCCCTTACTCAAGAAAGAGCTAAGGTACTTAGGGATACAGGTGATGCAGGAAATAGAAATGATGGCTCATAATAATTTTTACAAAACAATGAATGAGTCTGGAAAGCTGTTAAAGAGGTGAGAGAACGTGCCCTTCACAATATATGGTAGATCCAATATTATAAGAATGCTGATCTTACATAAGTTTACTTACCTCTTTAATACCATCCCGCTAGCTGTCTGGAAGGAGTGGTTCAATTAGCTACAGGGGAAAATGAGTAGTTTTTTATGGGCCTCAAAAAGGGGAAAGGGTTAGGAGTGGGCGTAATTTTAAATCTGCCAGCGGAGTTGGAGGAATTTGGTAATTTCGCCTTACTCTTGTAACACAGAATTGCTGATTAAATTCCACCACTCTGCCAGCGGAATTAATATGCAATGGTTTCAATTTTTAACAGGGCTGGAAGTGGGAGCAGTCCCTCTACGTTTAAAAATCACTGCAGTTAAAGTTTAATCTGCAGTGTTTTTTAAACATCGAGGGACTGCTCCCTCTTCCAGCCCTGTTTAACCGCTTCGACGCAGCTGGAATTCCCCCGCTGTGCGGGAGAATTCCACGCGTGCACAGAACGGACGGCCCCCGGCCGTCCTCCGCACACGCCCACCGTGACGTCGGACAGCATGGAAGAGGTTAAAGACCACTGCACAGTAGTGCATACCCCTCAGCGCCCTCACATACTTATGTAATGGCACTGAGGGGTATGCACTGAATTGCAGTGCATACCCCTCGGTGCCCTTGCAAACTTATGTAATGGCACCAAGGGGTATGCACTGCAGTGCAGTACTGTGCACACCCTAGGTCCCTTACATAAGTATGCAAGAACATCGAGGGGTATGCACTGGAGTAGATTCCAAACAGTGCCCTTACATACTTATGCCCACACACAAAGGGCTGCATACACCTCTGTTGTCAGTCTGGAGCCAGGGCAGGAAGGGCAGGGACTCTGTGCACTTCAAAGGCCTCTCTTTGAAGTCTCCCTCACGTCAAAGGCACAACTGGGTATAAGTACTGGATCTCAGAGCACACAACTCAGTACACTTCTAGACCTGGATTCTATGCCAGGAAGAAGGACTACTGTGCTGAAGGGCCTGCCATTCTGATGGACTGCTACTCTGCTGGACGCCTGCTCTGCAGTGCTGACCTGTTGACCTCCTTGCCTGAGAGTGAGAAGGACTGGACCTGCATCTCTCCAACCCAGAACCAAAGTGACTCCAGGGGCTTGCTGGCGTGCCACCTGTTTGAAGTCTCAGGGACATCAAAGACTTCCAGCCTAACTGCTTACATCACCTGGACTCTGCCATCTAAGAGTCTTGCCCTACCAAATGGTGCCAATCCAGTGCTGGGCCCTAGGAAGTGGGTATAAAGTGCTGCAACTGCCAAAATCCATGCCTCGCTGTTGCTGCACTGCTTGGAACCGGCGCATTTTTATCGATGCATCGCAGCTGCTGGGAGGATCCAGTAGATTGCATCTCCATCGACACCTACACATCGCCGCTGCTGCAAGGATTGAGGACAATGCATCGCTGACCGCGTGGTGCATTGCCTCCATTCCAGATGCATCTCCGATTTTGCGTGACTCGGAGCTGATGCATCAACTACATCCTAAGGATCAGCACATCACCTACTCTAATCCTCTCATTGTTTACTTAACGTTGACACAACCGTGAACCAAGGTACTGTTTCAGTGGGCCAAGGCTGGTTCCTGTACCCGACCCATGCTCCATTGCGGTCGGCTGGAACTTTTGGATTTAATCCGGTCTAGCGCCACCAGATAGCCCTGGTCGGTGTGTTAAGCTTGTAAGCACTGCATTTCAGTTTATTATTTAAAAATTCATAACTCCGGTTGTACCTATTGGATTTTTATCATTTTGGTCTTTTGTTGCTCAATAAGTTAGGCTCTTTTTTTCTAATCAGGTGTGGTATCTTTTTGTGTGGTGTTTTCACAGTTTTACTGTTTGAAGTGTTGCACAGCTACTTTACCAAATTGCCTCTTAAGTTAAGCCTGCCCGCTCTGTGCCAAGCTACCAGAGGGTGAGCACAGGTTAATGTATGATGTGTATCTGACTTACCCTGATGAGGATATTGGTTCCTGATTGAACAGGGTTCATACCTTTGCATATTAGGAACCCCATTTCAAACATTGGTTGCAGTGATGGGCTAGGAATTGTGTTTGTGCAGTGCCATACAGTAATTTGGTATACACTACTGTTCCACATCAAAGACCATTATGATTTTTTGAATTTCTGCTTGTTTCTCTCGATTGGTCAATTTGTAAATATAAGTCCTGCTTCATCTTCATACACCTGAAACTCTTGTTTTTGCACCAGTGATACCTTGTCAGAATAGAAATGGATCCCAACTGTCTGTCATATTTCAATATGAGCGAGCTGAGGACGTTCTGTAAGGAGAGGGGGCTGATTGTGGAGAAAGGGTCCACTAAGGAGGACCTGCAGAATGCTCTATGTTTGTATGAATTCAAATGCTGGTATGGAGCACCAACATAGGACAAAGAGGGAAATGACTCTGGGGAGGTGTCTAAGGAGGAGGACCCCTTTGCCGTTATAGGATTTGAGAATGCAGAGCCTTGGTTACACTAGGACTCACCACCAGAGGCCTAAGATGGAAGTGGCCTTGAGAAGAAGGAAGAGAAGCAAAAATTACTTGGCAAAGGCTCCAGAGGAGAAAGGGGAGGCCACAGAGAGGGAGTCCAGAGCTGGATCCAACGCAGGAAGCAGTATCCCCTCCTAAACCCAGTCTCCTGTAGAGTTAAAGGACAGAAAGACTGAGAAGGACCTGAAGCTGCAACTGGCTTAACTGGCTGCAGAGGAGAGAAGAGCTGAGGCTGACAAAATAAATATTTTATAATAATTACACCACAAATGACAAACACTGCAAGAGGAGAAAACTCTGCCGGATTCTCGCTATAAACAATTGTAGAAGAAAATATACATCTCTATAACCACATATCCAAGTAAGTAATACTTATATTTAAAAAAAATATATATTATTCAACTAAACAATTGCTAATTAACAAGTAAATCATAACACACTCTGTCCCTTTCATTGTTTTACACAGACTACCTGAAAGAAAAGAAAACAACTTGCAAACCAACAAGCTGCTATAAAATGTCAACTTTAACTACACACCAATATTATAAAACAAAGTAAGTATACATAAATAATAAATTTGGAACTCACCCAAACATTGCCCAAAAACAAACCTAACTCCCTAAACCTCTACAAACTAGCAAAACATACCCATGAACAGAAAACAAACATCTTCTCCATGTTTAAACGAGCTGAAAGGAAAAGCTGGAAAACAGTGGAAAACATCTACAAAAAAGTAAATAAAATAAAAGCAAATGCATTTTATAATATATTAATAATTAACATGCAAAATGTAGATATAATATATAAATTCATATGATTAAACTCCTTACAGATATAGTGACACAAGGTGCCAAGTTTATCACTTCACAAAAAGGAAAGCAATTATTGAGTCATATGGGCTACGCCTACAGCCAAGAAAGTGCATCAACAGAAACTATAAACTGGAAATGTACTAAATATTATTCTAATGCATGCTACGGAAGGGCAATCACAAAACAAAATATTGTAATTAATGTAAAAGAGCACAACCACACCCCACATGTTACAGAAATAGAAGTTAGAGAAATTTTATAAGACATGAGAGAGGCAAGCAAAAGTTCTCAGGAACCCAAAAACAAAATCCTTACAGATATACTACTCAAAGTCCCTGAACAGGTAAGTGCCAAACTACCATCTATCCCCACTTTAAAATGTCTAATTACATGTACTAAAAAAAACACGAGGGAAACCGCACCTGCTCCTAGAAAATACCAGGACATAGACATACCAGACCATTTAACAATTACACATAAATAGGAACCCTTCCTTTTGCATGACAATAAAAATAATGAAGAACGAATGCTAATCTTCCCCACTGCCATCAACTTAATCAACAATATCCAGTGCCAAACCTGGATGATGGATGGGACCTTACAAATATGTCCCAAACTATTCACTCAGATATGCACCATAATTGTGAATATCAAAACACCATTATCCCTTTCACATATGCTTTACTCCCTAATAAACAAAGCAGTAGCTACTATGAACTCCTAAACTATGTAAAACAACAAACAAATAACTACTACCCCCAGAAAATAGCATAGACTTTGAACAAGCTATGATTTAAACAATTCTAAAAATATACCCCCACACAGCCATACAAGGCTGTTAGTATCACTTTAAGCAAAGAATATGGCGACATGTCCAAAAATCTACACTCTAGGCCTGATTACAACTACGGCGGTTCAATGGACCACCATAGCTGCAATGGCAGTGCGGGTGGTCCGACTGCCCTATTACAACTTGGACAGTCGGACTGCCATTGCATTACCGCAACCTCCAGGGATCAGAGATCCCTGGAGGTGGCGCCGTGGTCTTGAGGCTGCAATATCTCGGCAGGACCACTGCGGTCCCACCAAGCATATTACGAGTTTCCTCTCTGCCACTGTTGCCTCAGGGCCTTGGAGTGCATGCATGAGGGCACATGTTGTTCCCTGCTCTGTGCATGCACCCCAGTACCTGCATGGCATGGACTGCACCCGTTTATGCCGTGCAGGTACTGCCTTTGACATTCCTATTGCAGTGCCTATTTCATAGGTACCGCTGTGGGACCGCCAAAGAACTTCCCGCCAGTGACTGTAAAAGTTGTAATTTAGCTGGCAGTGCGCACACGGGTTTGGTGGTGAGGGAGCATGGCGGCGGCATGGCTGTCCAGCTCCCACACTGCCAAACTCATAATCGGGCCCAAAGTGTAAAATATGCAGCTTACAGGCAATTTGACTTTGAAGTAAAAAAAATGATTGCACTAACCTACGTCACTGTCACAGAGGTAGTCAGCTACTATAACTTACTAATAGAAAGCTCTTTAGACCAACAAAATTTAGAAAATGTAGTCCCCTAATGGACTATTTAGATGATACATGGTTGGCAGACTGCATCGGTCAAGACACAGATGCCAAGCAAAATTCCAGATACCACGGTGGAATGTCTATGATGGCACCCTGGCACAGGAAGCCACAACAAACAACACTTTGGAAGGATGGTAGAATTCATCCTACATTATACAAATTTATTGAAACATTATGAATAAAACAAAGCTACTGAGAATAGAACATTCTGCTACCGAAATTGGCCCTAAACTTATTAAACAAACTAATAAAATATACGACATGTTACAATGTAAAGTCAAAATTTTCATAAGTAACAAAGGACTAGACTACTTAGAAGTAACAGCCAAATCTATCATCTAAAATAAATATTAACCTACCAAAAACCTCAAAAACGACAACAAACTCTAACACAACAAACCAAATATATATATTTTTAATAATATCAATTTTTTATTACATTAGGGAAAAGATTAGATAAAATAGAAAAATTATTATTCATTGATATAACAAAAACATTAATACTAATAATATATAATATCAATCAACTAACCACGTATAAAACCATAAAAATATAAACATAGCATAATCAATGAAATATAACATTTCCCACCTACAAGAAAAAATAATATAAAACTGCTGCAGATCTCTTGCTAAATCCACATAGAAAAAAATAGTAATCCACCAAGAAATAAACAAAACAAATATAAAAAGCCCCCAAAAAATAAACAAATGTCAACAATCCAATCGAAAACCCTCAACGCAATCCAAAGTCCATAGGTTCCATTTAAAAAGATATATATTTTTTAGAAAGAACCGTGCCAGGAAACCCCAAAAATAAGCAAATATAAGTAAAAGCAATTGGTTTATAATAACCCAAACCAGATTTCCTTGAGAAAAAAAAGGTAAACTCCAACTTCCCATTGAAATCATTCATAAAAACAAATCTGTAAAAGAAACGTTAAACAACCACCCGTACAATACATTGCAGCCCTAAATAAATGGATACTTAACACTAAGGGCCTTATTATGAGTTTGGCTGTGCAGGAGCAGGACCGCCCCACTCCCGCACCTCCAAACCCGTGTAGGAACCACTTGCCAGATCAGGAGATTTCTTCTGGTCTGGCGGGCAGTTCTTTGGCGTTTCCACGGAGGTGCCTATAAAATAGGCCCTGCAATGGGAACGTCAAAGGCAGTACCTGCACGGCATGGACTGCTACAGTCCATGCCGTGCAGGTACTGAAGTGCATGCACACGGTGGCACATGTTGTGGCGGGAGGCACCCGGGGGCGCTGTAGGGCCACCTCTGTTTTATCATCGCCACACTTTTCATGACAGTCGCACCGCCATGAAAAGTGTGGTGGTGAGGAAAGTCATAATATGATTGGCGGGCCGCAGCTGCCCCATCAAGCATATTGCGGACTCAGGACAGCTGTGCAACCATGCGGTGTTCCCATGGCAGCCCGACCTCCATAGTCGTGATAGGGCAGTTGGAAGACCACCACCGTAAGTCTGGCCAGTCCGCCAGACTCCTAATAAGAACCTAATCATATAAGTTGCATCACATATTTTAGCAATAACATAATCATATATTCATACAATAATAATACATTTAAAAAATGTGACACAACCACTCAATGCAGAGCAGTAACAAAAACCCATCGAAACATACCAAAAACTCTTAAACAATACTATACCCAACTTTTACACATCCATCCCACCCACCCTCAAAAAGCTCAAAAAAGGGACTTACCTGTTCCGACAAATACCTTCACCTAACCATGACTTGCCTCCTGTAAAAATGACCCAAAATAACACCAATAGACTGCAACATAGAAGCTACCTGAACAAAATTGCGATCAGATGAAACAAAAAAACGACTATCTCCGCATATAAATCAATGGGAAATATAGTAAAAATGCTTAATAAATGTTTAAAAAATGCAACAAATTATTAAAAATGTTAAACATACCAAACAACATTGAAGAAATTGTTGCAAAAATTGTATGCGTTAAATAATAGTATAAAATATATACAATTATTTATTATATACTAATGATAAATATGTTAAACAATTTTTAAAAATGTATGTAAAAAAGTTTTTAAAATGAGTTAAAATTATATTGACTGTAAAATACCACATGAAAATGTACATTATATAAATATGTATAAAATCTGATTCATTTCTCTTTTTACAAATAAAAAAATAAATGATTTTATTCACTTCACTTTAAAATTTATATTATTGTTTTTATAAATATATTTGACAAAATGTAAAAGTATACAATAAATTAAAATTGTAAAAAAATGAAAATTACAAAATATGTGTGACATCTTTTTATCACACTAAATTTGGGGACAATCTTAAATACCAAAGGGGTGACATTTACTGTTCCCACACCAATCTAAAGGAACTCAGGGAAGGTGTTGGACCTAAAGGGGGACATTTACTATTCCCACTCCAATCTAAACCAACTTGGGGAAGGTTTTGGACACTAAAGAGGCACATTTACTATTTCTACTCCAATGTAAACCAATGTGAGGAAACTGTTGGCCACAAAAGGGGTGGCATTTGCTATTCCTACTCTAATCTAAACCAATTTGGGGAAGGGGTTGAACACAAAAGGGGTGGAATTTACTGGTCCCACTCCAATCTAAACCAACTTAGAGAAGATATTGGACACTAAACGGATGAAATTTACTATTCCCACTCCAATCTAAACCAACTTGGGGAAGGTTTTGGACACTAAAGGGCCCCTCCTTGATTCATCAGGGGCAGCAATAATGTACAAAGATTGGAGGGCACTTTTGAGGGATCAGTGAACTCAGGTGAGGTTCAGTGTATGGACTTCCCTTCTGCTACTATCTCAGCTATCATCTCTGCTTCTCAGAGGACCCTGGATAAGTATACTGCCCCTTTGCAACCAGGCATTTCTCACATTGGAGACAGGCAGGATGCTAGTACTCATGGAGAGCCTGCTGCAATCCTAGAGGCGAATACTACTCACACAACCACCACCGACCCGGGGCGTATGATGGCACCTATGGGACTTGGACCCTCTAAGCCTGATTCTTGTAGCATGAAAGGTGAGCAGCATCAATCTGAGATGCAGATATCAGCTACTACTTTGCTAGAGCCACCCGAGTCTTTCTTCTCTCTCTCTGACTCCGGGATCTTGTCGGAGTCGGGCTCTCACCATACAAATCACAAAGACAATGGGGCAACTGTTTTTAAGACCCAGTCTCAAGTGCACCACTTGGAAGATAGATCATTCTTGAACAGAAACAAGCAGGGGGCAGTGGATTCCATCACAATGGCCTCGCACATTGAGGACCTCACAACTAAAGTCTTTGCGCAGAGCGCACTGGATCCCGTGACAACATCAGAGGAGGAGCTCCTTTGGGACTCCGATGGCACTGAACTTACTCCAATTAATCCATTCCCACCAGTCTCAGAATGCAGCATTGCCCTGGCATGGGCCCCAGTACGGGAGGAAGTTGGGGACTCTACCCTTTCTTCGCCTATCCCCTCCGCCATCTCTCTTACTTGTGGGGTTACGTCAGATTCCCCTACTGTAGCTGTTATCTATAATCCTTTACAGCAACACAGAGAAGAGTACCTTAAAAAATCATTGACATGTTAAACCACTCATCTAAAGACTCAAGTGGTCCTCAGGAAACTTTCAATGAACATGGATACTCTCAACTCACGACTTAAGAAAGTTGAAAAAGTGTATGTAAGTATTTAAACCGGCATTGGAGCGGTCAAAACTCAGATTTCACATCCCAGATGTCTACACTATCATCAAGGTTTTAAGATCTTGAAAACCAGCTGCGCCAGAACAACCTCAGGGTTTTGGGGATCTCAGAAGAGGCAGAGGGAGATGATCCCAGAGGCTAAATAGTGCGTTTGTTCAGGGAGGCTTTCCCCTACCTTGGGGGACTGGGATATGGACAGCACGATTCAGAGAGCCCATCGCTATCTATTTCATCCTCCTGGTGAGGGATCACATCCTCGCTACACATGTGCCATCCTAATGTATGTAGGAAATTTCTTGCTATGACAGGAGGTATTCAGGGATGCCCACCCAAGATCCCCAGTGAAGGTGGCAGGAGTGGAATTCTTTGTCCACTTGGATTTCTGTCACGAGACTGTGGTTCAGCGATGGCAGCTGAGCGAGCACATCACCATGTTACAAAAGCTCGGAGCTTCTGTTTCATTACTGGAGCCTGCAATTCTGCACATTAGATTTGAGGTGCAAGTGCTTTTATGTTTTGATGCCCTAAAGGTTGAAGAGCTCCTGACCATGTAGCAAAGTAGAAAAAAGGGGACAAATGGCCTTGGCTGACTATCTTATGCTCTCCTCTTCTTTCTTTCTCCTTAATCGAAGTAACTAAGAGTCGACTGGGCTAACTTTTATGTTATGTTGTGCCTTTGTATTATCCTTTACTATTCTGTTTATGTATGCTCTGGTTCCTCTTCTCCCCTCTCTCCTATTTTGTCTTTGATGCTGGGCCAGCTGTTAGCTTTCCCTACATTTTGAATTATTTAGTTTCTACTATGGTTCTATTTTATGCATTGTATTGGACTGTCTCTGGCCTTATGGGTGGTGTTTGTGTTTTTTTCTCCTTTTTGTGTTATTCTATAGCATATTAATATTCTGGGTTAGGGGTGCTTTGGGGGGCTTTGTCCTCAGGACTATTGCAGTGCGGAAGGCTCTCTTTTATGTGGGGGGGTTAGTAGCCCTTCACTTGTGCTTTGTTTGTGGGGGTGGGTTCTGTGGAAGGTGGGGGTTGGGGGTGGGTGGTTAGGTTTGGGGGTAAAGGTCTATTTTTCCCACTTGGATTATGTTCTTGGGTGGGATGGGGGGAGGAAGAGCAAAAAAATAGGCCTTATGGTATCACTTGTGGTTAGAAAAGCCGGGATCAAGTAAGACTTCATGTTTTCATAATTTAATAGGATGTGCTGGATGTCAGATTGAGTATGTGAAGGTACAGCTGGGGGGGTTGGCAGGACCAGTGGATCCACATCCTTTTTTGGAATATTAATGGTATGAGGTCAACTCATAAGCACAAATTAATAAAAGAGGAGATGTATTATCTCTACCCACATCTAGTTGGTTTACAGGAAGCTCATCTCTTGCACACACAGATCTCTCTCTTGGACGTCTTGGGGTACCTGGTCTTGGCCTCAACCTGTTTTACTTCTTCTCAGAGAGGGATTGCCCTCTTGGCTCAGGATAATAACTGGGTACTCATTGACCATTGTGTAGGTATGGGTGGTCAATGGATTATTGCAGTGGTCACGAGGGGTCAATTGCGCTTTATGTTATGCATACTCTATGATGCTGACACCGATGACCCTGTGGTCTTTAATAGTCTGCTGTCTGAGTTACATCGGTGGCCTGAACCCCTAATAATTTGTGGTAATTTCAATGTCACCTTTAATTCACAAGTGGACTCTTCTTATTCCAGCAGGGGGGGCAACTTCCCCCTTGAGGCCCACTTATAGCTCAAAAGAACTGGCCAGGGCTGCCTTGTTGTAAGTGATGGAATCTTACGCTCTGGTGGATGTCTGGTAACACTTTTGGGTGAGGGAATATGGATTTACCTACTTTTCAGCTGAGCAAAACTCTTTTTCCTAAATGGACATGTTTCTTGTTAGCTATTCTCTTGTGTCTCATCTCAGTACCTCTTTAAACCCTAGCGTTATCTCAGACCGTAACTCACTTTCTCTTTTTATTCGTATTGAGGATTTGTTATTAAACTCGAAGCCATGTCCTTGGACGTTCGATCAGAAGCTCCTTCTGGATGAAGCTTTCATTCATTCTATGGATATGGAGGTAAGGCTCTTTTTTCAGCACAATTTTGGTTTAACAATTATTCTGATGGTCTTGGATGCTCTTGAAGACTTTTCCAGGGGCCACACTATAAAATATTCCTTCCTACGCTGGAAACAGATAGTTCAGGCCAAGGTAAATACCCGAGTCACTCTTACCTACTTAGATTCTCTTTTGGTTCGCACTGCAATTGCCAAAGATTGGGGGGTCTTTCTCTTCTATGATGGATCAATTTGTAATTCTTGAAGCTTCCCTTTGGGAACACATTCTTGACAATACAATTAAGATGGCACAAGCCAAACAAAGAAACTTTTTTTGAAAATAGAATGGAAATGGGCCATCTATTTTAGCTTCGGGTCTGAAATAGGGCTAATGCATCTGCTATTCCAGGGATCAGGAATTCTAAAGGCAACATAGTGACCAATCAAGCTCTTATTAGGGAGGAGTTTCATAGCTTTTATCAGAAGCTTTATGACGAGGAAGAGGCTCCCTCCTCAGAGAGAAATTATCAGTTTCTTCGGGCCCATCACCATCGGAAATTGTCTATCTCACAGCAGTATAGGTTAGAAGGCCCAATACTAGCTTCTGAAGTTGGAGTCGCAGTTGGCCAGCTGGCACGAGGCAAGACATGTGGCCTGATCAACTTCCACTTGAATTTTATATCAGATTATTGCATGTTCTGGTTTCAGTCTGTTATACCTGGCATCTTTTGGCGTGTTTCCTCTGTCTTTTTCCTTTTCTGGCCACCTAGTTTTGACTCTGTTTTTGCAGGTTTAATGTCTCTGTGCACTTTCTCACTGCTGATCAGAGTTAAAGTGCAAATGCTCCTACTGTAAATTGTGGTTATGGATTGGTGTTTACATGTTTGGCTTCTTTTATTTACTGGTAAGTCCCTACTAAAGTGCACAGGGTGTGCCAGGGCCTGTAAATCAAATGCCACTAGTGGACTTGCAAATGAAAACGGATGTAGTGCACTCCTTCCCTTTCGTATTTCCACATTTTTAAACTGATTTAAATGATGCTCCAGGCAAAATCTTGGCGTGCAAGCTCAGAAATGTGCTTTGTCTCAAGGCACGAATTGAATGTAAAGAGAGTATCTGGTGCATCGTCACGAACCAGTTTCAGGTCGCACTGCCGATCTGTTGTCTCAGTAAACCATTATTTTATCTTACAAGTACTCAAATTCATCTATAGTTGTCTGTTTAATTTTATGATTCAAACGGAGGCGATGTGATGTAAAAACCTTTTATTGCTCCAGGAATGCCCATACGGGCTTTTTCCAACAGCTCGTTCAATCACTTTCCGTAGCAAGTAACCAAATTGGGAATCCATCCAATGCATTTCGGGCTCTTTGCCCTTCGTCAGGGGTAGCTAGAATTCAAATTTAAAAAAAGCC
Source organism: Calotriton arnoldi (assembly GCA_963921515.1). Lineage (NCBI taxonomy): Eukaryota > Metazoa > Chordata > Amphibia > Caudata > Salamandridae > Calotriton > Calotriton arnoldi. The sequence continues at coordinate 722,906 of CAWUFW010006519.1, read as the reverse complement.
CATCAGAAACCATGTCAAAATTTAGTTTAAGTTTTGCCGCAAACATAATGATACAGTACATCTAATAATCAAACATATATTATACTTGAAAATGTGCATTCATATTGTCCAATAACAACGTGAAATAATTCAAAAATGCACTTATTCGCCCATGGACAAAGAAACAAGATCAACACGTTAAGTTTAACCAAAAAGTTACGTGTGCCTCTCCTTAAATGATAAAACAAAACCATACACCGTGTACCACATGCAACAACCACCCAACTCAATAACACTGCTAATGTTCATTGTACCTCACCTCTATCTCAGCCTCCCCGTCTTCAGTGTACTGCTTTTACGAAAATGATTAAAACAACCCGACCTTTCAATCAGTGTGAAAAACTCCTTTGAGAACACCGCAGGTGCAAACATTTAAACCTGCTGTGCGTCAAGATTCAAACGTAAGATACCATGTGACCTGAAGGGTTGTTTTAATACGTCAATGCGCCAGTTCGAACTACTAAACAAATGAAACATCGGAAATTCCATGTGGACTTGCAGCACTGGTTGTGCCACCCACACAAGCAGCCCTTCAAAGGGTTCTCAGACCTGCAAATGCAGTGTCTGCGTGCAGTTGTGACTGCCATTTCGACCCGGCAAGTGCACCCACTTGCCAGGCCCCCAAACCCTCCCTTTTCTTACATGTAAGGCACCCCTCAGGTAGACCCACTGTACCCCCGTGGGCAGGGTGCAGTATATGTGAAAGGTAGGACATGTACTGGTGTGTGTGACATGTCCTGATAGTGCAATACAGTGTACTTCGTTGTTCACTAATGAGAGGCTATCTGTCCCATAGGCTAGAATGGGAGATGCTTTGTAACATCTTACAAGTATAACTTCCCATTGAGACCAGATGGAGAAATGGAGTTTGGACTCTCTGAACTCAGAATTTAATAACACATCTTTTATTAAAGATGGCTTTTAAATTATGGGTTTGAAAATGCCACTTTTAGAAAGTAGACATTAACCATCCTGTGTGCCTATGCTGGGTTGTGGATTGACTGTCTGGCTTTGGAGTGACAGGGGATGGGGGTGTGCATTCACTGTGGACAGCCACTGGGGGGGCTGAGGTGTGTCCTGTCCTGGATGAGTCAGGGATGGGCTACATTTAGAGTAGTGGGAGGAGATTGCCTTGCACCTGAATAGGCCTGGCCTGTCTTACACAATGCTGTCTCCACCTCCTGCCAGGAAGCTTGGCCAGGGAGGACAGAACTGGTTTGTACTAAGCACAGAGAGAACAAAGGGAAATGTGGTATAAATATTGGGGCCCAGACCTCAGAACTTTAGAACTCTTTTGGACTCAGAAGCCTGCCAAGAAGAAGAGCTGGAGAAGCTGTGAGGAGGAACAACCACTTTTCTGTGTGCTATGCTGTGTTGGCCTGCAGTGGCTGCTTCTGTCTTCGGCAGAGAAAGGACTGGACAGAACATTCTGCAACTTCTTTGTTTGAGTTTCTGGAAAGGACTTGAGGTAGAGCTTGTCCCCTGTTCAAGAAGTCTCAGGAACAGCAAAGACTTCAAGTTCATCTGCTACCAGCACTGGAAACTGTGTGTTTTGTGCTGCAACAGAAGAAAAAAGCAATCCGACACCGTCACTGACACCGCTGCAGGCACCGTGTCCTGAAGGCAGCGTAGAGGGCACTGCTGCACTTTGCACCACAACCGTGGTCTCATCGACAATACCGTCCTGCCTGCAACGTGACCTGTGGGCACCGCACTTTGCACCGCCTCGCTTCACACCGCCGCCCTGGTATCCCCGATGATGCTGCTCCATGCCGTCATCGACGCTGCTGCTCGCACCGTGGTTCAAGGGCACCACTCATAAGTTACACGACGCACCGCCCTCATCCCGCACCGCAGCCTTGGCTTACTGATGCCAACGCCATCTGCTCCGTTTCGTCAGCTGACGACAGCGCTTCCACAACTACGATGCCGCTGCTTGCACTGTGACCTGCCAGCACAGCGATGAGCACTGCATCACTTCAGACCGCAGCCCTGGTCTCACTTACGCCCCTGGATGACCGTTACCGAGCCACTGCCTGCACCGTGACCTGAGGGCACCGCACTCCGCAGCACTTTGCACTGTAGCCCCGACGCCTGCAGACGCCGGCCCTCCTGACTTCAACCGCAAGGAGTTTGATCTGGTACGCGTGTGACTTCAAGGGCCTGATGACTCCTGCACCAACCTCCGAAACCAACGCCTGCCGACACCAGCTCTCCTAAGCTCAACGAGAGGTCGCCGACGCCCTGTATTTCTAAATGTACTGTTATGCGTGCCTCCCCGACACCGTAGCTGGCCCACAACGCCGCGGTCAACCAGAACTGTTTGGATATGTTGTTCACGATGCTGTGATAGCCCCGGATGGAGCTATCGACTTCAAGGAACTTTATTTTAAGTCAATTTTTGCTTATTGAGATTTTTAAGAACTGTATTGTGGATTTGTATTGTTTTTGGGTTTAATTTGCACAGATAAAATATTGGATATTTTTCCAAGACTGGTGTCCTTTTGTAGTGTTTTCACTGTATTACTGTTGGTTATGTGCAAATGCTTCACACACTGCCTCTGAGATAAGCCTGACTGCTCGTGCCAAGCTACCAAGGGGGTGAGCAGGGGTTATTTCAGTAGTGAATTCTGCTTATACTGACTAGGAAGAAGGGTTCCTACTTGGACAGGGTAAGAACCTGCCAACTAGAGACCCCCATTTCTTACACAGTCCAAACTAGCTTTCCTTTCCATTGGTCTTAGAGCAGCACAACCTGGTCTACCCTGCTTATGCTTGCCTAGTAATACTTTACTGTAGATCTCTGTAGAGGAGCTCTCTATTGCTTTCTACTGGTTTCTCTCCTTAGTGAAAAGCATTATTCTTCTACTGATAACTACCAGCTTGCTGTCTAAGAGCCACATTGGTCTCCTGGGACAGAATTGGTATGAAAATCTATCTTCTTATCCATTGGTAGTGTTCAGAGAGCCATGAGTAATTCTAAATTTGGAACCACAGTCCTTAATACCTTCCAAATATCAGTAGGCTGAAAATCTGGGATCTCTGATCGAATGCTAAGGGTGGGGAGTTCAATAACCCTGGGGTCTGAACCCAAATCAAGTGGTCCCAATATATTAAAGAGATGTATCTGGGACTAGGTGCTGGCAGCAGAATTTGGCAACGGTCTTAAGAATGCTTCCAGTAGCTGCGTGTTGGTGGCTGGGGTGAATGGAACATCTAAATGGAGGTACTGTGAAGTAGAAGAGGCAGGTGCTGCTAGTCAGCATAGCCACTTCTGTCTATTTTTGACCTTTTCTGGGAAAGCCACCTCAGTTCGAGGACATATTGTCCTGACCCCTGAAGCAACATTAGCTCTTGCAACAGCCTCATGAGCCCTGTCAACCTGCATGCATCAATCAGTTGTGCACTGTGTGATCCGACCGACTTCCATCTGGGAGCAGAAAAGGGGAAACGATGGAAGCTTAAAAGAGGAAGTGGTAAAAACAGGTACATGTCAGGCATGCAGTGTGTTGTGTGCACATCCTACCATACAGGAATGAGCCCCTTTCCTATACATGAATTCTATAAAGAAACACTTACAAATCCTAAAAAGATGACAACTTCTTTGTTGGTAGATCAGCTGGGCAAAATCTAATTGATCACACTCCCAAAAACTATATTTTTACTCCATTAAAACAGTGCATTATTACCTAAGTGAAATGGGAGCTGAGGACGAGAGTGAAGCCGAAAAGGGGGTTGGAACATACCAAGGTGGTTTGGAAAAGAGACGATTCACTGTGCAAAATACAGGGATCTTCCACTGAAATAAGGAAGATGGATCAAAAGGCAAATCAGAATTTAAGACATACATTGATTGATCAGAGCTTTAACAGTTTCCACAGGAATACCAATTCTTTTGCATGATTCCTAAAGCCACAGGCTGGTTGCAAGAAAGGCATGTGGCAACCTGTGGGTGCAAATTGCACACAAGTGTGTTTCAACCTCCCTTTAATTTTGCAATGTCACCCATATACTAATAGGTCATGTTGCAAAAATTCCAGTTGCAGGCAGTGGCAGAATGGCGTCCCAAATGAAGGAACAGCAGATCACCATCACTTTTTGCATTCCCGTACGGGATTTTTTTTAAAGCAGTCCTTTGTTCCTTTAAATAACCAGTATTGTTTAAAAAAAATATTTCTGTTTAGCAGGCAGGTAGGTGTCCTTTTCACTGCTGCCTACTCCTATGTGGCTGCCTGACACAATTCCCAAGAGAGAACCTGTCCAACACGAAAGGCTTCCCCTCTTCGAATCACAACCACCTTTGAGATGTCGGTTACTGTTTAATGATTTACAACTTCATCTGCTAATAAAACCATTGATACATCTCATTGTGATTCACAGTTAAGACGGAGCACTCTTTTCATGACTCCCCCACCCCCCTTCCACCGAATTGCCATTTGCAGTGAATGAGTCATAACAACTCTTTTGCGATTGGGAAAGGCTTTTCAGAGTCGTAAGAGGGTTTTGTCGTATTAGGAAATGGCATTTTGCAGTCACAAACCTTGTGACTTTGTGTCAGTTTGTGATTCTTGCAAACTCATTTTGTACATCAGGCTCCACATTCCTATAGCAAGCTTCGTGTTCCTCAATCACTTACGTTGAGGAGCAGTATGCCTCTCATTAGAATAATCACAGTTTGTCACAGAGAAGGAACACATCCAAGTCAGAAACAATCCATGGGTCTGTGTTGCAAAGGACCGACGTATTTACAAACCTGACAATTGCCATGTGACCGAGAATCAGTAAATCTGCTGCTGTCACGCTCCTGTTTCCTCTGACACTTCCTATTAGATGTTGTTCGAAGGGTCTTAGGATCAACAATGCAATTACTTTGTCAGTACTTGAGAGAATGTGTTATATGAAAACCCGCGTTTCCCACATCTCAGTTTGGCTTGAGGAGTGCTCTGCCTCCCCATGTGACGATGCAGCAAATTGCTTCCATTTTCTTGTTATAGAAGCAACCTCCTTATCAGGGGCAATTTGCACAGCTTCACCGGTAAAGGGTGAACTTAATGACATTGTGAGATAGCTCACAGTTCTCTTGGGCACAGTAGGATGTGAGCAACCTTCTTGTCGTTGTCACACAATTACACATTGCATCTGCGACCAATTATGAAAGGAGCAAAGTTTTGCTTTTCATTTTGTCATGTCTAACTAGGTTGTTAATGCTCTATGGATTATACATTTTGCCGCGAAACTAAAATTGCTATAGAAAAATGAAACATGATTATTGATCAATTTAAGCAATTACCTTGGCTTATGAACAGATATTTTTCCCAATAAGCCTCCAGGATTGCTAGAGTGTTGAGTCGGTAATGCTGATGCGTTAATGCCCTGATAACAGACTTGAAAGCTGATAGCGTGACTAGGCCTAATCTGATTCAGAGGGTATTGAATGGGCTGCCAATTGCTGTTTCCAGCATCATAAAACGCCAGAAGTTTAGTAGAAGTGCTATTCATAAACGCCTTCCTATTATTATTATTACCTTAACCTATATGTTTACTCATTAATATTATATTTTATATACATAACTCCCAGCTTTATGTCTGCTGTTCATGAGCTTAGCAAAAAATAGGGCACTATTCACAGAACTGCAGTCAATTCACAAAAAGATTCTTGGCAGAGGAAAATTGTTTTACTACTCTGGATTTCAATGCCTTGATTATGGCAGTGGAAATGTACACTTTTCCCTGTTGTGAAAAATTAACCATATTTTCACCCAAATTATATTTTTCTTTGCACAAGCTTCTAAATTGTTTGCCTTCATAGTGTCAATCTAACTTTTCAGGTCATTTGTGCATTGTCAATGTACATCTAAAAATGTTTATATTGTGTAAAAAAAGGTCATTTCTCAATACTGACTGTCTTACAAAGGCTCTTCGGTGGATTTCAACTCTCTCCATATCTCCTGCCATCAGATGAGTCCTTAAGAACACTTCTATACCTCAATACCAAATTGCTTGATATAAGGGCTAAAGTACTCCATGCCGTATATTATAAGGATATTGCAAGTCACTGACGACTTCCACAACCATATAGAAGAACGAGGCCGCAGGCCAAGTTCCTTTATAAGGTTAAGGAACTCTGAGGTGACGTGCAATATCCTTATCATGCACACCAGGGGGTACCTTATCCCATATAATACAGGGCCACACCATCATCTTTCCCACAAACCACTTAAAACCTTGGTGTGTAGTTGTTTTATATGAAAGAGTGGGCATGCTTGCAAACATGAGGAAACAAATAAAACCTCTAGTGCAAAATTAAACACAGCAAAAATTGTTGGATATTTATTGTAAACAGATATAGAAACAGTTCAATACAAGTCAGTTTTTTTAAGCTGCCATAGCTGGAAATGTGTAGAAACTTGCAGAAAGATTCTAGCTTTTTTTCTATTTAAGGAGTGCAAAAAATAAGCATGTTCTCTCTGCTTGTCATTGTAAGCTAGAAAAATAGGTCAGAAAAAAGAAAAGCATTACATTTTTCTTGCTTTAAATAGCTGCTTCAATTATGTAATGTGACCTGCCCTGCCTTTCAAGTGTCTGCTGGCTCTATCAGCAGACATTGTAACATCAGAACTCACCTGTAATAATTCATAATAGTCCAGCTCTGATATCTTTTCTTTATAATCAGCGACTGGGTATTCACAAGTTGCTGATTATAAAGAAATTCGAGACTGTGGTTTATACAGGAATCACAGAATCGCATCTGTTATTAAGTTCTAATTACTGCAGCTTTGCGTAACAGCACATCTTAACTAACAAGCATAATATTATCTAGTTTAAATACTGGTTCTCAGTGTATTAATTTGAGAAATATGAACATTTGAGTTTGGTGAAATTCTAACTCTTGACCTGCAGCTTACTGGCTCTGCACATTTCTTTTGTCTGTGTCTAACAGTGTATACATTATCTCTAAAAATCTTTGAGCTACTGCAAGTGCTGCTGACAGCTGGGCTCCAGAACACAAAGAAGCAATTAGGGTCCTGTGTTTCAGAGTTCTGCTATCTGCAACCTATGTGTTTACTCAAAGATTTGTAGAGTTAATTTAGGCACTGAAGACGGAGAAAAAGAAGAGCCAGACTCCTTCTCCGTTCGCACAGCTTAGGGGCCGATTATGATGTTGTCCGGAAAGCATTTCTACCAAATCAGTTCTGGACTGCTTTCCGAACGACTTGACTGCAAGCTTTCCGAACAAGGGATTACGATGCAATGCATGTTAAACTCTCACCGAGTCGTTTGGAATGCAATCCATCCAACCGAATCGTCCAGAAACAAGCCCGATGCATCTGTCTCGTTCACAAACGCTGAAGAATATAGCGATGCATCCGATGCGGTTTCAGAACCATGTCGGTTTGTGTTACAAATGCCAAGTGGCAATTGTCCAAAACAGTCAAAACAAGCATTGGCAACGCCAAATTCAAAGAAAAAAAATGTAAAATATTAGCCACACCCACCAATCCACCTATATAAAAGGCCAAACACATGACAATGATCCTTTGCTCTAACAGAACTGCTGATAGGTCATAGGATTTGCCACACATTCCCTGCCATTGCCTCATACACTCACACTTTACCCACTACACAACTCGCACAGATTTTGTTTTTTAAAACAATTCTCACAAAAACACACTCTTTTTCTTATTCACACTGACCCTCACCTTCATACTCACCCTCACCTTCACCTTCACACTCACCCCCACTATGGCCCCAAGGAAGAAGCCAAGGTTCACAGAGAAGGAGTTGGAAGTGCTTGTAGATGAAATAGTCAGAGTAGAGCCACAGTTATTTGGGAACCAAGACCAACAGACCATCTGCCGTGCGCACAATGGATGATATCAGGAATAGGTACTATAATGTGCGAAGGAGGGTCAAGAAACTGCTGGCCAGGGAACACGCTAAAAGCCAGCAGACTGGCGGTGGCCCTTCTACACAACCTGTGCACTTCACATCCTGGGAGGAGACGGTGCGTGCCATCCTTCCGCCGGAGACCGTCTCTGGACTCACAGAAGCACCAGAGTCTGGTAAGTACCTACTCCACATTCAAACAAAGTTACCAATTACACCTCCATAGACATCACTGTCAAGGATACAGTGATACATATGACTGTTTTCAAAGTTTAAAAAATTAGAGTAAATGAGCATGTGATGTGTATGCCATATTGACAAACAACATACCTGCAATGAAAATTAACATTTATCAAATTCCTACCATGTACATACTTCTTACAAGCTCACAGCAAGGCTTTGTGCTCCAAACACCAGTCACCAGCATCAGTCATCTTGCCAGCACATTTTCACTCAATCTCAGGAAAGCTGAGTCACAGGTAGGCTGGTTGGGATGGCTGGGAAGGTGGGTGTGGGTATAGGCCTGATGGGAGTTGTAGCCATTGCAAATACTCATCCTCACACCCAGCCACACTAACTCCTCTATGCCTAGTCTTACCTCACAGTGAGGGGAGGTGTACTTGGAAGGCGGCTGACACTGGTGCATGGTGTCGAACTTTAAGCCAACTCCCATCAAGGCCCTGTGCACCAAACATCATGCAACTGTGTCAGCTATCTTGTTAGTACACTTCCATTCACCGTCAGGTAGCCATTGGCCCAGGTGAGCTGTTTGTGCTGGTTGGGAGGAGGAGTGTTTGCCCTGACTACATCTCCCAGCAGGCTCTGGCCTCCACACACCTTCCTACCAATCACAAATAGCTTACCTGGGACTCTGCTTACCTGACAGCGCATGGAAATGTACTGACAAAATGGCTGACACTGGGGACTAGTGTTTGGATCACAAGGCCATGAGTGGACTTGTTGTAAAGTCAGACACCAGTGTCCAGTGTCAGGCATCCTGTGGGTACATTCTGACACACTGTGAGGTAAGCCTAAGTCCTGTTGGGCTGTTTGTACTGGGCGGGAAGGTGTATGTAGGACAGGGCCTGATGGGAGATGGAGTCAGTGAAAACACTCCTCCTCCCACAAAAACCGAACAGCTCATCTGGGCATATGGCTACCTGACAGTAAGGGGATGTGTACTAGCAAGATGGCTCACAGTGATCCCTGGTGTCTGAATTGAGCACAACTACCATCATGGCCTTGTGCTCCAAAGACCAGTCCCCAGTCTCAGCCACATTGCTAGTCCATTCTCCACTCACTGTCAGTTAGCCATAGGCACAGATGAAGTGGATGTGCCATGTGGGGCGTCTCACAATGTTAATCATGCCCACTTCTGTCACAGGGTGGATACTGTCATGTTGTCATGTCTACATTACACATACAATCACATACACAAAGCATGTACAATGTAGGAGTTGCAGATATATGTAACATGCCATTATTCAAAATCCCATCAGACAATGCCATACACACACTCGTCCCACCAATCCCAAACAGCAGCCCTGGGATCCTCTTTGAATGAGAGTGAGGGGAAATGTACCAGCAAGATGTCTGACACTGGTGTATGGTGTTTGGAGCACAAGGCCCTGATGGGAGTTGCTTTTAACTTCAACACCATGCAGCAGTGTCAGCTAACTTGCTAGTCCACTCACCCTCACTGTGAGGTATGCATAGGTACAGAGGTGTTAGCGGTGCTGGGTGGGAGGAGGAATATTTGTCATCAATAAACTACCACCATGCCTAGGCCCACACACACATTCCCACCCATCCCAAAAAGCCCACCTGGGACTCCACTCTCCTGAGAGTGAGTGCAAATGTACTGGCAAGATGGCTGTGTTAGACCTGGCATCCTTGGCGTGGGTCTCCCTTCCATTTTTTCATAATGCCTCCACGGTTGCCGATATGTTTTTGCTGGACTAGATGCTCATGGGCACTTTGCCGCTGCTAATCAGTGCCAAAGTGCAAGTGCTCCCTATCGTTAATTGATACATGTATTAGTGACTCCATGATTGGATGATTGGTTTACTTGTCAGTCCCTAGTACAGTGCACTCAGTGTGCCCAGGGCTTGTAAATCCAATGCCGCTGGTGGGCTCGCAGCACTGGTTGTGCCACCCACAGAAGCGGCCTGTAAAATATGTCTCGGGCCTGCCATCGCAGAGCCTGTGTGCAGCCTCGGGCTGCCATGTCGACTTGGTGAGTACACCCACTTACCAGTCCCTAAACCTTCCCTTTACTGCATGTTGGTCACCCCTAAAGTAGGCCCTAGGGCAGGGTGCATTGTAAGTATAAGGTAGGACATGCCCTGGTGTGTGTGGCATGTCCTAATAGTGAATTACAGCCATTTTCGTTTTTCACTATTGCAAGGCTACCTGCTCCCCATAGGCCAGAATGGGCAGACTGACTATTACACCTTATAGTCAGAACTGACCCAGGGAACCTGGTAGAAAAACGAATTTAGTATGCCTGAACTCAGGATGATAAAATACATCTTTTAGTGAAGTTGGTTTTAACATTCTGTGTTCGAAAATACCACTTTTAGAAAGTGGGTATTTTCTTGCCTAACTATCCAAGCCTGCCTCTGCTAGGTTGTGTATTCCTTGTCTGGAGATTGAGTGACAGGGGCTGGGGGTGGCTACAGGAGACAGGGTGAGTCAGCGCAGGTCTGAATAGGGCTGTGCCTGCCTTCCACAATGCTGGCTCCACCTCCTGCCGGGCGGCTGAGCACTCTGCCCCACATTCTGAAAGGAAAGAAGGAGTCAGAAAAACAAAGTGCTCCAGGACTGACCAGAACTGGTTTTGGACTAGGCAGAGGCCTCTCTGCCTCCAGAGAACAAAGAGAATCAGGGTATAAGAGGGGCACCCAGACCCCAGGAAAATTAGATCACTTTTGGGAACAAGAAGAAACCTTTGCTGAGGAGCGGAACCAAGAAGAAACTGAGGAGAGACTATCCCTAAGCTGAAGTGCTGCTTGGGGGATTGGCCTGCAGTGGTTTGCCTGACTGCCAAAGAGAGGAGAAAGGAACTTTTGCTTTGCTGTGACTTTCCTCAACTTGTGAAGGATCTCCAAGGGCTTGGAAGAGAGCTTGCCCCCTGACCGAAGTCCCAGGACCATTGGACTTCACCCCTTTGTGAATTGCTGCTGGAAACCTGTTTCAGTGGCTACAGAGGTAGGGAGCTGTGACCGACTCTCACGACCGACTCGGTGTCCTGCAAGCACCGCATCGAAGCACCGTCTCGCCCTGCAACGCACGGCCCTGGTCTCACCGACTCCGTCAACGAGCCGCTGCCTGCACCGCATCGAGGGACAACGCGTCCTGCAACGCTCGCTACGCCGAATCGAACTGGTCCGACCGACACGGTCACTGCTGCTGAGTTCGAGTCCTGTGACCGCACCGGAGTTGGGCACCGCTCGCACGCTTTGCGACGCACCGCCCGACTCGCACCGCTGTCCGGACTGATCGACGCCAGCTCCTGAATCCGGCTCCGTCGCCGCACCGCAACCTGCCAGCACCGCATCGAAGCACCGTCTCGCCCTGCAACGCACGGCCCTGGTCTCACCGACTCCGTCTCGACGACGTCAACGAGCCGCTGCCTGCACCGCATCGAGGGACAACGCGTCCTGCAACGCTTCCATTTTTGCATCGCGACCGCGACGAACAGCCATCCGGCTCGCACGCCCGTGCCTGCCGCTTCAAGTAAAGGTACTGTGACCGAGTCTGTCTACGCTGTGTTGGCCCGCCTCGACGCGGTCAGCTGGATTTGTTAGACTTTGTTTGTTCTCGACATCGCCGTAGCCGGAGGAGGCTACCGACTCGCACAGAACCTTGAATTAAGCCTTTTGATCAGAACTAAGTATTCTTAACAGTATTGTGGATTATTTTTGTCGTTTATGGTCTTGTGATAAATCTATATAAAGTATACCTATTTTTATAAATATATAACCTGTGTGGTGTCCATTTGTAGTGTTGTCACTTGATTACTGTATGTGTTCACAAATGCTTTACACACTGCCTCTGAACTAAGCCTGTCTGCTCGTGCCAAGCTACCAAGAGGGTGAGCAGGGGTTATTTCGAGAGTGTACCTACTCTCCCTGACTAGACGCAAGGGTCCCTATTTGGACAAGGGTACATACCTCTGCCAACTAGAGACCCCCAAATCTAACATTGGTGGTCAGCGGTGAGGATTCTGGACTTGCATTTGTGACTCATGTACAGTGATTGGTGAACACTACTTAGTGAGTGCAGACCAAAACGCAACCACATACTTTAATAGCATTTTTTCTGGGATTTCCTATTTTTGCAAATGCCAAGTTCAGTCACTATGGAGAAACCAGCATCAGTAGCCTCTGTTGAATGTGATTGGGAAGAAGAGAGGCTAGAATGCTACACCCTTAAGCAGCTCAAGCAATTCTGCAAAAAGTTTAAAGTGTCCATGACCGGGATCTCCAGGAAGGAGGACCTCCAAAAGGCGCTGAGGGCCTGGGTCGAATCAAGGAGTGCCCCTGTGGAGGGGGCTGAGAATGCAGAAGGGCAGCTGGAGGGGCTATTGGGTCTAGGGGCTAGAAGACCACCTTCCCCAGTAGGTAGCAGTGTTTCTGCCAGAGGACTGTCTCCAGAGGAGTTGGAGGACAGGAAAGAGAGTAGGATGCACGAAATGGAGCTGACCAAACTCAAGCTGAATAAGCAGTTAGAATTCGAAATGCAAACAAGGAAATTAGCCCTAGAGGAAAAGAAAATGCAGTTTGAACATGAGAAAGTTTTGAGGGAGTTGGAATTGAAGGCCAAGAGCTTAGAGATTACTCCCTCTGGTGGCAGTGTACCGCCTGTGCCTCTTGAAGCTAGGGTGTATATTCCCAAAGATGTGGTGAAGGAGTTTTTAAAAATGACGACATAGGGCAGTGGTTCAAAGCCTATGAGGTAGCCATGTCTTCCCACCGGGTCCCTGAGAAGGATTGGGGAGCGGGGTTGTGGGGACGGTTCCTCAGTGAAGGGCGGGATACCTTGTTGGATTTGCCCTCTGAAGTCTATAATTCGTACAGCCACATGAAGGATGCCTTAATGACTAGATATGGTTTGACCCCTGAGCTTTATAGGCAAAGGTTCAGGAACTGTAGTAAGATTGAAAGCAGTACCTGGGTTCAATATGTGACCTTCTTTTGCAGAGCCTTGGATGGTTGGGTAAAGGGTAGCAAAGCGACTGATTTTCAGGCGCTCTTTGATTTGATTGCCTGGGAGCACTTGTCCGGTAATTGTTTTCCTGAGCTACGCCAGCACCTGATTGATAGTAAGCTGACTAACCCTAGGCAGCTTGTTGAGGAGGCGGACCGCTGGGTGAGTACCCGGGTCCACAAGGGTCACGTGGGAGACTCCGCCAAGGGTGGGCAGGGTCCCCAGCAGAAGAGTGGGGGGACAAGGGTAAACAGAAGGAGTTCCATAAAGGGCCCCAAAGTAGACCCCAAGGGAACCAAGGGAAAGGTTCCCAGCCTCCCCTGAGAAGAAGCCAGTGGCCCTGACAGGCCCCCTGTTCACCAGGGACCACTGGTATGTTACAAGTGTGGCGCCCCTGGCCACAAGGCAAACGATCCTCGTTGCCCTTTGCATGGAAAACCAGCACCCACCAGTGCAGTCCCCCGGCAGTTGGCTAGTGTAGCCCTGGGGGAGGAGTTGGGTGCCCAAGGTGGGGGGATCCCACAGTGTTTTCCCTTGTCTCATTAGGAGACTCTGAGATGGTCCCTAGGACCCCGCTGCCTGAGAACACTAAGAAATACAGGCAGTGGGTGACCATCAATGGCCATAGGGTGGAGGCTCTGAGAGACACAGGAGCCAGTGTGACAGCTGTCAAGTGTCACCTGGTGTCTAAAGAGCAGGTTATCCCTGATGCATTCTATCCGGTTGTTGCCGCTGACAACACAGAGAGTCACTGCAAGGTGGCTCAGGTTCCCTTTGAGTGGGGGGTCTCGGGTACTCTTCAAGTAGCTGTGAGGCCAGCCATGCCTGTTGACTGTTTGTTAGGGAACGATTTGGAGAGCTCACCTTGGGCTAAGGTGGAGCGGAGTGCGCATTTAGAAATGTTGGGCTTGCCTGATTGGGCATGTGTGACCACCCGGTCAATGGCAGCTAAAGGTGTTCAAGAGGACCTGGAGCCTGAGAGGGAGGCCCAGGTGCCTGCCGGAGAGAGAGGAGGCAGGGGGCGCGGAAACCGGCCCCCGAGGTTCCCACGGTCCAGGAGGAGGCAGACCCTGAGGGGGATGCCCTGGAACCTACAGGGGAACAGGTAGCTGAACTGGGGGACCTACCTGAGCTGACCCATTGGCAGCAAGAAGGAGGACCCTCCAGGGAAGAGTTCTGCAAGGAGCAGAACACATGCCCTTCTCTCGTGGGTCTGAGGCAACAGGCCACAGACCAGGCAGCAGGTGATCAGTCTGGATCACATTGGGTTTACTGGGAGAATGGTCTCCTGTATTCAGAGCCTAAGGTTGCTGAGCCTGGGTCAGCCCGTGTGCTGGTGGTACCCCAGCGCTTCAGAGCCTTCCTACTGGGGTTGGCTCATGATGTACCGTTAGCAGGACATCTGGGGCAGGACAAGACCTTTGACAGGCTTGTTACCCATTTCTATTGGCTCCCAGATGCGCAGGAGTGCCGCCACTCACTGCAGGACATGCCAGACTTGCCAGGCAAGTGGAAAAGTGGGAGGAAGCACAAGGCTCCTCTCCAGCCATTCCCTGTGGTCAGCACCCCCTTTGAACGGGTGGGTATTGACATTGTGGGGCCACTGGACCCCAAGACAGCCATGGGCAACAGGTTTATCCTGGTCTTGGTGGACCATGCCACCCGGTACCCTGAAGCCATCCCTCTGAGGACAGTGACGGCCCCCGTGGTGGGACGGGCACTGATGGGAATTTTCTCACGTGTGGGATTCCCTCAAGAGGTGGTGTCTGACAGAGGTACCAACTTCGTGTCCAAGTACATGAAGTCCCTGTGGCAGGAGTGCGGTGTAACTTACAAGTTCACCACTCCTTACCACCCTCAAGGAAATGGTCTGGTTGAGAGATTCAACCGGACCCTCAAGGGCATGATTATGGGTCTGGAAGAACCCATGAGGCGTAAATGGGACGTCCTCTTACCATGCCTGTTGTTTGCATACCGGGAGGTGCCACAGAAGTCTCTAGGGTTCAGTCCCTTTGAGCTCCTCTATGGACACCCGGTGCGAGGACCTCTGAGTTTGGTCAAGGAAGGCTGGGAGCAATCTCCCAGGAAACCTCCCCAGGATGTATACAGTTACATGCTGGCCTTCAGGAACCAGACTAGGCGTTTCAGAGAGCTTGCTGAGGCAAATCTGGAAGCCAGCCAGGAGGAGATGAAGCGGTGGTACGACCAGAATGCCACTCTGGTAGAGCTTCAGCCTGGTCAGAAAGTGTGGGTCATGGCCCCTGTGGAGCCCTGTGCGCTCCAGGACAGGTGGACCGGCCCTTTTACGGTGGTGGAGCGCAAGAGTCCAGTTACCTATTTGGTGGACTTGCAGTCTCCCAGGAACCCCTTGCGGGTCCTGCATGTGAACCGCCTGAAGCCCCACTTGGAGAGGTCCCAAGTGGGCATGCTCTTAGCTACAGATGATGGAATGGAGGAGGAGACCGAGCCTCTTCCTGACCTCCTGTCAGCCCGAGAGCAAGATGGATCAGTGGAGGGAGTAAACCTCTCTACCTCCCTGACACCTGAGCAGCAGGGTGACTGTCGCCAACTGTTGGGACAGTTCCCTGACCTGTTCTCCCTGGTTCCCAGTGTCACCCATTGGTGCGTCCATGATGTGGACACTGGGGACAGTCTTCCTGTGAAGCACAAGGCTTACAGGGTGACTGACAGGGTCAGAGCCTGCATCAAGGAGGAGGTCTCCAAGATGTTTGCGCTAGGGGTGATTGAGTCCTCTAACAGCCCTTGGGCCAGCCCCGTGGTCTTGGTTCCAAAAGCTGCCGCGCCTGGTGCCACACCAGAACTCCGGTTCTGTGTGGACTACAGGGGACTCAATTCCGTCACCAGGACTGACGCCCACCCCATCCCCAGAGCTGATGAGCTCATAGATCGGTTAGGGGCTGCGCGGTACCTCAGCACGTTTGACTTAACGTCTGGATACTGGCAGATCGCCTTGACTGATGGGGCAAAGAGAGGTCAGCATTCTCCACACCAGATGGGCACTACCAGTTCCGGGTGATGCCCTTTGGGATGAAGAATGCCCCTGCCACCTTTCAGAGGTTGGTCAACCAGGTGTTGGTTGGACTGGAGGATTTCAGTGCCGCCTACCTGGATGACATCGCAGTGTTCAGTGCCCGTTGGGAAGAGCATCTGCGCCACCTCTGGGAAGTGTTGATGGCGCTGCGGAGGGCAGGCCTCACAATCAAGGCGAGTAAGTGCCAGATTGGGCAGGGTTCTGTGGTGTACTTGGGACACCAGGTTGGGAGCGGCCAGGTGGCGCCCCTCCAACCGAAAATTGATACCATTCTGGCTTGGGAGCCCCCAAGACCCAGACAGAGGTGAGAGCCTTCCTAGGACTCACCGGGTATTACCGGAGATTCGTCAAGGGGTATGGCAGCATTGTTGCCCCTTGACCGAGCTGACTTCCAAGAAGCAGCCCAGGAAAGTGATTTGGACTGACGCCTGTCAAAAAGCTTTTGACACCTTGAAGACTGCCATGTGCACGGCGCCTGTGCTCCAGGCACCCAACTTCTCCAATGAGTTCATTGTTCAGACCGACGCTTCAGAGCATGGTGTAGGGGCTGTTCTATCACAGATCAATGAGGAGGGCCTAGACCAACCTGTAGCCTTCATCAGTAGGAGGTTACTTCCCCGGGAACAGAGATGGAGTGCTATTGAGCGTGAGGCATTTGCTGTGGTCTGGGCACTGAAGAAGCTGAGACCATACCTGTTTGGGACTCACTTCCGGGTTCAGACAGACCACAGGCCCCTCAGATGGTTGATGCAGATGAGGGGTGAGAATCCAAAGCTGTTGAGGTGGTCCATTTCCCTACAGGGGATGGACTTTACGGTGGAACACCGCCCTGGTACAGAACACGCCAATGCTGATGGACTGTCCAGATTTTTCCGCCTTAGCGATGAGAACTCCCTAGGGGTAGGATAGTTCTCCCCACATTTCAGCTGGAGGGGACACGTGTTAGACCTGGCATCCTTGGCGTGGGTCTCCTTCCATTTTTTCATAATGCCTCCACGGTTGCCGATATGTTTTTGCTGGACTAGATGCTCATGGGCACTTTGCCGCTGCTAATCAGTGCCAAAGTGCAAGTGCTCCCTATCGTTAATTGATACATGTATTAGTGACTCCATGATTGGATGATTGGTTTACTTGTCAGTCCCTAGTACAGTGCACTCAGTGTGCCCAGGGCTTGTAAATCCAATGCCGCTGGTGGGCTCGCAGCACTGGTTGTGCCACCCACAGAAGCGGCCTGTAAAATATGTCTCGGGCCTGCCATCGCAGAGCCTGTGTGCAGCCTCGGGCTGCCATGTCGACTTGGTGAGTACACCCACTTACCAGTCCCTAAACCTTCCCTTTACTGCATGTTGGTCACCCCTAAAGTAGGCCCTAGGGCAGGGTGCATTGTAAGTATAAGGTAGGACATGCCCTGGTGTGTGTGGCATGTCCTAATAGTGAATTACAGCCATTTTCGTTTTTCACTATTGCAAGGCTACCTGCTCCCCATAGGCCAGAATGGGCAGACTGACTATTACACCTTATAGTCAGAACTGACCCAGGGAACCTGGTAGAAAAACGAATTTAGTATGCCTGAACTCAGGATGATAAAATACATCTTTTAGTGAAGTTGGTTTTAACATTCTGTGTTCGAAAATACCACTTTTAGAAAGTGGGTATTTTCTTGCCTAACTATCCAAGCCTGCCTCTGCTAGGTTGTGTATTCCTTGTCTGGAGATTGAGTGACAGGGGCTGGGGGTGGCTACAGGAGACAGGGTGAGTCAGCGCAGGTCTGAATAGGGCTGTGCCTGCCTTCCACAATGCTGGCTCCACCTCCTGCCGGGCGGCTGAGCACTCTGCCCCACATTCTGAAAGGAAAGAAGGAGTCAGAAAAACAAAGTGCTCCAGGACTGACCAGAACTGGTTTTGGACTAGGCAGAGGCCTCTCTGCCTCCAGAGAACAAAGAGAATCAGGGTATAAGAGGGGCACCCAGACCCCAGGAAAATTAGATCACTTTTGGGAACAAGAAGAAACCTTTGCTGAGGAGCGGAACCAAGAAGAAACTGAGGAGAGACTATCCCTAAGCTGAAGTGCTGCTTGGGGGATTGGCCT
This sequence comes from Calotriton arnoldi, assembly GCA_963921515.1. NCBI lineage: Eukaryota > Metazoa > Chordata > Amphibia > Caudata > Salamandridae > Calotriton > Calotriton arnoldi. The sequence continues at coordinate 704,628 of CAWUFW010006519.1, read as the reverse complement.
GCAGTGGTTTGCCTGACTGCCAAAGAGAGGAGAAAGGAACTTTGCTTTGCTGTGACTTTCCTCAACTTGTGAAGGATCTCCAAGGGCTTGGAAGAGAGCTTGCCCCCTGACCGAAGTCCCAGGACCATTGGACTTCACCCCCTTTGTGAATTGCTGCTGGAAACCTGTTTCAGTGGCTACAGAGGTAGGGAGCTGTGACCGACTCTCACGACCGACTCGGTGTCCTGCAAGCACCGCATCGAAGCACCGTCTCGCCCTGCAACGCACGGCCCTGGTCTCACCGACTCCGTCAACGAGCCGCTGCCTGCACCGCATCGAGGGACAACGCGTCCTGCAACGCTCGCTACGCCGAATCGAACTGGTCCGACCGACACGGTCACTGCTGCTGAGTTCGAGTCCTGTGACCGCACCGGAGTTGGGCACCGCTCGCACGCTTTGCGACGCACCGCCCGACTCGCACCGCTGTCCGGACTGATCGACGCCAGCTCCTGAATCCGGCTCCGCCGCCGCACCGCAACCTGCCAGCACCGCATCGAAGCACCGTCTCGCCCTGCAACGCACGGCCCTGGTCTCACCGACTCCGTCTCGACGACGCCAACGAGCCGCTGCCTGCACCGCATCGAGGGACAACGCGTCCTGCAACGCTTCCATTTTTGCATCGCGACCGCGACGAACAGCCATCCGGCTCGCACGCCCGTGCCTGCCGCTTCAAGTAAAAGGTACTGTGACCGAGTCTGTCTACGCTGTGTTGGCCCGTCTCGACGCGGTCAGCTGGATTTGTTAGACTCTGTTTGTTCTCGACATCGCCGTAGCCGGAGGAGGCTACCGACTCGCACAGAACCTTGAATTAAGCCTTTTGATCAGAACTAAGTATTCTTAACAGTATTGTGGATTATTTTTGTCGTTTATGGTCTTGTGATAAATCTATATAAAGTATACCTATTTTTATAAATATATAACCTGTGTGGTGTCCATTTGTAGTGTTGTCACTTGATTACTGTATGTGTTCACAAATGCTTTACACACTGCCTCTGAACTAAGCCTGTCTGCTCGTGCCAAGCTACCAAGAGGGTGAGCAGGGGTTATTTCGAGAGTGTACCTACTCTCCCTGACTAGACGCAAGGGTCCCTATTTGGACAAGGGTACATACCTCTGCCAACTAGAGACCCCCAAATCTAACAGGCTGACACTGGGGACTGGTGTGAGGAGCAAAAGGCACTGATGGGAGGTGGTCTAAAGGCAGACACCTTTCCCCAGTGTCAGACATCTTGAAAGTACATAGCCACTCACTGTTAGGAAAGCATATTTCAAGGTTGGATGGTTGGGCTGGGTGGGAAGGTGTATGTAGGACTGGGCCTGATGGGAGTCCGAATAACAGAAAATACTCCTCCACACACACAGCACAACCACTTGGGGGCTATGTCTACCTCACAGTGAGTTCATGTGTACTAGCAAGATGGCAGACACTGGGGACTGATGTCTGAACCTATCACAACTACCATATTTACCTCTGCGCTACAAGCACCAACCACCAGTGACAAATATCTTGAAAGTACACTTACCAACATTGTCTGGACAACACTCTTCCTGGTGGCCTGGTGGGGCTGGGTGGGAGGAGGGGTATAAGTCTTACAATTAGAGCATAAGCATACAAACCTCAGTTTATCAAAGTTCTTTGCCACAAAATGGCAGAAAGCACAGTTTGTGAACTCATCTGACTATGGAGTCAATGTACAAAATACATGATCTGTGTAGGCACAAAGCTAATCAGTCACACATTTTGCTACTCACAGCCATTCACATGTGTATAATGAGATGAGAACAAGAAGCATCTCACTCACACATTCCCAAAAATATCTGGGAAAATGAACAGACTGTGAGTGTGTAGGCAGCCACACCAATGTGACTGCTAAAGACATGCACTAACCCCAGTACGCAGGCCTCAAAGATACCTACATTGGGAGAGAAAGAGTACATATGTCACTGTGAAAGTAAAGATGTGGATAACACCAACCCACCTGTGTTATTCACAGGGTGTCACAAACCAGTCAATGTCTTTGGACAAGTAATGTCAACTAAACACAACATGTCCATTTATGCACATAGGTGGACATGTCCATCAATCCACATCTTGTCCGAAATACATTGTACTAAAACAATATAGGCCAGCATCATGGATGAAGGAGGCCAATCTACCTAAATAAACTCATCATTAGGTTCAGTAGCCTATGTAATGGGTATGATTTGTGGGGCAGTGGATATTCACATCAATCATTGCGTCATTTATGTAACCACAAGGTGAGCAGGGAACACCACCGGAACCAACCAGGACAGCCAGTCCCAGACTCTGGTCAACCCAGAGCTCTCCGGCGTAGATGTCTTTCAAACATCGTCGGACGATGAGGAACAATCTGGCCCATCAGGTTTGGCGCACCCCGCAGCACCAGCAGCGGCTACATCAGGATCCCCTGTGACCACTCCCGCCTCAGCTGACAACACCCAGCTGACTCCTACCCTCATGGACACAGCAGCCCACACACACAACCGACAGCACAGCAACACACGGCACTCTGAAGTTGGCGGACAACAACATCCCTATCAACGAGGAAGGAGGCTCAGTGTTGACTGTGACACCAATAACTGGTCCTGCTCGGGTGGGTAGGGTTGGTGGGAGGGGCCGTGGGAACTGGGGCCATCATACAGCTGGTGCTGCTGATGAGGAGCACCCAAACATCTTCAAAATCCTCCACGCCTATGAGGGTTGCCAAGGAGATTTTGGCCAGGTCGTTGGGATCCTCAGGAACATTGAACAGCAGCAGGCAGCCCAAAATGAAAAACTGGACATGTTCATGAGCAAAATTGATGACATGACTGCGGTGCACAGGGACATTGTCACCTGCCTCCTCCAGATTGCTAACAACATGTCCACACCTCCTTGTGTGCCCACAACATCCAGTGCATCAACATCTGCACAAGCCACAGGGAGGGATGTGGACTCTGTCTGAGAGCCCCCAGCACCGCCGCTGCCTGCACCTGAGGGTCCCCCCGAAAAACGTAAAAAGGGTCGTCCGAAGGAGAATCCTTGAGAGACAGATGGCTATGCATCACCCCCAGGAAGTGACACACTGCCATTTTATTTCCTCCATTGTGTGCCAAGCGTTCACTTTGTTGACTGTCATTGAACTGTTCCACATTAGCTGGAGGGTCTAAGTTGGACTTTGGACTCAAATAACTGTGGATTTACTTTTGAAGACTTCATCTACAAACAGTACCAACTCCTCTCTGCACTTTGTTTTTTATTTTTTGTTGAGCACTCCCCCATTGTGTAGTTTGTAATCATTACATCATGCACTAAAATAAATCACTTTGCACAAAATACTTGCTCATGTCGTGACTTTGAATCCCAAATGTACAGATTGAAGTGACGCACAAAATCACAAAGAAGAAAGTGTCAACAACATTGGATAAGAAATCACTTCAGAAATGTTAACTACTGGCTTGTGAGTAAATGTACCCTGTCACAGCATGATAGATAGACACAACCAGGTTATCACACAACCCATAGCACATGGTACTGATTCAATTTAAGTCTACTATCGAAAAAGACATCACCATTTGCAAGCACAAACAACAGTCATTGTGAGCAAAACAGATCATCATGGAATAGATTTTGTTTCGGAATAATCTTTGGATGTGTGAAAACAGACAAGGCACACCTCAAAGTGGAGCACAGGTTTATTCTCCTGATACAACCTTGCGCCTTATCCCAAAGTCAAATCACATCACACAGTAACAGATTGCTCACAAGTAAAAAGAAATGACCATCAGTTCAGGAGGAAGTGCGTGCCAGGGATTTCCACAACTGTTCAATGTTGGAGTATGTCCCAGCATCATGGGTCTGGTGAGGTCACAACTCTGCAGTTGGCATGGCAAAGTACCCTGGTAAGGAGAAACCTAGAACAGAGTCAGGAACACAGGACTAAGGTAGTTACATTTTGCAAACTATGTCATCTGAAGCACAAGATTTACAGTGTGGAAACTAGCTGGGATTCATGGTAACTCTGTACATGTTAACATGCCCATTTAAAAAACCCATCTTACAAAAAACGTCAGGACAAGTATCAGACACTCACAAGCATACATACACATTGTCCACCAGCAACACAACAACAAACAATTGGGGGTAGTAACCTCCTCTCATTGCATACTTACACTGATGTGAAAAATTTGTGGATAAGCTGTTGTCTCAAATCCATGCCATCATAATCATCACCACTGTCATCATGTCCCAGTCCTGGAGCCTGCCTCGCTGGCAGCTGCTGGTCTCCATCGTCCTGTATGAGAGGTATTTCCTTCCGTATAGCCAGGGTGTGGAGCATGCAGCAAGCTGTAATGATCTTGCACATATTCAATGGGGCATATTGGAGGGCTCCTCCTGTCCGATCCAGACAGCAGAATCTTGTCTTCAGGAGGCCAACAGTCCACTCCACGACTCGCTGGGTCCTACCATGGGCCTCATTAAACCGCACTTCTGCAGGGGTGACTGGGTTACGGAGTAGTGTCAGTAATCAAGTCTGGTTTGGGTAGCCAGAGTCTCCTACATTTAACACAGAAAAAAGATTCAGTTGTCTGATAACAGAACACTATCTGACATACAATCAACACACACCACAACATACACATGCCACATCACCTACCAACAAGCCAGACACAGTCAGGTTGCAGCTGAAACATCAAATGGGGGATGATGCTATTCCTCATGATATATGCATCATGTGCCAATCCAGGTAAATGTGCACAGACGTGGGAGATGGACATGTCAGCCAAACATACCACCTGGACATTGATGGAGTGGCAATGTTTTCTGTTGCGATACACCACCTCATTTGCCGGTGGTGGGATCAATGAAACCTGGGTGCCATCAATAGAGCCAATGACATTGGGTATCTGTCCCAAGACATAGAATTCCCCCTTGATGTCTGACAACTCTCCAGGTGTCGGGAACTTTATCTACTGGTCCAGGTTACACAGCAATGCCTCCAAAACATCACGAAGGACTTGGCTGAACGTAGTTTGTGACATTCCACCAGATGTTACCTCTGTGTATTGGAATGAACCGGTGGCAAAGAAATGTAAGGCTGCCATAACCTTCACTTTGGGCATCCGTGCAGTTGGATACGTGAGACCAGGCTGCAGACGAGGTGACAACTGCTCAGACAACTGTTCAATTATTTGCCTGGTGAATCGGTATTTCCTGATTATGTCACTTTCTTCCATGGTCTATAGGTCTGGAAAGGGCCTGTAGACTGGAGGTCGTCTGCGATACCTATGTGTAGAGTGTAAACACAGTTGGTGTCAGGTCACAATGTACAAAGCAACATGCATTGAGACAAACAGAACATGAAATGTGAACATAACTGAAGCTACTGAACATTAGAAATACAAATTTCAATTAAAAAGGCTGACCTTAGATACATATCACAGCATCAGTACCCTTCCCAGACAAGTTACCAAGGTATTGTGACACAGCAATTAGAGTGCTGTAGTGTATAAATCTCTACAATTACAATTACATGGTTCAAAGGTACACATAATAGGATCATGTAATGCCATAGATGTGTGACACCTGATACACACAGCATCTCACAATGTTAATCATGCCCACCACTGTCACAGGGTGGACACTGTCATGTTGTCATGTCTACATTACACATACAAAGAAGCGCTACCTATGCGTCCCCCGTTTTGCCAAAGCGAGAATGGGGGGCAGAACTTTCGAGGTGGGAACCTCTAGATGCTGGAATGACCTGCCCCTCCAACTTCGTATGATGCACTCTGAACAGGAGTTTAGAAAGGCCTTGAAGACCTGGCTGTTTACCCGCAGAGATTAGTTATCTGCTGGCATGGCTATGTTGTTATCCGCGTTAGCGCCGGGACACCTCAGTTGAGGTAGCTGCGTGCTCTATAAATGTCTCTTATTATTATTATATTATTACAATCACATACACAAACCATGTACAATGTAGGAGTTGCAAATATATGTAACAACATCATCCACTTAAGTCTGGGACACACAGATAGACTCGTAATTCACATTACAATCACAAGCTGATGTGACTGAATAATGTCACTGTCTACTCATCCAAAGGTAAAAGCTTTATACATTACTTACATACAAATCATTTACAGTCTGAAATCACTACAATTGCACAATGGTTCACACAGTCCCCAATGCAGTGAATATTTCAAGAATGCACTTGTACATCCCCAAAAAGTAATTGGCACTGTGACCAAACCTAGGCGGGTAAATGGTTTACTTTTGCATCATGGTATTAGCCTCTAAATCAGTGTACCATGTGGCCCTCAAGGTTAGCTCCTCATGGGAGTGTGTCCTATTCATTTAAAGGCCCATTTAATTTTGAAAAACACATGTAATGCACATAAATACAACAATCACAGAAGTGTCTGCCCTGCCATTGAAAGGACGCGGTAGCCTCATCCGAACCGATTCGGACACAGCCATTGACTGCAAGTTGTTATGGTGACAGACGCACGTTTCGCTTCGTATTCTCATCTCGTGGAAACCGACTCGGTAACCTCCCATCACCAATGTATCAAAGTCACGCGCGGTCTGATGATGAGTTTTTGAATGTCGCGGTAGCTGTGTTGTCTGCAAGCGATGTAATGCATTGGACCGATTCGGAAAATGCGAGCGATGCGAACCTATCACTTTGGCTGCATGGATTTAAGACAGCCTCTGCTGTTTAGATATAAGTCTGTTCCCTAGAGACTTCACTTGCCTGTGCTACCAGCATCATTCCTGCACCTCCCCATCTCTCTGCTGCTGTTACCACATCCTCTGGGAGCTACTATGGCACGTACAGTGTTCAGGGCCCCAGCTTTCACTGAGGAGGAGAACCAGGCCCTGCTGGACGCACTCCTGCCACTGTACAGCCATCTGTATGGCAAACCAGAGGAGCAGGTGAGTGTTGATGACTCTGCATTTTCATTGGACATGTGCAATTACCATGCACTACTAGCATTAGGAATCTCATAGGCAAGCATCGAAATTGTGTTTTTGTAAGTTTAACAGTGTTTAGGGAACTGTTCAGGGCAGGTACACTGCTGTAGAAGTGTGTGTACTGGGGTAAACATCTTATCACTGTTCTCTTGGGATGGAGTCATCATTGAATACAGGACAACTGCACATAATGCCATATGCCTACCCCTTAGACATTATTGCCAATCTGACCATGACCTATGTGTACAAGTGTCTGACTCAGAAACATGTTGCATGTGTACTAAGGGTCCGTCACTATGTCATCCTTACAGGTCAACTCCCATCAGACGGCCAAGATGTGGAGGACCATCGCCCGGAAGGTGTGCGACGTGGGGTTGGACATTCGGCGCAACCGTCATTGCCGCAAGAGGTGGCAGGACCTTTGTGGCTGGACCAAGAAGATTGCTGAAGTCCAGCTGGGCCTGTCACTTCCAGGCATGAGGAGCAGGCACCAAACCCTGACCCCCCACATGCTCGGCATCCTAGCGGTGGTCTTCCCTGACCTGGATGGGTAGTTGAAAGCCAAACAGCAGCAAGGAGGGGGTGAGTATGTGCCTTGTTGCACAACTTTTTTAACCATGCATGATGTAGTATCTTAGCCTCCTGGCCCTTTTATAGGTCATAAGTCAGCCAAACCCACTGTTAATTTTGTTTTTAATGCATATGCAGAAGTTTCATTAGATGCACAGTTATGCCCCTTTCATCAGGGACATGTGAGGAAGTTATGTTCAGGGTAGTGACAGTAGTGCCATGCTCATGTGATCAGCACAAATTACAAAAACATGTGCATGGGGATAACTTACAGCAGTAGTGCGATACCTCGACATGTGTCAGCACATTGACTAATGTATGAGCCTGTTCTCAGTGTGGTTTCAACAAATCTGTGCAGTGTGTTGTTATTGGAGCACTCAAGTATGGAAAGCCCATGCTATACATCCCGGCTGCATGTGTTGTCTATGTTGAGGCCTTGGTGAGTTTTGCTTGATCAGTGTGCCAATGTTTGGTCCCAGCCATGCTGCTCAGCATAATCAAATGTATCCCATGGGACAATCACAGCTATGCTAACTCTGATCACATGTCACACTGGCCTTACATATGATCATGTAGAGTATCCCATTCTCTCCATTCAAAAGAGTGAGTCCATGTGTTTAACTCTGTAAGAGTCACAACACATGCCATTCAGTGTCGAACACAGGTGGTCACTGGTGAAAACATGGCTGGAATTGTAAGGTTTGATGTTAGATACACATTCACAACAGTTGACATGTGTGTAAATGCTCTTGACCATTCATACTTAAGGGTTTTGTAAACCATGTGTATGATGCATCACTGTCAGATTGAGTGATGTCAAATGTGCATCATTTTGGAAAAAGTTAATAAATTGAGATGGGAAATAAGAGCAATGTAAGCTGTGGAAAGTGTGCAATATGTCTAATCGAAGTGAGGGACAATCAGACTTGGGCCATACAAATGGGAACTTCAGCAGTCTGCACAGGATTGGTACACAGTGTTGACTGGACTCATGAAGAATATAGGTTCAGTACTAATAGTCTGTACATACAATGCACCCAGACATGCCAGTGGCATGGTGTTCCACCTGAAACATTGTGAAGATGCAGTCATCAGACTTGGAAGTGTGTTGACCATTTTTCACATCTGAAAATGGTGACCTGTTTACAATGTGTACAATATTCTGATTCATCTTCATGACACTGTGCATAGATGACACAAGACAGTGTGCCACTTGCCTCTCACCCTAGCTATGCCTACTACCTTGGCGTCTCCACAATAAGAGTCAGATGTGTGACCTGACAGTAGAGAACCTAAGTCACAGGACAAATTAGTACAATCACTGTTATCTGTGTGACATGTCTCATGCAATGACTACGCAATATTCATGTTTGATATGGAAGACATTTGACCTATAACATTTGAGCCCATGGTTCACAATCTGATGACTAGGGATTGCACAATGGATACCATGTCTCAATTTGATTGTATGAATCCTATTCCCATTGTGAGGTCTAAACTCCCTTGTATGAGATGAGACAGGTATGTCAGGACACAAGACCATCAGGAGCAAAAGACGATACATCACCTGCTACATAGTGAAGTAGTTCACATTGTGGTTGTGTCATTTGATGTTGATACACCCAATGTTTCAGATAACATCATATGTGAGGGAGCAATGGTTAACTGGCAGACTAACAAGTGCCATGTATGTTAATGTAGCAAGAGGTAATGGCAGTAGTCATTATGATGTATTTGTTTGATCTGTGAAGATTTGTGATGTTACCTATGTGTCAAGTACATACGGACGGCTTATGTGATTCTTTTTCATTCTTGTTCACAGCATCATCAGCGGCCAGCAGAGGAGGCAGTGCCATGGATATAGGGGAAGCAATTTGTCAGTCTGGGTCCAGTGATGAGTCGGAGGAGGAAGGACCCAGTGGCGCGGAGGGTGAGGGGAGCCTCACTGAGGGCAGCTCAGAGACATCAGCAGGCTCTGAAGCAGAGTACAGCTCCAGTGAAGACTCCCTTGTGTTGGTGGAGGAGACAGGGACTGGATCCTCTATATCAGAGTCCACCACCACCACTACCATCTCCACCCTCCCTGCTGCTCCCTATCCCACTGTCCGTGGCTGCTCCCCTAGAAGGGGACCCATCTCCTTTGAGCCAGGCACCTCACCCCCTGCCCTTGTCTCGCCTGCTGCCCTGAGTATGGAGGCCATTGACATCCTGAGTCAGATCTCTGTGGGGCAGACATCAGTGCTGAATGCCCTCCAGGTGCATACCAATTATTTGACACAAATGGTATCATTCATGGAGGGCATTCACTCAGACATGTTTGCCCAACACATATCCAATCAGGCTCTGGCCTCCACACTGACGGCAGCAGTGTCCCAGCTCCAGCCATCTGTCCCCCTCCTACCTCTTCCCCATCCACTGTCCCAAATACCCTACTTGACCCAAGCACATGCAAACACACACATGCACACACCTCAACAGCCACACGCAACACACAAACACAAGGAGAAACCCACACACACGCACACTCAGGAGACACACAGCACACTCACCACCAGGGACATACCAGCAGATGACACGCATGCATCCACAGACACTCCGCAGATGTCAGAACCCCCAGCCTCCACACCCCTTACCCTTGCCTCTCCTGTTTCCCCCTCTGCCCAGACACTCTACCTCTGTGACCTTGGCCTCTTCCCTACCGACACCTCCAAACCCCCCCCAGAAGAAGAGGCAATCCACCCCCCTGGACCAGGCATCTGAACCTGCCGCCCACCCCCCGCTGAGAAAAAAAAGCCCAAAACAACCCACCCCCCAATCCACCCAGCCTGCCAAGCCCAAACCACCTCCACCAGCCGAGCTCAGCCCAGTACCTCCAGCACCAAAAAAACCCTCCCAAAAAGTCACTCCCTATCCCTGTCTACACCGTAGAGCATTACACCATCCCCAAAATGGTCAAACCAAGCCTATCCCCCCTCATTCAAGCCCTCACACTACAGCTGCCCCTCCCTCCGTCTGAGCCTACCACTGCAGTGGACCCAATGCCCCCTCAATCTGACCCAACCACTGCAGTGGTCCCACACATACCTCCTGATCCCATCCCTCCCAAAACCCAACCCAGTCCTCCCTGGTTTTGTCCCTTTGGTGCCTGGCCTACCCCCTAGATGCCCCTCCCAGGGGGGGTGACCCCTTGCAGGATTTGTGCAGGCAGGAGTCGATGGGCAAGATGTGTGGGCCCATTAAGCCTATGGACATTTTTGGACTGGCCATTGGCCTTCTATTAGTTATCTGCTTATTCATGCATAATAAAGCATGTTCACAGTTTTTTATTTCTGATTTATGTGTCCCCCAAATAGTTTTTTAGTTAACTGTAAAACATGTACAAATAGTAGTGTAAGTATACAATGATGTTAGTATGGCATGGATTGCATATGGTCCATGAGGTGTCTACATTTGCTGTGTGTCATCATCCACATCAGTTTTGGGTATGAGTGTGACATGAAGTCACAAACCTTTTCTCTTTTACATCACAGTTGCACATAGCACGTGCTTTCATATGTCAACATAGTGCAAGTGTCTCAAAGTGCAACGGTTTAGGAGAAGCAGGCTGCATATGTTTGTGATGTGCAGAAAGACACCTGTCTCATCAATACACCTGGGTACATATGGAGTTTGACTACATGCTAGTGACTTTGGACACACCCATGAACACAAAGTGATGTTACAATACTTGTATGTGACTTGATAGTGGTGGACCCATGTCTGTGTCTTCTTTATATCTGGTAGACTAGTGGCAATGAGAACCTTGCTACAGGTGGCAGGCCACTGTGGGCAAAGTCCCTTCATGGCTGTGTACTCATCTGATGCATTTCCTGAGCACCTGGTGAGTGTAAGGTGAGCAGTATTCTCACTGTCTTCCGACCCTGTTGCCTCCAAGGACTCCACTTTCTGCGGAGATTCATGTTTGGCAAGGTGTGCGTGGTCTTAATAGTCCATTGCTTTCTAATTTATGTGTCAGTCATGCCAACCTGCTTTTGTTTGGGGACGTCACGTGTATGGTGTGTTTTGTCTGTCCAAACTTGGATTTCATATTTACAACCACACACCAGCCGCAGTTGAGCATATTAATTGTGTGTGTTTTGTCATTTGTGGATGACTGACAATGTGGTCCTTTAAAGCTATGCTTGATGCTGTTCCAGATCACACAGAGCTGAACTAGGAGTGCTGTTATGTCTGTTGGATTGCCCTTTGCTACATCTGGTAAGCCAAGTAGACAGTGAGTGCACAGAAGTGTTGTGGGTCCATCTGCTGTGCAGATGCTACAGGAGCCAGTGTCACATTCATGCTCTTAGTTGCCACACAGGGGAGGATGTGTATTTTCGAATGTGAGGCCTAGCTGCAGATGTCTTATCCAAGGTTCATGTTGCATGTGCTGAGCTTGCCTAAACAAGGGTAAAGGTGAGAGAGACTAGTGTTTCCAATTTTGAAATGGAGTGGAGATTCATACGTCATGGTGGCAGGACAAATTTAGTGATTGTCATAGAGTGTAAGGTATGAGTTAAGTTAATAGGCAGTTATTGTGTAGGAGACGTGAGGTAGCCACATTGTCCCAATGTGAGTGGTTAAACATACGGGGGTGCGAATCTGAGTATGTAAGCTTGAGACTGGTTAAATCCTGTGCAAGGTTTGGTATGAATAGGTTGATGTGATAGGGGTATAACCAGTTAGACACGGTTGGATTCTGGCAGGAGGTGAGAGCTGTAGTCTGTGTCACTACGGTGAGAGATGACTTTAAAAGGGCAGTTTCAATGAGTGAGGATAGTTGTTAATGTGCATAAGTCAATGAGGGTATGGAGCATGGAAGTCATATGTGGATGTGACGGGGCTACAGTGAGACAAGGTTAAAATTGTCATTTGTAACAAAGTGGATAAGTGTATGTAAAGGGTATACACCAGTTGTGTAATTTAGGGTGCTGAACGGTGACGTATGAGGTGTTGTATAGTTGATGTATGTTGTGTTTGAATCTGTGGATGCATTTCTTTTAGAAATGACAATCTGTAGAACTTAAGCAGAGTATGGTGGGTGTATGTTGATATGCAAATGGCTGAGGACATATTCATTGAGCAATGTAAGTGTCTTGTTGTGAGATGTGGTGATGTGTTAAGTGAGCATGTCAGAGTGGGCTGTGATGCTACACGTTGCGATATGATTGCAGTCCAAGACATTGCTGAGGGTGCAACTGTTGATGAGAGAGGTCCATTTTACATGTTACGTTTGACATCTGCTGAGGAGGTGATGAGTACAGTACATTGTGTACAAGTCATGTATGTGAGAGGTGTTGTGTACATAGTGATGAAGAGTGGTTCTGTGAATGTAGGTGTAGATGTAAGAAGGGCAGCACAAGTGTGAGATTGTAAGAATCAGGTTGGAAGAGTTTGAGTACAATGCTTGAGCTTGTGGGGCAGACATGCTTTTCCATCTAGATGCACCAAAGAGTGCTTATTACATGTTTGTGTGTGTATGATAGTTTTGAGAGCTGAGCATGTACTTTGAGGTGAATGTGAGAGGGGTCATACGCACACAAGTAGAGTTCATGCTGGCCATGAGGTAATGTTGAAATGTACATATATGTAGATTATGTGTATGTAAGTACGCAAAAACAGTTATCAGATGAAATATGAGGATGTAGCATGTGTTTGCTGCAGCTTCCTGTCTGCCACTGAATGTTTATGACTGATTGTTGTAAAGGCCGCTCGGCGTACACTGGCATATGCAAAACCTATTTTCCTCACAGGACAATTTTCCTCCACCTAGCCTTGCCTTGTCTGAGTTGTGTGTGGGCAGCTGAGGGGAGTTAACCTTTGTAGGTAGTTATAGTCACTGATTGGTCATACTTGCCCTTGCTTACTGCCCTTGGATGAAGGTGGTGATTGCTTATATTGTAATGTCATGATGCCGGAACATTGGATAAAAGTACATTGCTTAGAGGGCTATAGCCCCCTCAAGTGAAGGGTCAATGATGTGTGTTGTGATGCCACCTGGGGTCAGTCTACTCCAGAAATACATCCCCACACTACACAGTAGACTACACACACATGATTATTATTGGCATTCTGACTTTGAATGTTAGAGGTATGGGGACACCAAGGGAGATGGACACATTGTGATGATATATCTGGTTCTGCTGAGAAAAATATATTGCGCTGTATGCAAACACACATGTGACACTGAAACATTACACTGTCAGGTTAACCAATACACTCTTACCTGCAAGAATCCTGTACTCTTACCTGTAAGGTGTTTTGGCAGGTTTTCGCAGAGATGCTATGAGCCAACCTCCCAGAACCCCTATTTGTTAACCAGTGATTCATATTAAGACACTATGGCTACGTAAAGGAAATCAGGGAGGACGGCCGGATTCGTACGCTGACAAATTCCTGTTGTCGACCTGCGAGGCAACAAGAAATAGTTTTGAGAGTGTGATCTAATGAGTAGTGCTATTAACTCTACAATTCCTACATTACATTGAGAATATGCGTGATATAAAAGTCCTACCTGCAATCTATAGGAATTGGGCGTGGCGTCCTGGAAGTCGTCGCGTGATGGGGTGTCGTCCTCGAGGGAGTAGTCACAGTACAAGTGTCTGTAGTGATGAGGATGATGCTGTTCCTGTTTTGTTTCTTCCCTATGTGCAAGAAAACATAGTATGAACTTTTATTCTATTACCCAAAAGGAGTAAACCGCAATGTGACCCGTTACAAAACTTTGAGTTTGGTTCTTCTTGTCACCTATTACTTACTATGCTTTATCTGGGTAAATGGTTCATCACGCGATTCTGTACTTCAGAGATTCTGTACTTCAGAGAATAAGGAAATAATATAACAAAAAGAACATAGAGCAAGGCAACACTATAAAGTCTTTACTTGAATAAAGTCTGTTATCTTCTAAATCTTTTCTTTAGCGTAGAAAAGGTTTTCCAAAAATTGTTCTTTATCTTTTGTTAATGCACGCTGATCTTTACTGATGTCTTGCGATGGGCGCCTTTTGAATATTAAAATAAAGAAATAACGTAGCTTTCTTTTGTTGTTTCTGCAGGATTCCGGATGCTGCCAACGAACGTTGAAGTCTCTGGGAAACTGGCGAAGCTCACCAGGTAAGACGAAGATGTCCTCACGGAAATGGTCGGAAGGCTAAGCGCCTTCTGGAACTTGGGTGTGGCATTATATAGGCATGCCACACCCGAACCGCACCCAAGACTGCCGTTACGTTCGCATGCGTTAAGACGTGAAGCAACGTACAGCCGATTGAAGTCTTTTTCTTTGTCAGCGGGTAATGCGCGCGTTAAGCGCAAAACGTTCACAGATCTCTTTAAACTTTGGAAGCATTATTCAGCGATTGTTTTGGGAACTCATTCAAAAGACACGACTATAATGATGATGACCATGAACACACTAAGCATTGGCAAAGGTTGTTATATACAAGTACCTAAGTAAACAGACATCATTCTTTTACATGCTATGTATATAACATAAAAGTAATAACACAGTATTCTTCACATAAACATACCTTCGGAGTGCTGGAATGCACAGGATAGGGGTGGGTTTTTGATTGGGAAATATCTACTGAGTATAAAGTAGGAAACAGTGTCTTATGTAGACTCTATATTTGTTATAACAGTCTGGCTTCAAGCACAGGTTCATGAAAGTCTGGCTTCAAGCACAGGTTCATGACATACACCCAGTTCCAATTAGTGTTTGCATTGACAATATTTTGCAACCTCTAATCTGGTTTGGCAAGGGTAGCCCTTTTGTGTGTCCATGGGGGCTCCTATTTTGCCCATTAAACACTGCCCTAGAGCGTGAGGGCAATATGTCTTTGTGGAAGGTCTCCTTGACATTTTCATAGTTTTTGAGACAGTGTTTCAGTGCCAAATGTGTACAAAGCAGACTTCATTCTGCACATATACCTCATCCTCAAAAGATGTACCCATATCCCCTGGCTTGAGGATCGCTATGTCGATTGTGTTTGGGAGCCACAGATTGAGCCACCCCCCTGGCATCCTCACCAGTGCTGGCAGCTTATCTTACACGTAAGGCTGTGCACTGGTCCCTCCAACACTGTTGGTGGATCCTACATCCTGAGACTCATGCGTACTCCTACTACTCTGCAGGACACAATCTGCACATTCAAAATGGGATTATTATTTTGCGGCACACACGACAGCCTGAGGAGCTAGATGCAGAATTGCTGTGAATGACATTCTCTGAAGATGACCGTGTACACATACAGATTGGGAGATGTGTGCAGCTGCCCCAGTCCATACATGGTGACTGTATCCTACCTTGTTGTTGGCCCATGCTTCTTTCAAAACCAAGATCGATTTTGTCTACAAATATTTCAATGACGAACGTGACACAACCACTTGTAGGTTGTTGTTTTGGGAAGCACTGAAATCAGTACAGAGTGGCTGGGTCTGTGGAGTAGTGTGTTGTCTGGGCCAATATCCTCTGATCTTTAATGTACACAGAGGCATCACAATGTCATTCTTTTGTGAGTACAGTGGGGTTCTGTTTCCCTGCAATGTTTCAGTGTGTGCTATGGTGGACTCATGCATTAACTTTGTGATACATACATATGTGTGGTTATGGCAATTCCTGTTCCACCGTCAAAAGTGTGTTTCTAATAGTATTTGGCTGGCTAGGTGTACCTACCTGATGATGACATTCCCTCATTGGACATGCACAACATGCTATGGACCCATGGTCGGATTGGGATCAGAATGATGCTCGGGCACTCTGAATGTAATTGGAAAACATTCTGTGATCATCTCTCATTGTAGCCTCTGTGCTTTTATCTGTCAAGGAGGGAGGTTTCACAAGGGCACACTGCTGCTGATCAAGGAGGTGGTGTGTAGGTTAGACTGTCCATATGAGACTTGCCTTCCTGCAAAGACCCTACATACAGCGCAACCTCCCTGCTCCTGCCATGCGGGTGGGGGAGATGACACTGCTTCTGTCAAAGCTCGCAAGGCAGTGCACCAAGGTCAGTATGCTCCAAAGGCTATCCCAGCCTCAATTTACAGCACAGCTGGTGAGCGGACAACATACTTGCGACACATTGCAATGGCCTAGTGGGGACTGGGGAAGGAGTCAGTCTCTTGGTGTGGTTTACAAAGGCCCCAAAACCGTGGGCCACAGTTGACCCTGGTGCACCGGTCCATCGACCAATGTCCAATTTCTGTTATAGCCAATCCAAGCCTATAACTATAACTCAACACCCATAGGGCTCTATGGGCTTCAGCCCCCCCATTGTGTGTGTCAGCCCAGGCTGAGACAGCTTCCACACACACACACATACAGTCCTTGAGCTGCTGTGGGTGGCTGGTCTGCATGTTTGTGCATCAGCACCAGAGTATTTTACAGGTTTTTAAGGGACTATTTGCTAGATGATGAGGCTTTGTTTGTTTTTCAACTGTCCCTAGAGCACCAGCATCTCCACTCTGCCCATTCCTCAAAGTTGCCAGTTAGTTTTGCTGCCACAGTGTGGGAATGCATTTCCTGAAAAATGACCTTTGGGTTTGTTTGTTGTTTTAATTCCTGCAGCATGTACTCCACCTGTAGGTATTGAGGCACTTTGCATAAGCACTAGTTACATTGTTCAAGTACACATTGCTAGGGGTATTAGCCCCATCCCCAGATTTGGCTCTACATTGCTGGGGTTACTAGCCCCCCAACCCCAGAACTGGCCTCTACATTGCTGGGGGTATTAGGCCCCCAACCCCAGATGTGGCTTTACATTGCTGGGGGTATTAGCCCCTCATCCCCAGAATTGACTCTACATCGCTGAGGGTATTAGCCCCCCAACTCCAGAATTGGCCTCTACATTGCTGGGGGTATTAGCCCCCCAACCCCAGATTTGTCTCTACATTGCTGGGGGTATTAGCCCCCAACCCCAGCATTGGCCTCTACATTGCTGGGGTAATAGCCCCCCAACCCCAGATTTGCCTCTACATTGCTGGGGGTATTATCCCCCCAAAACCAGATTTGCCTGACTCCCAACCCTCACCTATCACTGACTCCCAAGAAGCTGACGCTTGAACCACGACAGGTGACGCCACGCCTCACGTCATCGACCACCCCCAAGGGCAATTCAGCAAACTCCTACACTGTGAGACACTCTCTCACTAGCAAGCCCCCCCCTTCCCTGGATAGCCCCGCTCGGGACACCAAAAACCTGAACTCCACCACCCCCTCCCATTCGATCATGACTCAGAGACTGACAATACTTGAAAACAAATTGGAGATCGCAATACTGGGCATCAACAACATCCTATCGTACCTCTCTTCTCATCTGGAGCCTTCCCTACGCCCTCACCTTATTCCCACAATTACCAACACTAAACTCACAAGACCCCCCAAGGCTCAATGGCACAGCTGGCCCACTACCCCCTCCCTGTACAAACATCTAAGACCCAAAAGAACAACTGCAGCAATGTCCATGAGAGAGGCGATTGATCTTGCCAACTCCTATGACGCTTCTTCAACGGCCAACCCCTGTGCCAAAATCAAGGTTATCATGGGACTTGGAAGAGAACGCCCCCCACCCAGAACACCGATGCCTCAAGCCGTCTTCACTAATGTCCCCTTGACTCCCACAACGAAGATACTCAACGTCAATGAGCCAACCAAATGCATGCTCATTAATTGTAGATCGGCCAACAAACATGCCACCGAACTGGCAGAAACCATCCTCAGCAACGACATAGACATCTCATTCATTACAGAAACTTGGCTAAATGAGTCCTCCTCCCCAATCATGGACATGCTCGTCCCCCCGGGATTCTCAATCATCAATAAAGATAGAACGAAACACCGAGGTGGGGGCATTGCAATCATCCACAAGAATAACATTTCCGTAACGGAATCAGACTCCCTCAAATACAACTCATTCGAACACCTAACCGCCACCATTAAGACGAGTGACAACAAATCACTAGACTGCCATCTCCTATACCATCCTCCAGGCAACGCCCCTACATTCGGAGAACACCTTTCAGACCTGATAACCCACTGCTCTCTCCAAGACTCCAACAACATAATACTAGGCAACCTCAACCTACATTGGAATGATGAAAACAACTCTCTGACCCAATCCCTGAACGATCTTCTTCTCAGGAGTTCAATCTTACCCAACACTGCACCGAACGTACCCATAACAGGGGTGCAATTCTTGATGCCATCATTGCCCACGAAGACACAATCACGATAGACCACATCCTCCCTGTCGACTGGTCAGATCACCATATCATCCTATTCCACATCAATCAGACATGCCAACGCCTATTCAGTACACAGGAATCCTTCCACTGGGTGAGCAATCTTAGACAAATCCCCCACACCGACCTGGAAGAAAGGGTAAGCTCACTCCTTCCCATCACCGCATGCGAACCTTCAACAACCGAACTCACCTCGCATTACAACGCAACAATGACCTCCATTCTCGACCAGATTGCCCCCCTGAAACTAAAAAAAACCAGGACCATTCCTTCAAGATCTTGGTTCAACACAGACCTAAACTTGGAAAGAAGACAACTAAGAGCTGCAGAAAGCCTCTGGAGAAACAACCCGTCAATAATCCACCTAGACCTACTCAAATCCGAACGCAGGGAATATAAAAAACACATCAAGAATGAGAAAACCTCTTTCTTCTGTGATGCACTAAACAATGCCAAACATCGACCCAAAGAACTCTTTAATATCATCAGACAACAAACCTCCAAGCCCCCCTCACCCGCAGTGACGGCCTCCATAGAACTATGCAACAACTTTGCCACCTTCTTCAATGAGAAGATCAACAAGATTGAGCTCTCCTTGGATAACAACCTCCAAGCACCCAACGTAAGCCCTCCCCCCTGTAAAGAAGACCTCAACCCACCCAGCCACCCCCCCAATAACTGGAAATCCTTCGCCCCCATCTCAGAAGCAGAGATCTCTAAATTGATTACCAGCTCCAAACCCTCGTCACACTTCGCGGACCCTATCCCTGCGCAACTAGCTAAGAAACTCAATCGCACCCTAGCCCCGCTTTGGACCAAGATTATAAATAGCTCTCTAAGAACCGGAGTCATGCCAGACTGTCTCAAAATGGGTCAAGTCACACCACTTCTAAAAAAAACAGGCTCTGACCCCAATGATCTCAACAACTTCAGGCCTGTATCTAATCTCCCTTTTCTAGCAAAAATCTTGGAAAGATGTGTCCTCCTGCAATTAACACAACACATCGAAAGCAACAACTTCTTAGATCCTCACCAATCAGGCTTCAGAAAAGGTTGCAGCACTAAGACAGCGATCCTGAATGTCATAGATGACATTCACAAGTCACTTGACAATGATCGATGCTGCCTACTCATCCTCCTGGACCTATCGGCAGCCTTCGACACGGTTGATCACAAACTGCTCATTAATGTACTGCGGGAAAGGGTCGGAGCAGACGAGGTGGTACTACAGTGGTTCTCCTCCTTCCTGCAGAACCGTACCCAAAGAATAAAAATTAAAAACAGCACGTTAGACCTACTCCCCGTAAACAGGGGGGTTCCGCAAGGATCAGTTCTCTCCCCGGCACTATTCAGTATCTACATGGAGCCCATCACCAAAATACTCAATAAAGCCAACATCCCCTTCCACCTATATGCAGACGACACCCAGATCTACCTAGAAACTTCCTCTATTGAGGACATACAAAGACTAAACCTCACCCTGAAAGAAATCCAACACTGGTTATCCCTCAACCACCTGAAACTAAACCAGGACAAGACGGAAATACTCATCATATCCAACAAAGCACAGACCCCCCAAGTCACAGAATGGCTAAAAACCATTGATGCTCTAAACGGCAGCCTCATCCCAGCAGACTCTGTAAAATCACTGGGAATCACTCTGGACCCTAATTTAGACATGATCAAACACATCAAAAATACCGCCAAGAGCGCTTTCATCAACCTAAAACTGCTCAACAAAATAAAGCCATTCATCCCCCCAATGACCTCAAACAAGCCACCCAATCCCTGGTTTTGTCCAGATTGGAATACGGGAACGCAACCCTCACAGGCACAGCAAAATCTCACTTAGCCCCCCTCAGAACAACTCTAAATGCAGCAGCCAGGATGGTCACTGGAGTAAAAAAATATGAACACATCACTCCTGCTCTCAGAGATCTAAAATGGATACCAACCGAAATGCGCGCCAGCTTCAGAACAGCCTGTCTCACTCACAAAGCCCTGCACACCGGCAAACCTGCATACCTGGCCGCCAAACTAAACAAAGCCGGTCAGTCAAGGAACCTAAGGAGTACTAACACTCTACCTCTCATACCGCCAAAAATTCGCAAACATAAAGCCTCATCACGCGCCTTCTCTGGTAATGCGCCCAAAATTTGGAACTCCATCCCAGTTCATATCATATCCTTTCCAAAATTCAAAAGCCAGCTCAAAGACCTTTTCCTCAACCAAACTCTTCCGAATGGATAGCTGACGCTCTACATCGAATCCCGCACACTGCAATATACAAACACTTTGTTAAGAGGACCGATACCTCTCTTACCTCTTGTCTCTCTCCGGTGCTCCCCCTCACCGATCTGGAGTTGTCACGAATCATGGAGTCTATCGGCTACTCTATGTGTTTGAACTGTACTCGTCACGTATCATTACGTTCGATTTGCTACTCTGTGTGTTTGAACTATACTCTTCACGAATCATTATGTTCTACTATGGTCACTTCTTATGTTTGATTGCATCTTTGTTACATGTTGTAAAGCGCTCTGATACCCTTGGGTCTGGCTAGCGCTATATAAAACTCCTAAATAAATAAAATAAATAAATCTACATTGCTGGGGGTATTGGCCCCCCAACCCCAGATTTGCCTCTACATTGCAGGGGGTATTACCCCCAACCCCAAATTTGGCTCTACATTGCTGGGGGTATTAGCCCCCCAACCCCAGAATTGGCCTCTACATTGCTGGGGGTATTGGCCCCCCAACCCCAGATTTGCCTCTACATTGCTGCGGGTATTAGCCCCCCAACCCCAGATTTGGCTCTACATTGCTGGGGTTATTAGCCCCCAACCCCAGATTTGCCTCTACATTGCTGGGAGTGTTAGGCCTCCACCTCCCAATTTTGGCCGGACATTGCTGGGAGTATTAGACCCCCAGTCCCCCCTTTGGGTCTGAATTGCTGGAAGTATTATCCCCCCCCTGAAAATTACCTCTACATTGCTGCAAGTATTCCCCCTACCCCAAATTTAACTGTAGTTGCGCAGCTACTTTCTCTTGTATTGTCTTTCACGGGGTAGTTACGCTATTGTGTAGGGGTAGGTGTCTAACTTACCGTCTGTGACGACTGCATCATTTGGGGTTGTAGTATTCATCGTAGATGTAGAGAATAGGTATGACATACGCGATGGGATACATGGCTGCACAGTCTCGGTCACAGGAATCGTGTTGTGGCACGATTCGGAGCTGAAATACTCCCCTTCCGGATGCTCTGACGTATTGGTTGTGGTGACCGCATCGGCGCATAGGAAGTACGCATCGTACTTGGGCATTCGGATTCGGACTGTGAAATGCCTCCGGACAACTCCATTCTGCGTTTCCGGAGAGTTCTCGTTGGGAAAGTCCAGTCGGATTCGGAGTGACCGAGTGTTCGGTAAGTAAAGGCTTTTGGGCATTGTACTGCGTCGTTTAGGAAAGCCGGATCCCAGAACGAGTCGGTTGGAAGGTCCGACTCCGGACGGCTCTGGGATGGTCTTCCTGACGAGATGGAAATCGGGCCCTTAGAAAACAGTCATGATACATCCCAAATATTACGAGGTATTGCTTAGCCTGCTGAGCTACATTTAAAGTATGGAATTGTGTAACCATGTGGAGACGTGCCTTGCACATATAAATATTTCCTGTTTAGGTATTTTCTTCAAATCTATTGTTTTGTAGTTATGGAACATTAATTATTACATTTTACTAGTTTCCGGCATCTTCGCGTGTATACTGACATTCGCTGGTGAAGTGCGCAAAAAATGAGGAGCTGTGTACATTATGCCTGAAATATTGCATGATTTAGAAAACATCACGCATAATGCATGACTGCAGGATCGAACTGTGCAAAAAACATTTTACCTGCGCACAAAATGCAGTAGAGCAGAACGTCAGTAAAACATTTCTTACAATTTCATGATATTTAGCAGATGTAGCCTAACACCCAGGGCTGCTGACTGTGGAATTGTAAAACAAGGTTCGAGTCCCAGTATTCAAGATTCTGTGACTGTAGCCAAATCGTTTAGGGCCTGATTATGAGTTTGCCGGTCCTGGAGTGGGCAGCCTCACCAGAGCCCCACTCCAGGACTGCCAAACTCGACCGCCCGCCAGATTACAAGTAATATCTTGGTCTGGCGGGCGGTCATTTGGCGTTCCCACGGCAATGCCTGTTAAAATGGCACCACAATGGGGATGCCAAAGACCATTCCTGCACGGCATGAACTGTAAAGTCCATGTCATACAGGAAAGGGGGTGACTGCACACAGGGAGGAACAACAAGTGCCCCTCTGCAGGCACACCATGGCCCTGAGGCAACAAGGGGCACAGTAGGGCCCCCTTTGTTTCCTCACTGCCACAGTTTTCATGGAGGCCTCACAGCCATGGGAACTGAGGCAGTGAGGAAACTCCTAATTTGCTCGGTGGTGCCACAGTGGGCCCACCAGCATATTAGAGCCTGCCACCTCTACGCCACGGAAGCAGGATCCATGATCCCCAGCGTTTGCAGTGGTCCTGTGGCGGTACCACCGCTCTATTCATAATACGGCGGGTTGACCGCCAATCCGGGTTTGCCGGTCCGATAGACCGCCAACTCGTAATCAGGCCCTTAATCTCCCCATGATGACCTTGTGTAATCTATTCCAATTCTTGTGTAAAGCGTTCTAATGCTCTTGTGCTGAGTTCCCGCTACACAAAACTGCAAAAAAATGCAGCACCCTTTACACAGACCTGCTAGATGAGCATTAGCTACTTGAATAGAAATGTGATCAGTACACAGGGGTTTAGAAAAGCAACGCTTCTAAATTGCTCTTTTTTGTAATACACCAACTGGACATGGGTGCTTCTGACTGCCATACTTTCTTTCAAATGCGTGAACTAGTAGGGACCCTCTAGTAGCATTAAATATTAAAGTAGATGTCTTTTCACCTGTACTGGGTGGTCGGCACGTGGTCCGAGATGGGAATCTGGGCTTCCTAGGACTTCTTGATTCTCCGTGACAGCATGTCACGTCAAAAAACGGTCGGGTAGCTCAAAGGTGGTAGGGTGAAGCTTTAGATTACACACAGTTTAATTTCACTACACTCACACACAGATGAAATGCCCATCCACAGTTATCCCTTCGAGAAACTAATAACTTCACTAAAAATGCACTGTTATAATAGGCAAATGGTAGAGGGAGAAAAAATGCAAAACACAGGTAATTAAAAATCACCAAAATTACCTCACTGAATCACAGAGCTCTTCTGGAAAACTGTGTTTTTTCATGAACTGCTGATTAAAAACAAGAAGGACTGCAATCCTTTCTCCTAGGAAACAATAGGAAATCTGACTAATTGTCAGTGAATCACGACATTATGACAACATTTTCACCTGAAAAAGACATCTCCCAATTAATTAAAACATAATACTCCTTTAACAAAACATACATGTATGTAGCTCAGTTCTCATTTTTCATGCTGATGTGTTCCTGCATGCTTCTGGAGTACCAGAGATTCTGGCATTGACATCTCAAAGTCTGCCATTCACAGCTGAAAATATCCACCTCTATTGGACCACACCTATTCTCAAGTTAGCCATCCATGAAGGTCTATACACCAAAACTTCCAATGCCTGTTATCGTTTAAACACTTTGCCACACACAATGACAGAAACTTCATTGAGGAGACCAGGGATATCTCCCAGTTTACACTTACGATCTTCTAGGAAACATGAATATCTGAGTGTCAACTGGATTAGGCCCACTGGGGACCAATCATGCAGTTGAAGAGGATCATGATAGGACCTGACCCTAAGATTGTAAAGGGATTTGTGCCCACAAAGACAAAGAACACATAAAATGATGTCATCGGTCCAGTCTTGAAGATCTGCATCTGGCTAGCACTTTGGTCAACTGAATGTTGGCACTCTTCACATTCCAGCAGGATCGAACAACAGTAAAGGGTTACAAAAGTATATATATGTAGACACCAGCCCAAGAAGTTGAGCATAGCTCAAGCTGGGTCCACAATGTGCAGAAGCTACTGAGTACTAATGACTGAAGGATCTCCTAAAGTTAACTGAGGGGTTGTTGGTGCTGAAGAACATGCTCATTAGTAGGTGTGATTACACCAGAAGGCTGTTCTGCTCAAGAAGTACAGCTTTTGACATTCCTCTTCAATTGGTGACTAGTATGGAAGATTTCTTGGTCAATCTCTGGATTTCTGGATTAGGTGAAGCCTTCGAGTCTGGCAAGACTACAATGGTGATGCCTGCAGATCTGGGCTGTTTATCTTAGTCCTAGACCTGAGAATGGAATGGTTAATGATTCAACATTCAGGTGCTATAAGGATAATGTCTTCCAGGGCAGAGAGCCCTTTTTTGTTTTAGTTTGAAGACGTGTTATTGAGCATGTAACAAGTAATGAATTGCTATTTTATCAAATGCACATTTCAGGCTTGTGTATTTATTTTGCAAATGTATAATGAATATGTCTGATAAGCAAGATCAATCCAAAACAAATTTAGTGATAATTAGTGACTATTTAGTTTAGAACTTATTCCAAGAATGCCATACATTTTATGGCTGTTTCCCTCCATAATTTTATTATTTTATCTAAATTAATCTCTCCCTATTAGGCTTATTTATTGTAGTTTGGAAGAACTGTTAAAATGCAAATTGGGTTCTCTGGAGGAAATATGCCCCCCCCATATTCTTAGTCTGATGGCACACTCAATCAATCCTTATCTCAATATGATCTGGAATGCTTCGCTAACATCTGGTATTTTCACCTCCATATGGAAACAGGCATTCCTGCTACCCCTCCTATAAAAAGCCAATGTGGACCCAAGTGTGCTCAGCAACTTTAGGCCAATCTCCTTATTACCTGTTTCACTAAGATCCTTGAGAAGATGGTAAATAACCAACTATCATCCTTCATCGAGGTAAATGGTCTTCTACATGACACTCAGTCGGGCTTCTGTGCAGGATACAGCATGGATACTGCCTTACTGGAAGTGTCGGAGTTTGTCAGAGAAACTGTAGACTGTGGCTCATCAGCTATGGTGGTTTTGTTAGACCTCTCAGCAGCATTCAACACTGTGGCACACTCCACCTTGTATAATAGGCTAAGTGTGCTTGGCGTTCAGGGCACAGATCTATCATGGGTCAGATCTTTTTTGGAAGGGTGTTCCTAGTGGGTTCTTCTTCATTCTTTTTCCTCCTCTTCCAAACCCCTTGTCTGTGGGGTACCCCAGGGCTCTGCACTTAACCTGCTGCTCTTTAATCTCTACCCGGTGTTGCGGCGCTGCCCGCGGTTCAGCCTGCGTCGTTACCATCTTCCCTGCTTCAGGCCATGGTGCAGCCCGAGGTACCTCACTCTTCCTCTCGGGCACGCCGCGGTTCAATGCAGCAGCATGCTGTTGCTGTTTTGGCATCGTGGGTGCATTCCACAACACCTACTTCTTTTCTATGTCAGGCACGCTGCAAATCACGTGGTGGCTCGTTGTAGTGTGTCTCCCATTTCAGGAATACTGCGGTTCCAGTTCTGGAACCGCAGTTTCCGATACAACTCTCTGCTGGGGCCCTTACACTTGCCTTATGCCTGGAGCAGGTGTTGCAAACTTGCTAGTAGCCATTCTCATGCCTGGCAGCCATGTTCTTGGAGGTCTTCTTCCCATAATCCCACAGTCTTGTTCCCAGTATGCCTAGGGAAGGGTTTTTCTTTCACCATTCTAAGATGGCGACTTCTGTTATCTTTTTCATTACTATTTCCCTATCCAGGATGGTGGTTGTTTGCTTCTTGTCGCATCACTTCCTGTTTCTGGGTATATAAGAGGCTGAATCTCTCATCTCTCTGCTTTGCAACACTCCCTGCTGGTGTGTCTTCGCTCCTGTTAGTGCTTATTGCTCCTGTCCGGTGTATCTTTGTTTCCTGTTGGCCCTTTTATCCCTTCCTGGAGTCTCTGCCTGCAGTAAGAGGTTTTTTTCCTTTGGGATTTTTCCTCATTGGGACTCCTTCTGGACGGCACAGTCTGCTCTGATGTTACCTTGTCGGCAGCACCATGGCTACCAGAAAGGGCCACCCTTACCTCGGACAGACCATAACCTTCAAGCACTGAAGTCAGGAATCATTCCAGGGCACCGAGTTGGTAAGAAAATTTCTGATCGTGACACCTGGGGAGTGAAGGTAGTTTCCTATACAGATAATTCGCAACTACTGTTCTCATTCCGCGAGCATTCAGTAGCGGCCTTTCTTAAATTCAAAGATTGTCTAAAAAACATTGTCATATGGATGGATTCTAACTTTCTTAAACTGAATAGACATAAAACTGAAGTCATTTTCTTCAACCAGAAGGCCCTCCACCTGCTAGTCTCTG
Source organism: Calotriton arnoldi (assembly GCA_963921515.1). Classification (NCBI taxonomy): domain Eukaryota; kingdom Metazoa; phylum Chordata; class Amphibia; order Caudata; family Salamandridae; genus Calotriton; species Calotriton arnoldi. Next base: position 677,384 of record CAWUFW010006519.1, on the reverse strand, counting down.
GTGGCCGGCTGAGCTAAACCCACCCACGGTTCCAGTCTCATCGGCCAGAAACCTGGGGATCCTATTTGACTCTGATATTTCTTTTGCCTCCCAGATTAGGCAACTCTCGTTGATCTGCTTCCTGAAGTTCCAATCAGTCAGGAAGCTGATACCTCTACTTCCAGCTGAGACCCGAAAAATAGTAGTCCACGCTCTTGTGACATCTCATTTGGATTACGCGAACAGACGTTTTTATGGGTCTACCCACCCATCTGACCCATAGGCTTCAGATAATACAGAATACGGCGGCTAGGCTGGTTCGACGGGTCAATTTCCGCCATTTTATCTCGCTGCATCTGAGACTGCTTCACTGGCTTCCGGTAGCAAAAAGGATCAAGTTTAAGGCTCTGACCTTGGCATTCAGAGCCATGGCAGACAAGGGAGAAACAGAATCGGCATGTACCTGCAGAAGAGATCGCTGGGATCTAACCATCTCTGACTCATGCGCATCCCCAGGTTCTCCAGAGTCCGACAAGGAAGTAGATCCTTCGCAATATTGACTGCGAAACTCTGGAACTCCCTTCCTACCAAACTCTGCATGGTCAGTATCTTCTTTGAGTGCTGGGATGCTTCTTTGAAGCAGCCAAGCTCTTTACAAATCCCAGTGATTGATAGATTGATAGTTTTAGGTTCTTCAACACATAAATGCAGACTCAATTTTGTGCAGGCCGAGACTTCCTTGTGTCATAGGCCTGTCTAGCAAATGACGGTCTTTAACTTCCTGGGTCTGAAACATGGTGGCCTTTATCTTCCTAAAGAGCTGTAAATATGTCACATCCTTTTCACCAATAGAAAAAAAAAACCAGTGTGACATCAGTCTGGGGCAGGTGCCTTTTTCAAAGTTAAATATCAACCATAACCCAAACAATGTAGTCTATATTGATGTATTTTACCTTAATGGTACATCCACTGATGTATATAATTATGTCAAGACATTCCTAAGGTGATGTTGGAAATTCCATCATAGTTAAGACTCAGTATAAAAGGGCTGCCACTTGACCACTTGTCATGAGAGAAAGATCACCCAAGTCACAGACGCAGATCCAGATGAGCACAGCACCAGATTCCATCTAAACTGAAGAACTCTTCAGCAAAACTCTCCAAGGCCATACAAAGCTTTCCAATCTGACTTCACAAACTGGTGGCTGGATTCTGTTCTCACGTAGATGCAATCTCCTAGCTTTTGACCTTGTGCTCGAAATAGCTGACAAGCTATTCCAAACAGGCAACACACCCTGTTGTCCAGGTATGTGCACCACATCTGAAACTCAGGCCTATTATTTGTTCATCTGCTAGAACTAATGTAATGCTTAGAGGTAGAACAGAGAGGGTGTTAAAGGCTATAAATTGTGATGTTATGATTTCTACTTGTTTTCACTGTTATTTGAAAAGCTTAGCAGCTTTTCACCTTCTGTGACTTCAGATAGTGAAGAGTACAAATTAAATAGTAAAGAGTGATGTGCTGCTAGGCTGGCAAAGTCACCACTACTATTTATTACACATCTTCAGCCTCTGAGAGCAGTTATTTGTAGTCATTGCCTTAAGGGTTTTATTAATGCATATGACATGGCGCATCAACGGCACATAGCTTAGCTTAATCAGCTGTAATACGTATAACTCCAAAGCAGATATGTATGCTAACTGCATGTCACATTTTCAGCCTTATTGGACAAAAACACTTAAAAGAAGAACCACAAAACCAGAAATCCTCATGGTCAGACACACCCACCAATGGCTATACATAAAGAGTTTTAGAGGTTTACTCCGTGGACGTAATAGTGTGAAAGCTCGGACGTTTGCAGTTGTCTCAAAATGCCAATGATGTTCTTGTCAACAGCACCAGCCATCACCAACACATTTCCCCTGTACTGGCTAGGCCGAACCTCTGCTTAGGTGCTAACTGCACTAAGTTCCAAAAATTGGTCACAGAGCATAAGGCTTCTCATGCGGTAGTCCAGTGTTTCCCACAACTGCTTTCAGTGCTATGTACCCATTTCCTGCCTTCCTTCAGCAGTATTATGTGAGTGTCTGTTGCATGTTGAGCTTGCTGTCTAGATCGTTTACGGTCAGAACTTCTCAGCCTTCAGAAAAGCCTTAAACCAGTGGTCTTCAAACTGTAGGGATGGACATGAATGTATGCCAAAGCAGGTGTGAGTCTCCGGCCAAAAGGAACAATGAATAAGTTCCAGGAAAAAGTAAGCAAACTTCATACTCACTAACTTCTGTGTGGCTTCTTATCCAAGGCAAGCGCTTCTACCAGTCATCGTATTTTAGACAGCAATGGGCTGCATTCTGGGACCTGTATTTTTACTTTAAACAGTGTAAGTATGAGCTAAAAAAAACAGCGAACAGTGGGGCATATTATCAAGGAGTAGCGATATTTATAGCAAACCGCGCCTAGCGCGAAATTTTTTAACGCCGCCTATCGCTGGAAATTATCGCTGAGATAACACCCTATTAGCAAGGTTTATCTCCATTGCGATAAAATTTCCAGCGATAGCGGCGAAATGAGAGAATATCGCTGGAAAACCAGCGATATTCTCGCATTAACGCTATGGTGGATTTAGCCTTACAATCCACCTCCTACACTACAAACAGGTAAGTCATTCTCAGTAGCAGGTGTTAAAATCTAGCGATAAATGCGCTTAGCGCGATTTATTTTATCGCTTCGCCTGCCTTGCTAACAGGGGGTAGTTGTGTTAGCGACTGTTTTCAGTCGCTTTTAGTTGGGAACGCCTACCTTGCATGTCATTAGCGATAATTATCGTTGGCATGCAAGGCGATGGGAAAAACGGCTGCTATCGCCTGAAAGCTGTCGCTAACGCCTGTTAGCGACAGCTTGCTGATAGGGCGATAAAAATATCGCCGCTTTAGCGGCAAAAAGTGCCGCTAAAGCGGCGATAAAGCCCTTGATAATATGCCCCAAAGTGTTTTGGGGTAAAAAAAACAATGACTGGTGTCACACATGACATGTATCCAGATGCAAGCTAGATATGATAATGTGCAAAAAATTAAAAGGTTATGGTGAACATAATTTTTTGCCCTTAAGAGTATTCCTTTAAAATACACCTTAGTCTTGCAGTCATACTTTAAATGCTTAGCTTCTTTCTATGTTTTACACTGCATATATGTATTGTGATACCATGACATTTTGATATATGAATTTAAAGAGTAAGTGCGAGAACAGATGTTTGTCATTTTGAGTGACCTTACGAAAATATTTTAACAAAAAGGGAGCACAGCATGAAATAGTTTGCGTAGCACTGCCTTGCAAACGTGTGAATATTTCACAAAAACATAGTCAATTATAACACCAAAACATAGTTAATGTGCACTTGTAAAAGTACATCTACTTACTGATGCAGATTTACTACGTTTCACAAATATTCCCAGGAATATGCCGGTAAATCTGTGCTAAAGGTTGGTTTCTGGGAGTTCCCATTCCTCTTCTGTAATAAAGAAGTGCCCTGGGGTGTTCAAAGTAGATGAAAATCCCTATTGTGCCCACAAGACATTTTCTGTAAATAACCTCTTCGAGAACATGTCAACTTGGAACAAAGCGCTTTTAACTATGTTTGATCAAATACATCCAAACTGTAAGTATTATTTCTTCTTTAGACTCCTTTCTTAGAATTGGAACTTTATGTTTCCTTCCTAGTGTAGATATTAGGCCCAGGTAAAATTTTAAAAATTTGGCTGTGAATTTTGTAAAATTAATAAAATTTGCTTTCTGTGAAATTTGTAAAATTTCTCATTATGTGACTTTGAGGAATTTTCCTATGAGAGTGCCTCATGGAGAGACATTTTCTGATACAGCAAGTTTCTAGCTCTTGTGTTAACTTTTTATGAGAGATGTGCCCTCACTAACATTTTGCGCGATCCTTACAATTTCACATTTTTTTATTTTATGAATATTTACTAAATTAGTACGCAATTTACCGCTCCCATGTGTATTCATGAGGATGACAATATTGTTTAGATTGTATGTATTTGATTCACTGGAATTTATTTTTGATGGTTTTGTAATTAATTGTTTAAAAACGGAAAACCCGAAAAAATAACTTTCCAACTGGAACTTAGGTTAACCTGTCACATCACAGGTTTGCGTATGCTGATCCAGTAAACATCAGCTACATCAAGCATTTCTAAGTATAAGGATCTTGTAGTTGAGTTTGGTGATATAAGGGTCGGCTGTATCCAAAACATTTTTTGCATAATTTTAAGAACTTTCGAGACGCTCCATATTGAAATATCCTGCTTTCCTATTGATATCATTCAACATCTCAAGTAATTACAATTTCAAGCAGATGATTCACGGCAAAGTCTTAGCTTTGATTCCCCTTACAGCCATTTATACTCTAACCAGGTGTTCTTTCTCAGTTCTGTTCTGTAATTACAACTTTACAAACATTAATTTCTCATTTCAGATGTCCTCAGGCTCTGAAATTATATCAAGAATTATTGTAGCTGAAGTACTTTTGACTGCATATTTGGCTTCACCAGAAATACATGAAAACGAAAAGCTTCAATATTCTAAAACTTTTTATGAAATGTTAAAGCACTTTTGGGTCGTTAAAGGAATTATGACTCAAAGCTTCATTGCCTATTTTTTAACAATTAACTGTTTAAAACGAAAAAGAAAAAAGTTTATTATGTGAAGTTAAATTGGTTCTACATTTTTTGTACTATAAGCATTACTATCATCCCTAGGCAAATATTAGATTTCGTTTTAGCTCTTATGCAAATATAAGAAATTATTTCACAGTGAGTATGTGAAAAAGTGCAATCTTGAAGAGACACATAATAATGCTTACAGAATATTTGTGATATGTCATTTAGTGATACTATTCAAAGGATTAATACATTTCCTCAATAACATTCCTTTCTCTGTTGTTTTTCTTATCTAATGGTTGTATGATGGAAGCAGTGGCGGCTCGCATAGAGCGTGCTGCCGGGCGGTTGGGCGGGGGAGGGGCAGGGTGGGAGGGTAGTAAACTCGGACATACGACGGAACGGAGGAATGTAATAATTACTTCCCTCCGTTCCGTCGTTCCGTTCCCTGCCCCACCCCCGCCCCGCTCACCGCCCCGCAGCACACCCTATGCGAGCCGCCACTGGATGGAACCAAGCATGCCATTACCAAACATGCTTTTACAACACGTCCATTACAATGCATATACCTATATGCCTGAAAATGTAAGTATAAAGCCTACATATATATATAAAATGAATATTATCTACTGGTAGTCGCCAGTAGGTAGTTATAGCTAGGACCTAGTTTCCATAGGAAGAGTGTTTTTTCATTTGCCAATAACTTTGTCATTGTTTGACAAATCCTCACGAAATTTTCAAAGCTGGTATGACATGAACTTCAGCTGCTGTCTTGAAAGTTTTGTGGTGATCCGTAAAGTGGGGGCAGAGAAAAAAGGCGGTCCCAAAATGTGTTTTCCCCATGTTATTTCCCATTGAGATTTTAGACATGGCTACAGCCGTAACTGCTGAAAGGAATTTCACCAAATTTGGCAGAAAAGTAGCTGTTGGTTCAGAAAGCGACCATTTGTGAATTGGAATAAATCTGTACAGTAGTTTTGGAAATATGGAGGAAAATCCAAATTTGTATATATAGGGACGCAGATCCTCTGAGGATACAACAGTCCCCGTGCTCAAATCTGATTGGCTGCCAACACCTCAAACCAGAAAGTGTTAACAGCCATCTTGGGACATGGCTTCAGCAGAGTCCCACACAAAAACGTTTAAAGAAAAGAAAAGGGGGAAGAGTAGGAATACCCTGACCCCCTAGATGTGGTGTTGGGGTCCCACAGGGACCCCGCCATGGCAAAAAAGCATTTTTCTTTAAATTTCAGCTGGAGCCGCACTGGATCTGCGGCTCCTGTTGAAAAGGTTTTTTTTAAAAGGGCGAGCTCCTGCACTTCTTTAATGTTTAGCCACCTTGTGGGCCAGGTCCCTGGGGCATGAGTAATTATATGAAGGAGGAGGGCTCATGGGGCCCACCTCCTAGGGCTTATGAAAGAAGCCCCGGGGACTGCCACCTCCCCGGGACACTGTATAATATGTATGCAGGCAGGCTCGGTGGGCCTGCCTGCACCCAGGTGCTGCCTCCTCCCCAGGGCAAACAATGTAAATAATTGCAAGAAGGACCGCACTGCCCCCCGCAGCACTGGGGACCGCCATCTCCCGGGGCACTGTATAATATATATATGTGGGCGGGCCCGCTGGGCCTGCCCACACCCCGGGGACTGGCTTGCAGAAAGCGGAATTTTCATCTGTTTCTATGCATGCAAATATGCGTGCAGGGAAACAGATGAAAATATTTGCTCTGACAGACAGGGTGCGTCTGTCACAGCAATGCTGGCTCCCGCAGGAGGCAGGGAGCTGGCAGGGTCCGTGGGGGCCTTGAGGCTCCCCCCAAGATCCCCAATATACATAAAGATGTAATAAAGAGTCTGAGCTCCGGAAGATGAGGTCCCCGGGGGCCAAAATTGGCCCAGAGAGGAGGACCGTATAGCCTCCTTTCAATAGTGTAATGTCCGGGTCTCGGGGATGGGGTCCCCAGGACCAAAATCAGCCTGGGGAGGGAAACTGCGTGGCCCCCCTCTCCTAATAATAATAAAATTTTAAAAGTCTGGGCCCCGGGTATAGGGTCCACAGGGCCAATATCTGCCCTGGGGGTGTTTGTGGCCCCCTCCCCATAATATAATGACTGGGCCCTAGGGGATTGGGTTCCCATGGCTGAAATCTGCCCAGGGAGGGGGGCCTTGTGGGTCCCTTCCCCTAATAAGAATAAGGGATTACTGAGAGGTCATCAGAGGCCACATCCCCTTTCTCCACCACTCTACAAATGTGCCTCCTGGCACACTACTGGTTGGGGGATAAAGTCCCCTTGTATGCTGAGGGTCCTTGGAGGCCAAGAACCCCTTCTGTTGCTTCCAGTAAGTCCCACACAGCGGAAGTGCTGAGAGGTTGTTGGAGGCCCCACCCCCTTTTTCACCACTCTGCAAACGGGCCTCCTGGTGCGCTGCTGGTTGGTGGATGAAGTCCCCTTGTATGCTGAGGGTCCTTGGGGTCCAAGAACACCTCCTGTTACCTCCAGTAAGTCTCACACAGTGTGGTTGGTGAGAGATCTTTCAAGGCCCCACCCCCTTTCTCCACTACTCTGCAAACGGCCTACTGGCGCACTACTTGTTGGGGAATGAAATCCCCTAGAATGCTGAGGGTCGTTGGGGGCCAAGAGCCTCTCTTGTTACCTCCAGTAAGTCCCACACAGCAGGATTGCTGAGATGTTATCAGAGGCCTGCCCCTTTCTCCACCACTCTGCAAAAGTGCCTCCAAGCGCACTACTGTTTGGGGGATAAACTCTCCTTGGATGCTGAGGGGCCTTGGGGGCCAGGAACTCCTCCTGTTACCTCCAGTAAGTCCCACACAGTGAGATTGCCGAGAGGTCATCAGAAGCCCCAGCCCCTTTCTCGACCACTCTGTGGGCCCCATTTCTCCACCACTCTGCAAACACACCTCCTGGCACACTACTTGTTGGGGGATGAAGTCTCCCTGGATGCTGAGGGACCTTGGGTGCCAAGAAACCCTCCTGTTACCACCAGTAAGTCACACACAGCGGGATTGCCGAGAGCTGGTCAGAGGCCCCATCCTCTTTCTCCACAACTCTGCAAACGCGCCTCCTGGAACACTACTGGTTGAGGGATGAAATCCTGTTGGACGCTAAGGATTGCTGGGGAAAAGAACCCCCTCCTCTTACCACCAGTAAGTCTCACACAGTGGAATTGCTTCGAGGTCGTCAGAGGCCCCACCCCCTGTGTCCAGCACTCTTCAAACAAGTCTCCTGGTGCACTACTGTTTGGGGGATGAAGTCTCCTTGGATACTGAAGGTCCTTGGGGACCCAGAACCCCTGCTGTTCCCACCAGTAAGTCCCACACAGTGGGATTGCTGAGAGGTTGTCAGAGGCCCCACCCCCTTTGTCCAGCACTCTGCAAACACACCTCCGGGTGCACTATTAGTTGGGGGATGAAGACCCCTTGGATGCTGAGGATCGTTGTGGCCAAGAACTCCTCCTGTTACCACCAGTAAGTCCTACACAGTGGGACTGCTGAGAGTTCATCAGAGACCCTGTCCCCTTTATCCACCCACTGTACAGACCCATACAGCCACTCATACACCCACTCACAAACCCATAAAGCTACTCACAAGTCCCCTCAAACAGCTACTCACACACCCACTCACAAACCAGATTTCCACTCACACACCCACTCACAAAACCATATAGCCACTCATAAACCCACTGCCATATCTGCACAGCTACTCACACATCCACTCAGCCACCCACATAACCACTCACACACCCACTCACCGACCTATACAGCAACTCACACACCCATTCTGAAAGGTTAGAGGTTACAGTTTGGAAATAAAATTAAAATAACCACTAAAATTCACTAAAAAACCCAAAGGTTACAGGGGTTTTATAGTTAGGAAATAGAATTGATTTTTTTTTATTCACTGAAAAAAACAAAGTTTACAGGGCCGTTATAGTTAGGTTCAGATTTCACTTGTACAAAACCATTGAAATTCAGCAGTTATACTTACCTGAACTAACTATAAATCATGCCCGCAATCCACTGCTTAGGACCACACATATTACATCACTCATTACATTGTCAGTGACATCACTGATGACATCTCAAATGAAATCACTGATGACATCATCCACAGTAACACTCACACACCCACTCACAGCCCTATAAAACCTCTCATACACCCACTTACATGCCCATGCAACCACTCACATACCCATTTACAGGCACATACAAGTGCTCACACAACCACTCACACATCCATTGAGCCACTCACACATTCACTCACTCACTCACTCATACAGCCACTCACACAACTATAGAGCCATTCACACACCCACTCACTCACCAATACAGCTACTCATACAACCAGTCATTCATGGATACAACCACTCACACAGCCACACACTTACCCATACAGCTACTCACATACCCAGTTATTCACATATACATCAACTCACACACCCACTCAATCACCCATACAGTCTCTCATCAGAGCCACTCACTCACCCATATAGGCATTCACACAATCATTCACATACCCACTTACATACACATTCACACATCCATTTAACCCCTCACACAGCCACTCATTCACCCATACAGCCATTCCCACTGACACTCACTCTTCAATACAGCCACTAACACATTAACTCACTTAACCAAACACTCACTTAAACATCCACTCACTCACCCATGCAGCCACTTACACACACAATCACTCACTCATACAGCCATTCAGATACCTACCCACTCACCCATACAGTCCACTCACACAACAACTAAGCCACTTACATAGCCACTCACTCACCAAAATAGTCACTGACACACCCACTCACTCACCAATGCAGCCACTCACACAACCAATCACTCATCCACACAACTACTCGGGCACCCACTCACACATGGAGGCACACAGTCACACGGCCACTCACTTAATATATGTTAAAAGTAATATCACTCATTAGTAATACGCCTATAATACTAATTTAACTTTTCTAGTAGCTTATTATATATGTTTAACAATCATAAACACCCAGAAAACCCTTACACTCACAGGATGATGCCATGAGTGATGTCATTTGAGATGTCATGAGTGATGCCACTGACCATGTCATGAGTGATGTAATATGTGCAGTCATAAGCAGTACATTGTGGGGCGTAAGTTATAGTTAGGTCAGGTAACTATCAATCAATCAACTAGGGTTTTTGAAGCACGCTACTCACCCTGTGAGGGTCTCAAGGCACATGGGGGTTATGAGCAGCTGTGTAGGTCATTCGAAGAGCCAGGTCTTGAGGTCCTATCTGTATTGGTGCAGTGTCAGGCTTCGTCTGATGCGGAGGGGGAGTTTGTTCCATGTCTTGGCCGTGAGGTAGGAGAAGGATATGCCACCCGCTCTGGCCCTGTGAATGCGGGGGACAGTGGCTTGGGCTAGGTCGGGAGAGCAGAGGTTTCTCTTGGGGACGTGGAAGAACATTCGTTTGTTGAGGTATTGGGGTCCGGTGTTATGGAGGGCTTTGTAGGTGTGTGTGAGCAGTTTGAAGGTTATTATTTTTTCGACGGGGAGCCAGGAGAGGTCGCGGAGGTGTTGCGTGATGTGGTCATGTCGCGGGATGTTGAAGATAAGTCTGACTGCGGCGTTCTGGACGGTCTGGAGTTTGCGGAGGAGTTTTTTGTTGATTCTGGCGTAGAGGGCATTTCCGTAATCCAGTCTGCTGGTGACGAGTGCGTGAGTGACGGTCTTTCTGGTGTCGGGGGATCCATTTGAAGGTTTTGCGAAGTATGCGGAGGGTGTTGAAGCAAGAGGAGGACACAGCGTTGATCTGGCGGTTCATGATCAGTGAAGAGTCGAGTATGATGCTCAGGTTGCGAGCGTGGTCCGTTGGGGTGGGTTGGTTTCTGAGGGCGGGGGGCCACCAGGAGTTGTTCCATGTGGAGGGGGTGGAGCCGAGGATGAGGACTTCTGTTTTGTACGAGTTGAGCTTCAGGCAGCTGCTGCTCATCCAGGTTGTGACATCTTGGAAACTGCACCTGGTGATTTTGATTTCTTTGGTGAGGGAGAGGATGAGCTGGGTGTCATCGGTGTATGAGACTATGTTGAGTCTGTGTTTTCTGATGATGGTTGCGAGGGGGGCCATGTAGACGTTCAAGAGCATGGGGCTGAGGGAGGAGCCTTGGGGTACTCCGCATCTGATCTCTGTAGGTTCGGAGATAAAGGGCGGAAGTCTTATTCTTTGTGTTCTGCCTGAGGAAAGTCTAAGGCTATTTCCTGAATGCCGGCGTCTTGGAGTCTGGTGGCTAGTGTGCGGTGGGAGACAGTGTTGAAGGCTGCTGAAAGGTCCAGGAGGGTGAGGGCTGCTGTGTGGCCTTGGTCGAGGAGGGCATGGATGTCCTCAGTGGCAGCTATGAGGGCAGTCTCGGTGCTGTGGTTGCTGCGGAATCTGTATTGAGAGGTGTCTAGGATGTCATTGGTTTCTATGAAGTGAGCTAGGTGGGTGTTGATGACTTTCTCGATGACTTTGCCGGTGAAAGGGAGTAGTGAGATGGGCCTGAAGTTCTTGAGATCTGTCTGGTCTGTGGAAGGCTTCTTGAGGAGTGGTTTGACTTCAGCGTGTTTCCAGTCATCGGGGAATGTGTCGTCTCGAGGGAGCAGTTGATAGTTCAGCGTAGTTCAGGTGCGATGGTGGTGGTGGCCCTTTGGAAGATGTGCAGGGGCAGGGGTCAGTAAGCACTCCACAGTGGATGCTTTTCATAGTCTTTGCAGTGTTTTCTGTGGTGAGAGGGGTCCAGGTGAGGAGGGTCTGCTGGATGGTGTCACTGGGTGGGGTGTTGGGGCGGTGCCCTGATCTTGGTCGTCAAAGTTGTCGTAGAGCGTCTTGATCTTGCAGTGGAAGAAGGAGTTGAGTTTGTTGCAGAGGTCTTGGGAGGGACATCGGCAGTTTCGCTGTTAGGTCTGGTGAATTCTTGTATGATGGCAAAGAGTTCCTTGGAGTTGTGGGAGTTAGAGAGGAATCTGTCTTGGATGAAGTTTCTCTTAGTTGATCTGATGAATTGGTTGTGTGCTGTTGTGGCGGCCTTGTAGGCGGAGCGTGCTTCCGGGGTTTTGCTGTTTCTCCACGTTTTCTCCAGTTGTCGGTAAGAGCGCTTGGATTCTCAGTGCTCCGTGGTGAACCAGGTGGCTTTCATGTTGTGTCATCTGGTGGAGTTCTGGAGGGGGGCGAGAGAGTTGGTGCAGTTGGTGATCCAATGGTGGAGGTTGCTTGCTGCTGTGCTGGCGTCTGTCGTAAAAGGGGGAGGAGTGCAGCTGAGGGCAGAGGTGAGGTGTTCTTCTGAGACTTTGTTCCAGTTTCTGCATGGGAGGCGTGGCGTGCGCATGTGTGCGGTGGGTTTCGAGAAGGAGAAATGGATGCAGTGGTGGTCTGTCCAGAACGATTCCGTGGTGTGGGTGAAGCAAATGTTGTTTCCTCCGGCGAAGATGGGGTCGAGAGTGTGTCCTGCTTTGTGTGTGGGGTTGAGATAAGTTGCTTCAGTCCTATGTTGGTGAGGTTCTCCAGGAGGGCGGTGGTGTTGGATCGCTGAGGTTGTCTAGGTGGAAGTACAGGTCTCCGAGCAGTATGTAGACCGTGGAGGCGAGGGCGTGGGGAGGGATGTAGTCTGTGATGCTGGTCTGTAGGCGAGTGTTCCGCGGAGTGTCGTTCTGGGGATGGGCTGGATCTGGAAGTGGATGTGTTCCATGAGGGGCAAGGCGTCATCAGAGTTGGTGGTTGTTAGTCGGAGGGAGCTTTTGTGGACGATGGCGAGGCCACCTCCTGGGCAGTTGGGGCGGTCTTTCCTCAGGATCTTGTATCCGTCTGAGATGGCAGTTGCAATGTCTGGGGCGGAGCTGGCATTGGTTACAGGTCTCTGTGAGGAAGGCGACGTTTGGCGAGTGGGTGTTGAAGAGGTCCCAAATTTCTAGGAGCGTACGTTGAGAAGGATGCAGCTCAGGGGCTTGTGTGCGGTGGCGTCTGGTGGGTTGGGGGTGGCTGTTTGGGTCCTGAAGTGGGTGAAAGTGCGGCAGCAGTGTCGGCAGGAGATCGGGCTGTGGGTGTTGCTCGGCGTCGAGAGCTGGCAGTTGTTGTTGCGTCCAGGGTTGAGTGTGTGGAGAGTGCTAGGGTCGTAGTGGTGGGGGGTCAGGGGTCACTATAACTGCTAAATTTAAATGGTTTTGTACGAGTGAAATCTGAGCCTAACTATAATATCCCTGTAAGCTTTGATTTTTTCAGTGAATGAAAAAAAATATATACACACACACATTTATATATATATATATATATATATAGAAGGATTACTATTTTAAGTCTATATCATTTTAAACAATATTTTTGTAGTTATTGAATTCTGTATTTTTGTTATTTTATTAGCTTAAATGATTTTTGCATGCTTAGAGGGGTTTAATGTGTCATATACTTATTTTATTAGGGTTATGAATAGATATGATTTTAGCATTAATTTTAAGTGTTTAATTTTTGGTAATTATATGAATAAACATTTTTAAAACTAATGTGTTAGAGGTTGTTGGCTGTTAAATGGAATTACAAATGGGTAATTCATCATTTTTTTATTTTTTTATTTTTAGTCTCTTGGTTATTTTGCAATTTGTGTTATTTTCTATATATTGAATGCAGTGGCAACATTTTATTTAGTCGTTTTTTGTGTTTGACTTTGTGGTAGTATTTTATGAAGTGATATTTTGTTTAACGATATTTTTGTATTTTCTGCTATAATGAAAAATTGCTAAATGAAACTGCAGACTCAGTGGTGTAGAGCAGGACACTTCCTGTATCAACTGGTGGCATATACTTAAAGGTGATTTTGATGGATTTTGTAATAATGATCATTTTTGGAGAGATATGTTACTCTGGAGGTTGTTCATATTTTTTTGTACGGATACTTACAAATGCCCCAGGTGCTTAAGACAGATGACATTGATCCTGATGAGACCCTACAATTGAGATTGGGTTGAAACATTGACACGCCGTTACCTAGTTACAGAATCACATATATGGAAATCTACTTGAAAGTGATTTTGATGGAGTTTGTACTAATGCGAATTTTGGGAGGGATGTGTTCCTCTGGAGGTTGTTCATAACTTGTTTTACAGATTCTTATCAATGCCCTAGGTGCTTTAAACAGATGTAATTGGTCTTCATGAGACCCTAGAATTGAGATTGGGCCTAAAACATTGAGAACCCGTTACCTGGCTATAGAGTACAACCAATTTCAACTTTATTCGATCATTATTAGGTACGATCATAAAAGTACATAAACAATAATATTTTTTTTTTTTTAAAACAGTTCTCATAGAAAAAATACGGTGATCATTTCATCCAAATTCTTATAAAAGAGGGTACAAAATTCATGCGAGGTTTCAGTTTATAGGTACTAAAAACTGCCAAGTCAAATATAGGTTAAAACACAGTATCTATAATTAATTACGTTTCCATAAAAAATTTTATAATCCCAAGGACTTTCGCCTTTTTATGCAAGCCCATAAAAATGAGGCTAGCGAGAAGCACACTAGGTGGTCGGGTAGTGATTTAAAAAAAAAAATGCAACCCTACATTGAACAAAATGATGGCTCTTTAAAATTGGTACAATGTACTTTTTCCTTTCTTTAAGATAATATCCACAAAAGAACAGTATATGAAGGTCTGTTTGGGCAGAAGACTTATCACAGGGGCAATTATTCAGGTTCGAATAGTTAAATGTTTTCGATGGGAACCCCAACATTAGTGGGATCAGATTTAACCGAAACCGCAATAATATGAATTTATGGTGCGGTATTGTGGCCTCCTCTAAGTAGGGATATCCACCTTCCCAGATAGGTAAATGGGGTTGATAGGCCAGAGTAGACTGCTTCCTGTGGTTTTTCTCCCTACGAGTGTACTGGGCTTTCAGCATAAAAGTGTCCACCAATCTTTGCTTTGACATTAGTCTGCAAGTCATCGGGTCAGTAAACAGTACTTTTAACCCCAATTCCGTCAATTCTCTCTCGACGTAGTTAATCCATCTAATTTTCTTATAATTATCTAGGCTAAGGCAATCTTTTATTATACTCTGAGTTAAGGGGAGAGTATTCCTTCGCCAGATGGAGAACCACAGGAGCAAAGGAGCCAGTCTAATTGAGTCCATTATATACGGTAGGCTCAACTCCAGACGGAGTACATAAATATATGTTGACTGGGGAAGAGAGACCAAGGATTTAAAGAACTTATCTTCAATGATTTGAAGTGATTCAGTATGTGCCAGACCCCAGACGATACCAAAGGGGATGATGGACGGAGCGCTTGAGCTAATCAAACACTCACCCCCAGTCAACTGATCTGGGTTTAATCTATCATCATTCTTTAGCTCACTCCACCACCCCAGTTCAGACATGGCCATATGCAAATCATTCTGACCCTGTGCCTCATGGGAACAGTCCAGCCCGAACTGCCAAGCCATGTCTTTCCTGGACCGGAAACAAGCATCCTGGGACCGGTTTCTGGCTATTGAGCCGTCATCAGCCAGGCTAGCTTGAATCCAGTGGCAAAGTGAGCAAGGGACCCACGTCTGGGCATACCCTGCCAACTTAGGGCGAACAAAGCAATACCAAAGGGGATGATGGACGGAGCGCTTGAGCTAATCAAACACTCACCCCCAGTCAACTGATCTGGGTTTAATCCATCATCATTCTTTAGCTCACTCCACCACCCCAGTTCAGACATGGCCATATGCAAATCATTCTGACCCTGTGCCTCATGGGAACAGTCCAGCCCGAACTGCCAAGCCATGTCTTTCCTGGACCGGAAACAAGCATCCTGGGACCGGTTTCTGGCTATTCAGCCGTCATCAGCCAGGCTAGCTTGAATCCAGTGGCAAAGTGAGCAAGGGACCCACGTCTGGGCATACCCTGCCAACTTAGGGCGAACAAAGCGATACCAAAGGGGATGATGGACCGAGCGCTTGAGCTAATCAAACACTCACCCCCAGTCAACTGATCTGGGTTTAATCCATCATCATTCTTTAGCTCACTCCACCACCCCAGTTCAGACATGGCCATATGCAAATCAGTCTGACCCTGTGCCTCATGGGAACAGTCCAGCCCGAACTGCCAAGCCATGTCTTTCCTGGACCGGAAACAAGCATCCTGGGACCGGTTTCTGGCTATTCAGCCGTCATCAGCCAGGCTAGCTTGAATCCAGTGGCAAAGTGAGCAAGGGACCCACGTCTGGGCATACCCTGCCAACTTAGGGCGAACAAAGCGATACCAAAGGGGATGATGGACGGAGCGCTTGAGCTAATCAAACACTCACCCCCAGTCAACTGATCTGGGTTTAATCCATCATCATTCATTAGCTCACTCCACCACCCCAGTTCAGACATGGCCATATGCGAATCAGTCTGACCCTGTGCCTCATGGGAACAGTCCAGCCCGAACTGCCAAGCCATGTCTTTCCTGGACCGGAAACAAGCATCCTGGGACCGGTTTCTGGCTATTCAGCCGTCATCAGCCAGGCTAGCTTGAATCCAGTGGCAAAGTGAGCAAGGGACCCACGTCTGGGCATACCCTGCCAACTTAGGGCGAACAAAGCGATACCAAAGGGGATGATGGACGGAGCGCTTGAGCTAATCAAACACTCACCCCCAGTCAACTGATCTGGGTTTAATCCATCATCATTCTTTAGCTCACTCCACCACCCCAGTTCAGACATGGCCATATGCAAATCAGTCTGACCCTGTGCCTCATGGGAACAGTCCAGCCCAAACTGCCAAGCCATGTCTTTCCTGGACCGGAAACAAGCATCCTGTTTAAGCTCCATTTAGTTTTCGCATGATAGATATGCTTAACAGTAGCCAGAGGTTTCATACCCATCCTGGACATAAATGCCTTTAATGCTCCCAAACGTCTTTCCATTCCCATGGCCCTTGCATCGATTAATCTAGACCACGTTTGGTTCTTATCGAAGAGTACCCCAAGATAGGGAAAGGACTCCACCACCTCGATTTTCCCTGATTCTGTATAGAGGTGGGATGGTTTTCCTCGAGCACCCCCCCCCCCGGCAATAATTGCAAACGATTTTGACTGGTTAACCATCATGTCAAGAGAGTCCATGAAGGCGGCATAAGTGGTGATTAGACAACGCAGCCCTATCCCTGTTCTAGCAATAAGGACTGCGTCGTCAGCATATGCCAGAATTGGGAGCTGGGTGGAGTCAGACACAGGGAGATCAGGGGTTACACCCAAAAGGGCGTTCCCCATGCCGTTCGTATAGATGGAAAATAGGAACGGCGTGAAGACACAGCCCTGTCTTACCCCCCTCAAGATCTTAAAAGGGCGGTGCATTCCCCGTTTTTTTCCATATCTGACCGATGCTGATGCCTCTGAGTATTATTGGAGGGTCGATCCCCATCTCTTCCATAATATACCAGAGCTTTGGGTGGGAAACGCAGTCAAATGCCGCTGAAAGGTCCATAAAGGTGAGATAGATTTTCCCGCCCTAGTGTATTTGTCAATAATCAATGAGAGGTTGAGGCACTGATCTACAGTTCCTCTGCCCTGTTGGAACCCATACTGGGCCTGCATTAATATGTTCTTATCATCTACCCAAGCCTCTATTCTAGCTAATAGCAGGCGGCCCATGAGTTTGGCAGTGGTATCTAAAAGGGAGATAGGCCTATAGTTTTTTGGGCTACTCCTGTCCCCCTTTTTATAGATAGGAACTATTATACTTGTCTTCCATGAGGGGGGAGGACCTACTATTGCTATGTTATTAAAAACGTTGGTCAGTAAAGGAACCCAAAGGTCGTAGTTGTCCTGGAAGAAGTCTATTGGGACCCCATCCGGGCCAGGGGCTCTTCCAGTACTGCATGACGAGAGGGCCCTCCTAACTTCAGTAAGTGAGAATGACAGGAATGCCCTCCTTCTATTCAGAAGAACAAGTGGGGAAAGGGCAGGGGGCTCAGCGGGCGAGAAGATATTAGCAAAGTGCTCTATCCACTCCTCCTCACCAACGTTTGTGTCCAGCAAAGGGTCCCTTTGGGTCTTAAAATACGATGAATTGATTATGCCCCAAAACTCTCTGCTATTTCCTGACATAGTTGCTTGGGTGAGCCTTTCCCAAATCTCCTTCCTTAGCATTCTCTTCCTTTTCCTTCTAGCCAATTTAAACTGAGTACGAAGTAAGGCAATCTGAGTTAGATCGCGTGGCCGGATTTTGAGAGCAGTGGTAAGGGCTTCCTTGGCTTTACTACAGGTGGGGTCAAACCATCCCTTTTGGCTAGGGCTCTTTCCATTACTTTTACGAGTAAGAGCCGCCTTTATATGCTTCAAAAGATCCGTAAATGAGAGGACCAGTGTTGACGGTGCTATACCTAAGTCCAGACACCTTTCAATACTAGTTTGAGTAGTTTTTATTATTTCGGGAATAAACTTAAACCTATCAATTTGAGCCCATTTCAATTGATAGCCAGTTTTTTTGGCCAATACGGGGCGATTGACTTCCAAATGCGTAACCTTCTCACTAGAATTCATAGATATTATACCAGTTAAAATAGCATGGTCGCTAAAACTATTAAAATTAGCGTCTGTGCTGCTGAAACTACCCTCAACCGTAGAGGAAACTAATATAAAATCAATCGTTGACTCATAGTCCTCTCGGGTAAAAGTTTTCATGGGCGAACCCTCTGAATTACCCCCAATATTCATAATGGCCAAGTTTCTAGTAAACAGGGTCCTATTAAGGCAGTTACCATAGATGCTATGGGAGAAATGGGAGGCAGAATTACCCATCAAGTCAACCAAACCACATGGTTTGTCTTGGTTATGTTTACATGGATGGATATTAAAGTCTCCCATCCAAATTATAGTAAGTACCTCATCTCGCTTACTGTATTTAGACATCTCCTCAATTGAGGTGTTGACCTCGTCTACAACCATGTGCATTTTTGGGCCAAAGTTATTATTATAAAAATTTATCAGAATCCAACTGCCCATTTTCGGAAACTCAAAAACAAGGCGGTGAAAGAAAGGGCTCCTATCTTCAAACTTCCTTATTTTTAATGACGATGTATTAGGTATTAAAGTTTGGAGGCCCCCCTTCGGCCTCCCAGCAATTGATGGCAAGGCCATGGTTTGAAAAGAACGGTAGCCATTAATGAAAACATGTTCCATAGACCACGTTTCCTGAAAGCAGATAATATCGTTTTCCTGCCAAAGATTTTGCCAGTGTGCGTTATCCAACTTTTTGCTAATTCCTGCCACGTTCCAAGGGCTTATTTTGAGTAGACTATTATACTTTACCTCAAGCTTGTTCTGTCTGAGGGGAGGGGAATGGTAGGAGGTAAGTGGTGCTCAGAAAAAGGCGCTTTAGATATTGAAGAGGATAGTCAGTCGCAAAGGTCTAGATCAGAGAGTGGAGCATACCTATTTGCTGTGCAAACTCCTAACCCTGCTACAACCGTATCCCTCTCAATTATGGGCCTGACTGTACCGCCCAATAGGTTCACACTGGAATCTTGAAGGCGGGGATGGGAACGGGTATAGAAATAAGCCAAAGAAAGACCCTTGATCTGTGTGTCTCTTAGGGGCTGACTGTGTAGTTGATCTAAAATATATCTCAGTGCGTGGGGATTATTGAAATTAATCACCACACAGTCACCCTCCAGCACTTTCCTCAATGGACCCACCCAACCTACCCTTCGCGCCATAATCATTTGATTGTTCAGTGGAGGACCCCCTCTGGGCTTGATATGGAGAGACAGCCAGTGTAGTGATTTGTCCATTAGTTGACCAATGGACTTATTCTGGCCCTCCCTCAAATTCGGAACATTCCCCCAAACTAATACAAGGGGGGGAGGATGCAGGCAGGAGGTGAAGCATCTGATATCCAACACTGGCGGGACCCTCATTAATCAGCGCGTTAGATCCGGACTGATCCTGTACCCCTTCTTAGATTTGCTATCTGTGAGTTGGTTGTTGGGCTGTTCATGGTGTTACTGAACGGTGGTTGTGGGGGCCTAGATAACTCAGGAATAGTAGGATAAATGTTACAAGTTGTATCGGGGATTTGTGAAGTGATAGAACCCGAGAAGCCTAAGTTAGTTCTTATAGTGCTTAAGTAGTTCTCTGTTGTACGCATCTCAGGAGGTATGGGTTTTGAGAGCCCCCGGCTTGCCCCCGCATCCTCAATAGTTTTAAGTCTCTCCTCAATTTGTGTTATTTTGAGAAAAAGTGGTTCCAAGAGCGTGGTAACCATAGTCTCCAGTCTTTCCCAAGTAGCATCGTCAAGCGATCCCGGGGGGTGAGTCAGGGTCGATATAATGTTCCCATCTAGGATTTAGCCAGATTCAGCAACTCTAGTCCCTCCAGCCCCTCTGGATTTTCCTGCCCGAGCTGGTTTCAGGGTTTTTTGTTTTTGTGAACCCCCAGTTTTCCTTTTTTTGATCGGCGGTTCATTGTCATTTACAGAGTGTGATTTAGCGGCCTGTCCCCTGGTGATAATGTTAGGACCCGTCATTACTTCCACTAGGGGGGAGAGTGGAATTGGTGGTGCAGGAGACAGGGGAGCAGTGGGCGATGTTTGGGAGATGTTTATGGTTTTACCCGCCCTTGTGATACTGCCTAAGGAGGAGTGCTTTTGGGAAATAAGAGATCCCAGTGATAGTCGTCATTCCACTAGTTGGATCTCGTGGTTAAGAACGGACTCCGCCCTGGTTAGAAATGCGCCAAGGTCCCTGCAGTTCCTTTTCCAGGTTGATCAGTGAAGCCCTTCCTTTTGGCCATTTTAATACCCCCAGCAGTTGGCAAAATGTTATTCAGGGGAGCCCAAAGACAACTAAAGGTACAGTACCTTGTATAGGAGGGATATCAACACTCAGAAGTTCTCAGGTACTAGGGCTTAGAGCAATGGCCCAGCCCAGCCTCTTCTGGGCTCCGACGGGCCTGCCATTGGCCCGGGCACGCCCACACGCGTCCCACGCCGCGGGAGCCCCAGACTGCTCTTAAGTGCCTCCGGCGCGGAAAAAGGATCACGTGGGCGCCTTCTGGCGCGGTGACTGTTGGGGGATGCAATCCCCTGTGCAGCAAAGTGGAAGTGCTTTTCCTCTGGCGATTACGGGCTGACATTGATCCTGATGAGACCCTACAAATGAGATTGGGTTGAAACATTGACACGCCGTTACCTAGTTACAGAATCACATATATGGAAATCTACTTGAAGGTGATTTTGATGGAGTTTGTACTAATGCGAATTTTTGGAGGGATGTGTTCCTCTGGAGGTTGCTCATAACTTGTTTTACAGATTCTTATCAATGCCCTTGGTGATTTAAACAGATGACATTGGTCTACATGAGACCCTAGAATTGAGATTGGGCCTAAAACATTGAGACCTAGTTACCTGGCTATAGAGTCACATGGAAGGAATTTATAAATTAATATAAACCTCCAACACAAACTGTGTTCCAAACTGTTGATAACAAGGCATATGTACAGTGTATTTTCTATCACTCTTGTATATATTCATCTACATCAGCACTGGATTGGCCTCACCTTTCCATTAAATAGTTTGCACCTTATATGCATATGTCTTATATGAAAAACAATATAATTTATAGTATGGAATGAAGTGTTGGGTCATGACTAATGTTTTTATGATTATATATCAAACTAATACTGTTAGACCTGTCAGCCTTAGGGTGATCTTCCCCCAAACATTTTGACTTCACACTCCAATTTTGCTGAATTTGTTTTTGTTGGCTTTAGGACTGCTAACCAGTTATAAAGTGCTTGTGCTCGCTACCAAAAACAAGGTAAAATTGGCTTACATCTGATAGGCATTATTTAATTTATTTATAAGTCCTAGTAAAGTGGTACACCATATACCCAGGGCCTGTACATTAAATGCTACTAGCGGGCCTGTAGCACTTATTGCGCCACCCACTTAAGTAGACCCTTAAAACAATTTCCAGGCTTGCCATTGCAGCCTGAATGCAGTTTTAAACTGCCAATTCGACTTGGCAATATAACCCCTTTGCCAAGCCTTAAACTCCCCTGTTATTGCATATGTCACCCTAAGGTATGCCCTACATAGCTCATAGGGCAGGGTGCTTTGTAACTAAAAGATCAGACATGTACTTTTATATTTTTACATTTCCAGGTAGTGAAAAACTCTTAAATTTATTTTTCACTACTGTGAGGCATACCTGTCCCTTCGGTTAACATTGGGGCACCTTATCAATCAATCAATCAGATTTTTGTAGAGCGTGCTAATCACCCCGAGGGATATCCAGGTGCTTGCGTGAAGTGGAGCTACTCAAACAGCCAGGTCTTGAGTCTACTCATGAAGTCGACGAGAGAGGTAGATGTTCGGAGGTGGGTGGGGAGGTAGTTCCACGCTTTGGCTGCAAGGTGGGAGAAGGAGCGCCCTTGATTCGGGTACGAAGGATGCAGGGGCGATCTTCCACTAGGGCAGAGGAGCATCGCCCCACTGCTTTCTAGCAGTGCGAGAAGCAGAAAATAAAATGGTAATAACTTTCAGTTATTAACATTTTATGTTTGGTTGCTTGGGGCTGCTCTGTGAGCAGGGCAGGGTAGGAGTGGTGTGCCCACTCCTGAGTGAGCAAACACTGTTTGGTCGGCCCTTTGGGGCTGCCCAAATCAGTCATGTGCACTCTGCCCTTCTCCATGCAGGCTGCAATGCAGCCTGCATGGAGAACATGGCCTCCCCATAAGCCCCTGGCTGGGTGGCGTCTCGACCAATCACAACGCTGCTTGCAGCGTTGTGATTGCCTTAGGGGAGGGAGCCTGGCTTCCTGCTTCCTGTTCTTGCCGGCGGCAGGAGAGCAGGAGAGCAAGAGCAGAGAAGATGGGGGACCCGGCCAGCAGAAAGGTAAGTTTAATTTTACAAAAAATTATTATTATTAAATTAAACCCCACACGTGACCTCCCCACATGACCCTCCCTCCCCGCGTGAACCCTCACCCCCACTTGTGAGCCATGCTGGCCGCGACTGTGCAGGGGACGGTGGCAAGGGTCTGGGCAGCAGACGCAAGGGGGCTGGTGGGCTGGTGGGCTGGTGGAAGGTCAGGTGGTTGTTCAGGTATTCTGGTTCCGTGTTGTGGAGAGCTTTGCCGGTGTGTGTGAGCAGCTTGAAGTGGCCTCTCTTCTTGATGTGGAGCCAGTGCATGCTACAGAGGTGGGGGGTGGTGTGGCCTCCTCTGGGCAGGTCCAGGATTCTTCTTGCTGCTGCGTTCTGAATTGTTTGGAGGCACTTAGGAGGAGGGTGGTGATTCCGGCGTAAAGAGTGTTTCTGTAGTCAAGTCGACTGGTGATGAGGGCTTGAGTGACGGTTCTTCTGGTGTCAGTTGGCATCCATCAGAAGACTTTCCGGAGCATTCTGAGGGGGTTGAAGCAGGTGGAGGTGACCGAGTTGTTCTGACATTTGAGAGAGAGTTTGCTGTTGACGATGATTCCGAGGTAGCGAGAGTGGGTGTTAGGAGCTGGTCTGAGTACATAGGGCCACCAGGATTTGTCTCACAGTGAGGTTTTTTTTTGAAGAGGAGAACTTTGTTTTTTTCGGTGTTGAGCTTGAGGCAGTTGGCTCTCATCCAGTTGATGACATCGGTTATGGTGTTCTGGAAGTTTGTTCTGGTTTTGTTCATGTCTTCAGTGAGGGATAGTATGAGCTGGGTGTTGTCGCCATAGGAGATGATGTTGAGACCGTGGCCGCAAGCGATGGGTGCCAGTGGAGTCATGTAGACGTTGTACGGTGTGGGGCTGAGTGAGGAGTCTTGGGGTACACCACAGATGATGCTCTTGGGGTAGGAGGTGTACAGCGGGAGGCGGACTCTCTCAGTGCGTCCGGCGAGAAAAGTCGTTAGCAGCTTGAGGGCTTTGCAGTAGATTCCGATATTTGGATGAGGAGGTGGTGGGAGAAAGTGTTGAAGGGCGCTGAAAGTTATTACATTTGATAAGTGATAACTTTTGATTGGCAACAGGGAAACACTTTATGTTTGGTGTCTGAGAAATTGTAATTACAAATCCTCTTTCTTGATAAAGTTCGATTTTAAGTTACAATTTTGAAAATGCCACTTTTAGAAAGTTGGAATTTTGCTACTCTATTTTGTGCCTTCAGCCTTTTCCTGGGTCACATTACTAGGTGTAGTTAGCAGTTGGGCTCTGTTTATTCCTCCCAGACAGCCAGACAATAGAGGGATTATGTGTATCTGGATAGGTCAGCACTGGCAGGATCGGGGCAAAGCTGGGCACAGCCCACATGCAACTGAATGGGCAGGGCCCTGCATTCACACAAAGAACTTATCCACTCTGCATTGTTCATGCAGCCAGCCTGTATTCAGGGAAAGGGAGGCAGGAACAATCAATCCAACCCTATTCTTCAATCAGAAATAATCAATAAAATCCCTCTTTAGGGGCGTACAATTTATTGTTCATACTTGACTCAGTATTTGTGGTTTTGCCTGATCATGGTCAAAAAACACTCCTACCCATTTCTATTACTACCACTAATATTGTAGATTACAACAGTCCTGTGATTACGCTTCCGCATATGACAAGGGGTGGGTGAAACTTGTGGAGTTTTGCACCGCAAAATTCCGCGGAGTGACAAAAAAACTCTGTGAGATTCAGCAGATTTCTGCTCATCCCTAGTGTAATGTATGTTACACATTGAAGACAAGCACAGCACAGAACAATATAAAGTGCGCTTGAGTCCTAGCACAGCATGACATAACAGAACGAAGCAGACTCCAATATTGCTGCTTTCTATTAATCCCCAGTTTCCCATTATTCTTTCACAAATCAGAATACATTTTCACCTACTTCTCCTGTTATAACATTGCCTTTCTTCTTGGTTCCGTTCACCCCTTGTCCGTCCCGTGAACCAGCCTGGGAAGTTCAAATGCCGCCCGGGGACATCAAGTTAAGGATATCGGTTTGCTGCAGCAGCTTGTCTTAGCAAGTAGGGTCACATATCTTTACAACAGCAAATCCTCTCTTAATAAAGTCTGCCTGCCCGTTCCTGTTTCAGGCTTGTGAACTCCAAGTGATGGAGCCTGGCTCCTTAATCATAAAACACAAGTGGCCGGTGATCTACCCGTGATGTGTAGAGCCAATTCATTCACAGAGAAATTAGTTTTCCTTTTAAAGCCTACTGCAGGTGCCTCCGAAGCGTATAAGCATTATTCGGTAATAGGTTATGAGTGCTGCTTCGGGGTTGCAGGATCAGTCTTCCATGATAATGCTGATCATTAACTTGCATAGAAACAAACTGAATGACTTCTTGGGACTGTAATATTTGGCGTTATTTTTGCCAATCTCAGTGATATGCATTTTATCCACCTCTGAAGGATAGAACACTGCTTCGGCCACGCCAAGGTTCAAAGCTGTGTCCTGGACTTTAAGAGCAAAATCGCTGCAGCTAGTGCTCACCCACCTTGACTACCTTACATTTATCTCATGTCCTCTCAGAAAAGGATCAGCTTGGCATGCCCAGCAGTGCAGCTATGCCTTATCCCAGTTTACTGCCTAGCTCAGCCTGCACATGTGCGAAGTAACCTGGTGCCTCGGGGGGAAGAGGAGGCTGCATTGGATGTACTAGCGAGCCAGACTAATAACGCCTGCTCATACTCCATCTATTTTCTGAGAGAGAGTTAAAGGACTAAACAAACTTGGGGGCATATTCTCAAGGACTTATGGCCGAGTTATCGGCACTTTAGCGCAGCAAAAGTGGCGAAAGAATTATCGCCCCATTCTCAAGCTGGTGCAAACAGCCCATATCGCCGGTTTTCCAGCGATAGCTGCCGCAAAAAACATTGCCACAGATGAGAGAGACAACTAACGCTAATGATATGCAGAGTAGGCGTTCCCGTGCAAAAACACACGAAAACACCACTTCGCGATATTCTCAACGACCAGCCAGATCTGCGATGTGACCCAAAAACAGGCGATAAGGCGCGTTAGCAGCAGGGATTTAACACCTGCCTTTTACTGGTGTTAAGCAGGACGACTACCTGCAGTATGAAAGGGAGCCCAGCCCAGAGCCACACCTGAAGACCAACACATGTGATGGAGACACTGATCATGCAGCTCGGAGACCCGAGAGGGCCACAACACCCACCGCCACCACCCCCAGCCCCCCCCGGACCAACCCCCCCGACTACCACCGAGGCAGCGCAGAACAGGACAGCGGACGTTCCCAAAACGCACCAGCCTCAGAGACTCAACGCCGGAGGAAGTCATTGCCCACTACAGGCACAAAAGGACAACCATCCTCCGCATCCTGAAACACATTGCCCACAGGCTGACGGTACCAACACAGCGGACAACCAACATCCCTCCGCAGACAAAGCTGCTGGCTGTGCTGCACCTGTTGGCCCCTGGTACCTCCCAAACAACAAATGCCAGAGTCGGAGGAGTCTCACGGCCAGCCCTATCAAACTTCCTCACCCATGTCATGGATGCATGTCCACAATAGCAACGGCGGGCCCCTGTATCCGCACCACACGACAATTCCAATTCGTAGTGTTCCTGCGCAACCAACCCCAACGCCAGCCATTGCCAGACGCCACTGTGCCCCAGACCCAATACTGTAGTAACTGAAATGGGGGTTCGCACGGTCATGAAGTCCAGTAGTCAACAGTAGTGTAAAAACAGTCCTTTATTACAAATACACCAAAAAACAATACGAAAAGCACAGCCAACACCCAACGGGGAACTTCATCAGGGCAACGTGTGGATTCATGTAACTGCATATGCTGCGGGAACTCCCCAATACCATTCCATACTCTGGAAGTCAGTATCCATAAACCTGTTGGACAAATGGTGACAATGGTCAAGCGTCCGTATAGTCACAAACCTAATCTGGTACAGTGTATAGCACTTGGACAAACCGGAATGCTCACAGGAAAGACAAATCCTGCACAAAAAGACCGTAACAGACGTACGTGTGGTTGTAACCTACTTAGGATAGAAAAGGAAGGTTATGGTCACACTAACTTCTGTTACGGTCTCATGATGCAGGATTACTCATACCTGTAAGCATCACGGTTTGTATCAGCTTGATACCCCTGCACCTTCATTCCCCCCACCCAGCCACGAGGGCGCCGCCATGACCGGTGGTGCCTACGCGATCCTGTGCGCCTGCTGCACCCCAGCCCTGGTCCCCAGACCAGTCCGCCAACCCGCGATGAGTGCCAGCCCCTGTGCACCCAGGCCTCAATGCTCACCTGCCGCCACCGGCGTGTCTCCAAGAGGGCCCACCACGTGCCGGTGCAACCTCCTCAGCCAATCGCTGGATTCCCCACCACAGGCCCCCAGCACACCCTGCAGCACCGCGCCACGGAGTCATGTCTGTGCAGCCTGCTGCCCTCGGCGTACACTGCGGTCCAGCTGGGATCACAATTCAAATCGAATCTTGATTGGCAGGACGGCGTATTGAGGCCTACGCATCATCGCAGGCTGCACACCCGCTCAGCTCTGGTGCCACTAACTCAGTGCACCGCAAGTCACCGTCCCGTGGCGGTAGGCCCGTGCCGGCCAAAGTGCCAAGGATGCCACCAACTCTGTGCACCTCAAGTCATCACCACGTGGCGGTAGGCCGGTGCCGGCCAAAGTGCCTCGGATGCCACCAACTCTGTGCACCTAATTTCATGGGCCCTTTATGATTGAGTCTCGTGGTTCGGACGCCATCATGTCACCTCCGGCAGTGGGGAATGTGATGTGGTAGGGCCCTAGGCCCTCATGCATAAATAATGACCACACAGACACACTCAGCTAGATAGTGGAAATGGCCTCGGGCACGTGCGCCCGGCCCCTTTTATTGGCAGGGTCACATGTCCTGTGACGCCTGTGCTGGATGGGTGTGGTGTGGGTGTGAACCAGCCCTCAGGGAAAGGCTGTGGTATGCTGACAACTAGACCTGAGATCAGCAGATCACTACAGGGAAGACCTGGGACATGTAGCGTTGTCCCCCCCCCCTGCAAGCGTAAGCAGAGTGGGCTGGCCTGGCGTATGCCAGTCCAGCGTAGGGGTGTGAACGATGACCCCGGCTCTCTGGGCGTGGTTCCGTTCTGGGCTGGAGAAGAAGGTAACTAATGCGTGTGTCTCTGATGTGGTGTTGGCGCAACCCGGTCCGCAATCGGTAATGTTGCACCCTGTGACTCAAGTCCCACAACATGTGCAACATGGACGTAAGGGGGAATCACTGACCCTACATTCATCCATACTTCCATACTTGAATGATCATAGACATGACACATCCGTGTGAATTTGATTGTTTAATGCACATTCAGTGGAGTGTTGTGGCTGGAGCAGTACAGGGCCATGCAAATCCCACTTTACATTGTTGGCCCGTGGAGGGCCAGCCAGAGTCCCTCAGGGAATGACAAGTACATCGGAAGAGGAAGAGTTCAGTCCGCAGTCTGATAGCTGTGTCATTGGTGACCAAACAGAATATGGCAGTCCATGTTGAGGTCCAAGGTGAGTGTCGCAGAGTGCATCGGGGGACAGTGGAAGGTGATGATGCAGAGGGCAGAACCAAGCAGAAACAGGCCATATGGCGGAGAAGAATGCTACCGCTTCCTTACTACCAGTAAGGCAGATTCATCTGCATTTTCATCTTCTGATGTCTCATGTGCCTCACATGTGGGTGGTGGTGTTTTCTCTGCAGCACTGTGTGGCACTGACACATCAGGGGCCGGAGGTGGATTGGCTGCCGCACTGTGTGGCACTGACACATCAGGGGCCGGAGGTGGATTGGCTGCCGCACTGTGAGGCACTGACACATCAAGGGGCGGAGATGTGGATGTCGAAGCAGCAGCAGCATTCATCTGCGCCAGGCCTTGTGGCAGCAATGCCATGACGAGGATCTGCAGGGCATGGTAGATCCCAGCTACATCACGCTGGTGTACAGCCGTGGCAGCCATTCTTTCCGCCTGCACCCGCTCCATGTTCTCCATGGTCCTCCGCATGTGTGCCAACTCCCGGATGACACCGCTGGAGCCACTATGACTAGACAGTTGTCCTTGTCTCTGAGTCAGGACTCCAGCGATGTCATCCATGGTTCGTTGAAGAGCATGGAGCGGACTAGTACATCGGAAGAGGAAGAGTTCAGTCCGCAGTCTGATAGCTGTGCCATTGGTGACCAAACAGAATATGGCAGTCCATGTCGAGGTCCAAGGTGAGTGTCACAGAGTGCATCGGGGGACAGTGGAAGGTGATGATGCAGAGGGCAGAACCAAGCAGAAACAGGCCATATAGCGGAGAAGAATGCTACCGCTTCCTTACTACCAGTAAGGCAGATTCATCCGCATCTTCATCCTCTGATGTCTCATGTGCCTCACATGTGGGTGTTGGTGTTTTCTCTGCAGCACTGTGTGGCACTGACACATCAGGGGCCGGAGGTGGATTGGCTGCCGCACTGTGAGGCACCGACACATCAGGGGCGGAGATGTGGATTTCGAAGCAGCAGCAGCATTCATCTGCGCCAGGCCTTGTGGCAGCAATGCCATGACAAGGATCTGCAGGGCATGGTAGATCCCAGCTACATCATGCTGGTGTGCAGCCGTGGCAGCCATTCTTTCCGCCTGCACCCGCTCCATGTTCTCCATGGTCCTCCGCATGTGTGCCAACTCCCGGATGACACCGCTGGAGCCACTCTGACTAGACAGTTGTCCTTGTCTCTCAGTCAGGACTCCAGCGATGTCATCCATGGTTCGTTGGAGAGCATGGAGCGGACTGTGGGTGTCCGTTAAGGACTGTAAGTGGTCCCTGATGTGACTTAGACACCCATGTATGGCATCGAGTTTGGCTGCCATGAGGTCGAACCCCACCGCACCTGATCAGCCATCTTATCCTGGCACCCTAACACACGGCGTTGGAAGGCCATGTGTTGTTCGTGGGGGTCCTGGGAGACAGCTGTGGTGGTGGGTGCTTCCTGCTGTGTGGTCTGTGCAGGGAGTGGGGTTTCCTCGATGCAGCTGGGCTGCCCTGCTCCTGGGGGTGGGGTGCCGAAGCTGTCCATGAGCCGTTGGAGGGCGTCGGTTTCGATGGAGGGGAGGTCTTCTTCATCATCAGTGAAGAGGTGTACCGTCTGCTCTGCAGGAGGTGTTGATTCACCCTCTGCGATGTAAAGGGGAGATGCAGTTTAACATTGTTTTCACATGTATGTTGACGCATTGTACAGGTTTACATACAAACTGCATGACAATGTACATTGGGACTGTTTGGGAGGAGCTGCCTATTTGATGCGGGACAGTGGACATTTCGACAACATCACGGATGTGTGTTTGTACTTGTGCATGGGTTTGTTGTGAGATTAGTGATGTGTGGGGAGGGCCCCCTCTGGGCACATAGTCGACGGGGGCCTACTTGCTCTTTCTAGGTGTGCTGCAGTGTGCCAAGGGGATCAGGGACATGATCCAGACTCATTGTGGGTGTGCACTGTGCTATACTTAATTGTACATGTGTGACATTGTGCCCATCTCCCCCGTCCCCCCAGTCCCTGGTCGTTACTCACCCTGTTGCTGTTGTGTCAGGTCATGTTGAGCAGTGTCCGGTCCCCCAACTCCTGCCACCGTCTCCACACTGATGACTGTGGACACCATTTCCTCCATCTCGTCCAGCTCCTCCTGTGGCTCTGGACTCCCACCTCAAGTCTGCATTGCTGCCTTCTGGTTGTTGCCGAGTTTCTGCTTGGTTTTGCGCTTCACATCATTCCAGCGCCTCTTGACCTCTTCCATTGTCCTCCTCAGCACTCCGATTGCATTCACCTTGGCCACGATGGACTGCCATATTCCATTTTTTGTCGCCAATGACACATTGGAGGTGACAAACAGTTGTTGATGGTATTTCATCACCTCCGTTATCAGGATCCTGTTTTCCTGCGGACTGAACCGCATCTTCCTCTTCTTCCTGTCCTTGCCCTTCCCTGACCCCGAGTTCCCGGCCTGGTCCTCCGGAGGGCTTGTCGGGTTCTGCTCGTCCTCTGTTCCTGCTCCGGCTACCTCCATTGTGCTTTGCAGTTGTTTTGTTTTTGTTTGTGTATTTTTTTTCTACTTTTGTAGTGATTTTTCCCGCCTGACGTGTGTGAATTGCAGGCCTGGCGCTGCTTATCGCTGATTTTTGTATCGCGGTTGGGCCCATCGCGACTTTTTTCGCGTTCAGGTTTGGATTTTTATCGCCGTCCTGGTAATGTTATCGCGGACATTTGACGCGTTCTTGGGAGACTATCGCATGTTACCGCCGTGTTCGGAATACGAAGTTAACACGGAGTTATTTTCCCGCGATAGACGGCGATATGAAAACGTGCGTTAGCCTTTTTTGGCGATGATTATCGCACGTTCTTGAGAATATCCCCCTTGGAGTTTGTGTCTTAATAAAGTGTGCCTCTTGGGCTGTCTCTTGCAGATATAGAGTTGTGCAGTTCCTGGTGGTGGCCAGAGCTGTTCCCTGCTGCTGGCATCCCCCCCATACAAGACCTGGACTCTGCAAGGCCGCCTTCAGGGGCCAGCAGGGAGCACTTTTCTCAAATTTACTGACTTGCAACATAGATAATGTACCTGATGATCTTCAATTGATTTCGTTATCACTGGCTTGTCTGGTAAAAGACCCGTTGCTGAATCTGTAGTTAATTTTATCGGCTCTGACACGGCCCTGTCCAGGGGACACCCAAGTCTTGCAGAATAATATTCTTAATGAAAGAGTCTATTAACGCAGGTGCAGCCTGCTTCCACAATCCACTCGAGTCTTTAGCTGGGAGGTCAGATGCTTCACAAATCGAGAGCCCAAAACATTTTAAGGCCAGTTTAAATGGGTAATAGCTGGGTGTACATGCACTACCACTGTTGGCAAACTCTGCGCACTTGCATCCCCCTTACCAAGTAGTCAACCGGTCCTTCAGCATAAGGTTTCAATGTAAAATATGTGTATTTTCAGACTGCCTGACCTGTCTCTCAATGCCAGGCATGGGTTTCACTCCCTAACATGTCTGTCGTTGCCTGAAGCAGGCATCACTCACAAGCAAGCACCTTGCTGGTAGGGAAGTATCTCACTCCCCAACATGTCTTTTGCTGCCTGCCTGCATCTAACTGCCAGAGGCAGATGTGTTTTTCCCCAAATATTCTAAGCCTGGAGTTAGAACAGTAAATTTGACCTTCCAGTGTCCACTACATCTACTGCTGCCCTGAGCGCACAGTCAGGGCAAGAAACACAAACGAGCCTATTGGCCACATGGCAGCAGCAAGCCACGCCCCAATATGGCGGCTGCCACTTCTTAGGCAGCTCCTTCCTTGGTCTCCATGTGCAGAACAGCGAACTGAGGGGGAAATGGCATAGAATTTCCACCAGGCACCCTCCTTGATTACGTAAGTAAGGCACTCTGAGCAGGGGTCTTTTGCCACTCTCTGGGTCTCTTTCCTGTCACATTTTTCTGTGTGAATGGTTGCTTCCCTCTGCACCCAGCAGCAAACCAGTATTAACAACCATGGGTGGGTTCCACATCACAATGTTTTTCCTTTTCTATTTGTGGATTGTCTGCTCTTTACAATAATTACTATCCCCCAGACAACTCTCCCTGCCCACACATGTAGTAACCCAGGTCTGTAGGGTAAAGGCCCTATTTTGTTTTTGCTAGCAATAATTACAATATAATTTTGTAATTCAACTATTCTGTCCTAGTTCTTCGGAGACAGTACGAATGAGAATCAACTATGCAATAAATATTTAAGTTTCCACGTGGGTCACATAATTTTTTGTCATTCATATGGATACCTTATCATGTTCTAAAAGTGTGTGACTACAGGATGTTCCCGCCCCTGTCCTGACCATGTCGTAAAACTAGCCCACAGTTGGGTAAATCTGGATGGATACATTTGTGCAGGCCTGGGCGTAGTTTGTGGAGTTTTGCTACACAAAACTCCGGGAAGTGACAAAAAACTCCGCAAAGTTCCGCAAGTGGCGGAGTGCTGTGCGAACTGCTGTTCGCGCTGGTTTTTCTGCCGCTCGGGTAGAATTTCTACCCGAGCTGCAGCTCCCGCTCACGAACTTACCATGCGCGAGCAGGGAAAAAACTCTGCTGCACCACGAGGAGTGGAGTTTTCTGCACTCCGTGAGCTCCGCGAGCGCGGAGTGCAGAAAGCTCTGCAAACTCCGCGAACGGAGCGGAGTTCACCGCCCAGGCCTACATTTGTGCATGTTTTCTTATCTCTCCACAGATCACCATTTTATGAGTGAAGCATGTTGTTTGCAGTGCCAACTATGAGGAGCACGTGTGTTGCCAGTGGTTTTATTTCACAACAATTGATGTCTATCAGTAAAGCTAATCAATATGTTACTCAACTATTGTCCGTGCATGGTGAAGGTAAGAAATCTTTCAACAGCACATAGATGCGTATTTTAGGGCTCCTAGCTCTTTATCATCCTGATGAATGTCCTGGACCTTTTTTACCCCAACTCCTATGGGGAGAAATATGTCAGCAGACTATTGGATGTAGTGGCCATTGTACCCACAAACACTCCTTTGTGTTTTTAGAAATGTGATATATACCTAGGGTAACCACCAATGAAGGAAATTCCAATGGGTTTATCCTAAGGTAGTAAATGCCCTTTGTGAATACCGAAAGTCGTAAAGTTAGACTTTTGTCTTACTTTACCTTTGTGAATCGGGCCCAATGTCTTTCGGTATACACAAAGTGTATTTGCAAGTAGTAAATGCTCTTTGTGAATACCTAAAGTCGTAAAGTTAGACTTTCGTCTCACTTTATCTTTGTGAATCGGGCCCAACTTTTTTACAGCTGAATCAAACTAAAAATAAATTAATCGTATTACGTTCTAAGGGAAACGCTACAGTCTCCATGCTAAAAAGTCATAATAGCTTCAGTTTGCACCTAGAAAAAATGTAATATAGCTCGGTTTCCGCATTCAAACTACAAGCTAAGGCAATTGTAGGAATTTGTTGCGTTCAAGTCGAATTTAAAGCCATTTTGCCATTTGTGACACAAACAAATGTGCCACTGTAATTGGCATAGAAGTTCATATCTCGACTAATTCAATGACACAGGATTGCCCAAAAACATTTTGCTAGAACACCAAAGAGCATAAAATGATTCTGTAAGAGTTATTTATAGCTTCTAAAGGAAAGATCATCTATCCTTGCCCTACAAAACGCCACACTGGCAATCAGTTTCAGTTCATATTACATTTAAGGTAAGCTTAGTCTCCAAAATGGCTCTGTGTGTTAGCCCCTAAATCCTAGCGTACCAAAATCAAATAGTAAGTGGCCTACAGACACCTATGCAGCAAGGGCAAATTACTGTTAAAATCCCTAGATATCCTCTTTCTGCCGAAGGGAGAGAATTGCCCTCTTATTCGGGTCCACCTTTATGCTATCCACTTTATGTTTAACATGAAATACTCTTCCTAACTTTAGGCAAGAGCTGAAGACTTACTTGTTTTATTAGGGAGTTCAAAGACCAGTTCAAAGGGGCCCATTGGGATGATGGGCATTTTACCAATGGAGTTATTCATTCATTCATACAACCTTAAAATATGGATTTGTTGGTGGGATGTGTACCCCCATTTGTGTTGCTATACTAGTTTGGTTTCTGGCACTAGCGCATGCCCATCTTAAATATGCCCCTCTGTTGATACCAAGATTGGATTTTTCCCACCGTACTTAGGGCATCATTACGATGGCGGCCACCGTAACGGAGCACGGGACCGACCGCTGATGCTGCGGCGGTCCCGCCATGCAAATTAGGATGCGCCCGCCACACTGGCGGGCGCATTCTGGGCCTTTTACATTGCGGATGGATCTGCTGGCTGCAGACCCGCTCGCAATGTAAAAGGACTGTGCACAGCATTGCAATGCACAACATGGCAGGCACCACGTGGTGCCTGACACGTAGTGCATTGCAATGAGGGGGTTACCATATTTACCCCCCATGTGCACCCCCCACCCTCCCAACACCCTGGGGGCCCGCAACGGGCCCCCAACAGCAAGAACAGCATGCCTTTCCATGGCGGCATCGCCGCCATGGAAAGGTAATTTACCACCTACATCATAATATGGATGGCGGTGTCTTGCAGACACCGCCACCATATTGTGTCCCTTTTCCGCACGGTCGACAATTAGACCGGCGGAAAAGCGGCGGACAGTCTTTCCGTCCGCCACGGTGCCCCCCGCCATACTAATATGGCGGGGGCGGTCCAGGGACATATGGCGGGCGAATCGTCACCGCCGTGCCGGCGGTGGAGATCCGCCCGTGATCCTAATGGGCCCCTAAGTTCTGTGTGTGCTGTTGTCTGTCCATGTGCTCAATATGAGTAATATGATAGTCCTAATTAGTGTATTCCATACGAGGACTAATGTTTTTTTAGAAATTTAGCAAAAAGTAATGGAAGAAATGTACATGCAGTACTGCATTCAAGAGACGAAGATAGCATGTGTCAGATTTATTTTATGCTAAATGCACAATAAGGAGCAAGATCTAGACAACAAACACTGATGGTGCTGAACCACCTGTAACACTGGGGCATATTTACAAGGCACTGCACCACCGGAGCATCACGTTTTCCAACACTCCGGTGGTGAAATGCCCTGCTCCATATTTACAAAGAGGCGCTTTGTAAATATCATACCCTTTGACACAGGTATCTGCATGAAAGGGGCATGTAATGGGTGTTGCTGTGGGCGCAACACCCATTGCTTTTTGACACTGCCCCAGATTTACAAGGAACTGTGAATCTAAGGCAGCGTCAAAAACTAAGGCCATTGAAAAGCAGGTGGTAGAGTGGCGCAACAAGGAGAAATACTTTTATTTCTCCTCATTTTTTGATCTTTCTAACTGTGCTGCATTCTGCAGCACACATAGAAGGAGAAAATCGCTTTTAATGATTGTTTATGTGCAGGAAGATGTCCCTTCCTGCACATAAACAATCATCCCTGCAACGCAGGCACCCTTGCACCATGGAGCAAGGGTGTCTGCGTTGGCTCTAGGAAGCTTTTTTAGCGCTGGCGCAAGGGAAAACACAGGGGTGCACCATATTCTTGTAAATATGACACATCCCTGCATTTTGATAATGATGCAGCTCGTCGCAGCAAAATTGCTTGCGGCACTGCGTTGCACCATTTTCATTGTAAATATGCCCCCCTGTGTTTACTCGGAGCTAAAAGCTAAACATCATCACAGATTACCCACAGGTTTCGTACACTGGAGTAGGTGTATCCCAACCAAGAGGCCCATTGAAAAGTAATACTCAGAGAGCCCAAGCAGCCAAGCTGCAGAACTCTGATATTGTTGCCATTCAGATGAAGCCAGTTGTCACATCCGTTAGTACACATGATCAAAGCTACTCATCACAGTTGTACCATCTGGAAAGTCATTATATGGGTTAATGGGAATATATGTGCGATGAGCACAATTCCAGCCCAGTAACCTATAATCATGTACCAGCGGCGAGGCTGACCCCTGGTGAGTGCCGAACAATAGTAGCAGCAGAATGAAGGAATAGCTCCAGTTTCCCTTGGTAATTACTCTCTGCATCATTTTCGAAGCACAGTCATTGTGCGTGGCCCATGGCGTACAATGCCACCATCAGATCCCATTGCATTGGTGTCTCTAGGACACTTACTAGTTAACCTTCGTTTAGTTCTAGAAATGCCAATTCCCTCCTGAACTCCCACGGTCACGATCGCCATTCTCTGGAGCATGGGTACTTGCAACCATTGCCCCGGGGGCCGCAAAGTACTGTCTGTGGCATGTCCGAGGGCCACACCAATGTCAGCAATGCGAGGGTCGGTGATGAAAGGTTGGCGTAGAGGGATGTGAAGCAGATGCATAGTGTGGACAATAAACTGAGCCTTCATGTGACTTCTGTCTGCCACCAACTCTCTATTCGCATGCACACAGAATTAAACTCAAAGCATTAACTTCTAATGTTAAACATGAGAGGGAAAGAGATACTTATCTGGTGGCTGAATTGCAAAATGTGAAACCAGAAAACCTGGCATGAGTCCTGGCTTCCACACTTGACGTAATTGTGTGATCCTAGGCAATTGGTTAATTTCACTTTGCTTACAATTTCTTTAATACCACACACGAGAGCCCCTGAAAATATACCAGCTCAGGATGTGGGCTACACAACACCTTCTCTTGTGTTTTATTTAATAAACTACAATGTTGTTCCAATTATAAAACAACCAAGGCTACACACAAGGTGCACCTGACACATGACTTGCCTCTTGAGTCAGTAATGACATTTTTGTCAGAATGGGGGGGGTGGCATGAATGTTTCCAAAATTATGTTTGAAAACTATCACTGCTAATAAATGCCTCTCAATGCAGTAAAATAATCTGATCTATTAAGGTAAAGTGCTCATGCATGTTATCAAAATACACTTTTTTTAAGTTTGCAGAGAGTTTATTATGTTTTTACTTATTTAGCGCAAGATGTCTTTAAAACCAAAGGTGTTTCTAAAGATAAGTTGTCTAGGACACCTTCTTTTCTTATTTACCTTTTGAAGGATCCGAGATCCTGATGAAAGGATGACTTGACGCTGGATTCAAGGTTGAAGATAAGATTTATTCTTGTAGGAAGGATCCCATCCAGGCAGGGCATGTCATAACATCAACAGCCTCTTCTCATTTCAAACTTAGCATTCTACTCCCCTGGCTAGGCAACACAGTGGAGCATATGACATGCATACATTCCTGAGTAACCATGGCATCAGAACAACAATAGGCAGATGCCACACACCTTCCCTCCTTCAAAAACCAAAAAAAAAAAAAAAAGAAATCAAGGTACAGATAAAGTGTAAAAAAAATGGAAACATACACATCATGAGATCTATTGTACAAAATCTCTCAAATACGAAGGTTTCACTCTCAACCTAGGAGACACCCTAGGATTACTTACAGACACATTCGCATCTCCATTACTTTTGTGTGAACTAGTGGTAGCCGAACTAAGAGGACCTCTGTAAGGAACAACTCTACCAAGGTTCCATATGCGATGATCGTGGGTTTTGATGGCATTCTTAAATAATTTAATTACTCTGATGGGTTTCGAGAATTTAGAACTTAAACCAGGGTGTTTAATGACTACTAAATCTCCCACTGCAACTTTTGTACTTTTGACAGCTTTCCTTGAATCAAAGAGGGACTTCCTGGCTGCTGCTTTTCCAGCCTCTCTTTCGCGCCATAAATTTGTGCTCTCCACATTACCAGACATACACTCCAACTCACGCACCCAGGATGGTTCAACTAAGGTACATGGTGTTCTGCCCCTGAACAAAACAAAAGGGGATTTGCCAGTGGTACTATGCGGAGTCAACCTGTACATATTGACTTTCTTTAGGATCTCCTTTTTCCAATCAAGCCCACAACCTTTGGCCAACGAAATCACCTCCTTGAGCACACGGTTAAATCGCTCAACCATACCATTGGTTTCTGGGTGATATAGAGAGCATTTTTTGTGTTTAATCCCACATCTCTTTAAAAATGCTTCCATCTCTCGCGAGACCAACTGCACACCATTATCAGTCAAAATGGTATTGGGATAACTTTCCCTAGCGAAGAGGTCCTCTAAAAAATCAATGACATTCTTTGTCTCTATTCCACTGGTAAAGTGCACTTCAGGCCATCGCGAGAACATGTCTATAGCAACAATAACAAACAGTTGATGCCCATTGTAATGAACAGGACCCAATATATCCAAAGCTATATCTTTCCATGGACCACTCGGGAGATCTCTTACTATCATGGGTTGTACTCTTGCCATCTTGGACTTTTCACACATGGAACACTCTATGCAATCTCTCACAAGTCTCTCTACTTGCAAGTCCATACCAGGCCACCAATATGAAGCACGCAGTCTTTCTTTTGTCTTGGATATTCCTAAATGTGACAAATGAGACAATTCAACAAGCTTAATGCGCAGATTCATGGGAGGAATCAATCTAGTGCCTCGAAACAAAAGTTCCTTTGACATACTCAATTCATCCTTTACACCCCAGAATTTTCTTGCTTCTTCCGAAGCTTGTCTCTTGGAGTGCCAACCTTGATTAATCAAAGTTACAATTTCACTTAACACCAAATCAGAGGTCAATTCACTCCGCCACTCATCCTCAGAAACAATCTCCTTATCTATCAAGCATACACGAGTGTCATCGTCAAATTCATCACCACAAACCTCACTCTCACCTCCAACATTCACCAATCTAGACAAGGTGTCAGCCACACCATTTTCAACACCCGGTATATATCTTGTTTCAAAATCAAATTCTTGTAAAGCAACCACCCACTTTGTAATCCTGCTGGAAATAGAATCTATCCCTTTCTTTGAAAATACTTCACAAAGGGGTTT
Organism: Calotriton arnoldi; assembly: GCA_963921515.1. Lineage (NCBI taxonomy): Eukaryota > Metazoa > Chordata > Amphibia > Caudata > Salamandridae > Calotriton > Calotriton arnoldi. The sequence continues at coordinate 638,340 of CAWUFW010006519.1, read as the reverse complement.
GTGGTCTGTTCGAATAATGAATTTGTTACCCCACAAAAATTTCCTGAATTTCCTTATGGCCCAGAATACAGCCAAAGCCTCACGCTCAATTACTGAGTAGCGAGACTCAGGATCTTTTAAGGCACGAGACGCAAACATGATGGTCAACATGCCTTTATCACTCTGCTGTTGAAGAACAGCCCCTAACCCTTTGAGACTAGCATCAGTAGTAATAATTGACACTTTTTGAGGATCATAACTCTTGAGACACAGAGCACTATTAAGTTTATCTTTCAACAGTTTAAATTCTTCCTCACAAGCATCACTCCATATAAATTCAACACCCTTCTTAAGCAGAGCTCTCATGTTGGCACTCAGTTCTGCAAAATTCTCAATGAATTTGTTGTAATATTCTATCATCCCAAAGAATTTCATTAACTCATCTCTTGAAACGGGAGCACACATACGAGTAATGGTGTCTACTAACTCAGATTTAGGTAACACACCATCCGGAGAAATGGTGTGACCCAAGTAATTGATACTAGAGATGGCAAACTGGCACTTTTCTGCTTTGATTGTCAAATTCGCCATGTCTAACTTTCCAAGCACCACATCCAGATGATGTTCATGTTCTTCCTCATTCTTGCCAAACACCAAAATATCATCCTGATATACACATACGCCTTTGCAACCCTTGAGGACCTTCTCCATTACCCGTTGGAAAACAGATGCCGCTGACACCAGGCCAAACGGCATCCTTACAAATCTGAAGGTCCCAAAAGGTGTCACAAAGGCGGTGAGATCTCTAGATGATTCTTTCAATTGGATCTGGTGATAAGCCGACGTGAGATCAATAGTGCTGAATACTCTAGCACCATCCAACAAAACTAATAACTCAGAAATATTCGGGAGTGGATAATGATCCACTATCACATTCTTGTTGAGTTGCCTCAAGTCAATGCACAGGCGAAGACTTCCATTAGACTTGCGAGCTGCGACGACTTCTTCAATTATACCTCCTTCCATGAGTTTCTTTAATTCTTTCTGCATCTCATCTCTAATTGCCAAAGGTACATTTCTAACTTTGGAGCACGAAGGCTGGGCACCAGCACGTAGACGTATCTCATGCTCAAATGTTTTAAGACATCCTAGGCCTTCCCTGAAAACATTGGGAAACTTCTCTTTTATGTGGTCAATGGTGACACCGTTAGAAAGAGTGCAAGATTGAACCACATTTGTTTTTCCTTTGATGGGAATGGAAGTGCTACTATTATGAACAGTGTTAGACCTATCTTTCAACAAAATTGGAGTACTGCTACTAGGATCAAGCATCACACCCAAGTCCCCTTGGTCAAACCAGCTTATTATGCTGTCTCCTTTTTCGGATACATAAATCTTTCCTGATGCATACCGTTGCTCATATTCAATCAGCCCTAAAAGTAACCCCTCAATGGTATAGGTTCACCACCATAAGCCAGAGGTTTTATATCTGGCTTCTTCAGGGAAACTTTGTTTGCCAATTTCTTATTAAAAAAGGTCTTAGAAACTATTGTGATTTTAGCACCAGAGTCAAACAAGACTTTGGTAGATTCACCCTCAACAAGGATAGAATCTACAGGACATGTTCTGGTCTTCACTTCTGTGCTTTCAACTTGTACTACAATTTGTCCACAAACAAAATCTTCCTCCTCCCCGACATCCGCTGTGTCAACACACTTAACTTTAGAAGAGGAAGTGAAAACCCTTGTTTTACACATAATCGCAAGATGTCCCTTCTTTCTGCACTTTGAACATATATTTTTTAGAGCTGGACAATTTTTATCGTTTGCCAAGTGTCCAAGTTTATCACACCTGTAACACCTTCTTATGCTTGGTTTGGTTCTCATTTCACTACCTTCAACCCTCCCCACAGGTTTCTTATAATCAGTCTTAATTACTTGTACTACGACTTGTTTATCTTTCTTAATGATTTCAACAACTTTAATGAGTGTTCCACTCTTTTTGCAAACTGCAAAACTTCATCAAGAGACGGTTCATCTCGCATCCATAACTCATCCCTTACTCTTTCAATGTTACACCCTACCATAAATTGATCTCTAATCCTTTCATCAACAAGCTTAGCAAACTTACAAGATGAAGCCAGTTTCCTAAGGTAAGTAACATAAGTCTCAACTGACTCTCCTTCACCTTGCAGTCTCTTTGCGAAATGATACCTTTCTAAAATTGTGCTGACTTTTGGAAGAAAATGCTTGTCCAACTTATTAATGCATATGTCATATTCATTAAGCCCTTGAGCCTCAGCATCGTTCAACTCAGGAAGATGATCATATACCTCTTGGCCCTCAGAACCTAGACAATGTAGTAGAAGCGAAGATCTTCGTTCAGCACTAAGTGATGCCCCGCACACTTTTGCATAACGTTCAAAGACCTTCTTCCATTTTTGCCATTTTATAGGAGGATCTCCAGGCGATACCAAGAAAAACGGAGGAGCTGTGACATTTTGCATTCTTCTCTAAAGTACTTAGATTTAATACTTGCCAAATAAAAAAATATTTTTATAATTTAACAATCGTAAAGAATAGCACCAAGCACTACTGATATTGAAAGACTTTCTTAGAAGTGTGCCTGCCACTGTGAAGATTTCCAAACTGATGCACACGGTGCAGGCGTAGTTACAGTGTGCCTGTCACTGGTGATCTTCCACTGAAGTAAGCTCAATAAAACCCAAAAAACGCTTTACAGAACAGGCGCTGCTCAAGTGTGCCTGTCACTGGTGAAGAGAAGGATTATGTGCGTTTCACAGCAGTGATAAACAGCCAAGAGACTGAAATATAGTGGAGAAGCAGGGTTTTCCAAAACATTCATTAAAAAAAACACACTCAAGATGGCCGCCAGAAAGTGTCAAGACACGTAAGTAACGTTGGTGTCACTGTTACGCTCAACTCCCAGAGAAGAAAGTGGTAACTCCCAGGGATGAAGTAGATGAACCAACGCTCGCTCCTGTATAAACACTCCGGTAAGCACAAGTGTTTGTTATGTAGCGTTGTGACAAACTGTCTGACTTTAGGAATGCGCACTGCACAATCAACGCACCGATAGGCGAAAGATCTAACAGCTCGCAGGGCTCGCAAGATCTAACAGCTCGCAGGGCTCGCAGGGCCTTTGAAGTGAAGCACAGACGGCGAGTCGCTGTCAGAATGAATGTGAAAGGCACAAGCGCAGTTACTGCTTATAGGGCCTTTAAAGTGAAGAACAGACGGAGAGCAGACGCGCTGATGGCGCGCGCTGTCAGGATGAATGTAAATGCCACAAGCGCTGTCCGTTTGAGGGAGGAACGACTCAATCTGAGTTGGAGGGTTGGAGGGTATGTCTCAAAGCATTTAGTCACTTTCCCCAAAGATGCGCTTTCTAAGAAGACAGACACGCTGAAAATGCGCGCTCTGTGAAAGTCCCACGCACTGGGTTAATGACGAATGTAACCCGTCAAACCACACGCACAGTGGACATGAAACACTGCTCGGAAGAAGCAAGAAAAACAGAGCGTGTTAAAAACCAAGCGCGCAGGTTGTGATTAATTTGAAGAACCTCAATCTTAACGGGACATGAAAGCGCCGGGCTTTCAACACAGAGTTCGTGGAGTCACTGGGAGTTGGCAATGACTTGAAGATTAGAAATATTAGGGGCGAATAAACTCCACGGAGAGTAGACCTTAAAAGAGGAGGAAGTCTCTTGAAGAAAACTTGTACTCACGACCTGCAGGTTGAGGTTAAGCAGAGTAGAGATCTTGCCGTTGGGATCCTTTCACTACAACTTGATCACGCTTGTCATCCTGCCGACTACGCCGGTGAAGGATCCGAGATCCTGATGAAAGGATGACTTGACGCTGGACTCAAGGTTGAAGATAAGATTTATTCTTGTAGGAAGGATCCCATCCAGGCAGGGCATGTCATAACATCAACAGCCTCTTCTCATTTCAAACTTAACATTCTACTCCCCTGGCTAGGCAACACAGTGGAGCATATGACATGCATACATTCCTGAGTAACCATGGCATCAGAACAACAATAGGCAGATGCCACACCTTTACTTTAGTTAATGTGTAAATAAAAGTATGCCCATTTGTTTCAGAGCTTTCTGATTGTTCCTGCTCTGTCAAGTGAAGAAGAGCCCAGTGCTGCTGTTCACCAGGGGTCCGCAATTAAGGGGCAGGAGGGCCACATGCAGCCCCCGGGCCATACTTTGAGTATTCCTGATAAAATCCAGCCTGGATGTCTGAGAACTGCAGTAAAGGGGGTGAGTGTTGTCTTCATTAACGAGGTAAACTGTTTATTTTAGAACACTTGAATAAAACACCCTCTACAATGAGGAGTTATTAAAAACTAAAGTTAAATCGTCTGCCACTGAACCTAAACCACTTTCCAGTTAATTTGCAGGCAGCACATCACATTGTGAACCATATATGAGTCTGAAAAACATGAGGTTAAGAGAAAATGCAGGTGGCAGAACTAGTGTTTGTTTATGGCTGCCTTCATGACAATTGCGATTATTGGCACAGTTAGGTACATTTTTCATCATGGAAACATAAGTCACAGAACTTTTGAAAGGAATGTATAGTCAATTTTAGTTCTTAATATACCTTAAAAGTTCCCTGAGAAGTATTTTCAGCATTGTTTATACCTAAGAAAATGTAGAGCTCTTCAGTCAGTACAGGGTACCTGTGCGACAACTTATAATGAGTGTTCCATTGTTACTTGTCACAAGATGCTGAGGCTTTCTCCATCAGTGTTTCTCTCTTCAGCCTAGGAGAAGGACCGTCCTCCACTGTAGCTTTGGTGGATGCTTGGGGTGCGTGTGAGGGTGAGGAAGATGGAGCGCAGGTGTCTGGAAGGACAATGGAAGTTCAGTCGGTGGTTAATGTAATTTGGTCCCTGGTCATGGAGGGCTTTGTAGGCATCTGTCAGTATCTTGAATTGGCATCTTTTCTGGACGGTGAGCGAGTGGAGGTTCCTGAAGTGAGGGGTTATGTGGGTCCATTTAGGGAGGTTTAGGATGAGTCTGACTGCTGAGTTCTGTATTGTCTGGAGTCTATTCAGGAGCTTGGTGGTGATTCCAGCATTGAGCGCATCGGCGTAGTCCAGCCGACTGATGACTAGGGCTTGAGTTAATATCTTCACACCTCCTCAAAGGAGATGGTAAGCCATTCTCAAACTGGAAGGGGTCCCCAAAGGACCCCTTCCTCTTTGAAAATATTGAAAAGCATATTTTTTAAGAGTAGGCAGTGGTCGATGGACCATTGCCTACTCTTAACGAATGCTTTCTCCATCAGTGTTTCTCTCTTCAGCCCATATGTTCATCATGCTGAAGTCATCTTCCTATGACTTTATGATGAATGATATCTCATCAGGTTTTGTAATTCTGATGTCATTATTTGCACTGATGTTAATATTTGACAAACCACATACTGTGATTCATTAACAGGTTGCCAAATCGCAGTTTGGGTTTGAGATCGAATACCGATTGAGAATCCCTTCCAAATTCCTGATTTGCGTAGTATGTATTAATGTTTTGCAACTGAATTCTGATTGTTAAATCGCAGTTTGGATTTGAGACCCAATCCCAATTTGGAATCCCTTCCAAATTCCTGAATCACGTGGTGTGTATTAATGTTTTGTGAATGAATTCCGGTCAAAAAAACATTACTAAATGAAACAATCAGTCTGGATTTATAAAGCGCAGCTAATAAACCGCAAGAGTATCCAGGCGCTATGTTCATGCTGGGTTCAGTAAAAAAGCCAGGTCTTGAGACCCTTTCTGAATCTCGGGAGAGAGGGTGATGTTCAGAGGTGCAGGAGAATGTTGTTCTAGGACTTGGCAGCGAGGTAGGAGAAGGACCGTCCTCCACTGTAGCTTTGGTGGATGCTTGGGGTGTGTGCGAGGGTGTGGAAGATGGAGCGCAGGTGTCTGGAAGTGTTATGTTTCATATAGGTACCCTAATATAGGCCCGGGTAATATCATACACCGTCACCTACATTATCCCCCTTATACTACACAGTAACAAGCCTTTAGGATTGAACCTTTACCTAGTTCTAGTCCTGGGTGCAGAAGGAGGGTTTCTCCTGAACAATAGAGTCCTATAACTCCATCAATAGACTCACACAGTGTGAATGAATATTCATAAGGGTTCTTGGAATCCAGGCAGGGGCTACACCACCTACCCCACCATATCTACGTACAAGGTGTCTTGTGGTTTGTTGCCTGCCTTGTTATGTTGGCCTAGGACTAGCTGCCATGCTGCTTTTCTTTGCGCACGTTACACTGAGCCAGGGCTCCCTCGCCCTTTGCTCTTGCCAAGTTCTTTTGCGCTGTCTGCACTTTCTGTCTTTCACCTTTTCTCTTGTTCGATTTGGGCTCAGACTGCACAACATGTACAAGGTCGCATAACAATGTATTTCGGTTCTTCCTGATATGGCCAGTCTCGCGCACCCAGACATAACATTAGGCGCAAATGACATGAAACTTTGTGTGCCTTTAATACTGGGGTTTTTACTGGCGCTTGGCACACTTGGAGGAATCCTTTCCAGGGAGAAGAGCTGTGATTGTCTGCTGATGTAGTTCTGCATCTAGAGACCGAGGTATGAGGGTTCGCTAGTCAAAGCCCAGAGGTCTTCTATTTTTATAATAAACTATCTTACTGCACGGGGAGGGTGGTAATGTTATTTAGACATTTATCCACTGAGTTATGAAATGCTTTCCCCGTTTGTATTCTATGGAATTGTAACCATGCTGCTTATATTAGTCATATGCATTATGCTATTAGTACTGACACGTGTACTGTACATTAGAGCACGTAAGTTGGAATAAACATTTTAACCTATCCAGTGTCTCTTCCTACGCACCTTGTGGACAAGTACGAGTGAGTGACGAAAGAGTGTTCTTGCTTCTGCGAGTCCTGAGATAAAGATACCGTGTTCTGGGTTGTCTAATCATTGGTACTTGGGTGCTAATGGGATGCTAAGCTAGTTGGGTTGGGGTTTTTGGGTGCTACGGTATATGGTAGGCAAACCACTGTATTCCGGGGTCCCATTATCCTGTGCATAGCTCTGTGTATGTGCAGAAACCTTATGACATGGCGCGACCAACGTTGGGCTGCTTATCTGCGAGACGCTTGAGTAGTACTTGTGCTTGTCCACAAAACCCTCACATACGCTTCCGGAGGCGTAAGTGACGGTGATACCTCCTATATTGAACGTTTTATAGGTTCTTTCAAGCTTGATATTATTAAAAAAGGTTAGTTAACTGACCCATTTTGTGCTCCCTGTTAGGTTGTCGAATATAATTGTTTAGTCATGGCTGGTGTGGCGATAGCTGCACATAGTCGAGGAGCACTCCGAGACCACTTAGCTGTGTATGGAGTGCCCGATACAGGGGTCGAGTTGGTCTTTGTGGTTCAAGCCGATCCGGCTTATCACTTTGAAGTGTTTTACACTTGGATCACTTTTGAAGCGGTGGATGCAGGTGATAAGCTGTTTCATGAATATAAACCCACCGCTATTCCTGCTGCCTATCGACCCTATACTACTCTTGAAGTGCCTCTCACGGCTTGGCAGCACCGTGTTTGGTTTAATGGCGCCCTCCCCCAACCAACTACCGCAGTTCGTTTAGGCCCCTTATCCATCCTGGGGGCCACTTGGCCTGTATTGGCCGGGTATACCCCGCATCCAAATTATCTGGCATTACCAATTGCGGAACTGCGCACTATGCATACCGAACTGGTGCGAGTGCATCGAGCCTTAGTGACATACGTTACAGGTAGCCTACATGGAGCTGCCCCTGTAGTCGCTGGCCAACCAGCTGTTGCAGCTGGAGTGACCATAAGTCCTGTCATGGTCAATTCTGTGATGGGCAACGTCCACAGAGTAAGGACGATTATCCTTACTGGCTTGCCGAAAAGTTCGATCAGATAGAAGCGGTGTTTCCACATACGTCCCCAGTGGATAAACATCGCATCCTTACGATAAGTTTGCCAAAAGACTTAATCCCCGATTTGACATCATGTGAAAACTGGGGTAAGGTATTCGCAGCAGTTTATTCAAAATGTTTTGGTACTCCTTCCATGACTGTTCTACCCTCTGTAATTAAAAAGTACAGGACGAACATGGCCCTGACGCGGCTGTGGAATTAGGGATGAGACTAGTGGGAGTGTTTGATGTAGTAGCTGAACTGATCCTTGGAAATGTCAAGGGCGATGCTATGAACTTTCAAGTAGCGAATGCTTTGGCTTTGGTCCCAGAGTTGGACAGGCCTCGCGAATTACCGAAAATTATAGCTCGGGCTTATAAAACAATTGGAAGAAATAGCCTAGGCAACAAGCCTTTTGTAAAAATGCAAACTCAATCGCAACCACAAATTACACAAACAAAAAGTACATCTGAGAAAGATGATAGACCAGTCTTCACTAAAAAGAGTTGGAGACAGAAAAAACAGGGTAAGCAACAAAAGACGCCGGGGTCGAGAGGCGCTTCCCCAGTTTCGGTTTCTACTGAACGTACTTATGATTTACGTGATAGGTCGAGAATTAAATCACCAGAAAGGTTTCAGAGCTCTGATACGCGTTCTCCTCGTTCTTCACAGGGCCAGACGTCGTCACAGGCTGGTGGAGGAGGACGGCAAGATAGAGGAAGGGGCCGAGAGGCTCCCCAGGAGCGAGACCAACCTCGACAACAAGTCAGAGGGAAAGCAGAAGACTTTCACCTTCCTCGACCACAATTTCAAAAGAAAAAAGTTGCCGCTGTAACAGCGAAATATGCCACAGACCGTGAGAACGAGACTCCAGAATTGGACGTGGGCAGTGACCCTCCTAGACAGCGCCGCGGAAGTTACCATAGTGCGGGAGGCGCTACGTCCTCATATGGAGGCGACAGCAACTGAAACATTCGTTACTGTAGAGACAGCTGACACGAGAGTGGCACCCCCTGACAGACTTTACAACATAGTCATCCAAATTGAAGGTGACATACCGCGTGAAATAAAAGGGATTTTTGGGAAAATCTAACCTCTTCATATGACATTTTGTTAACAGAGGTGGATTGGCCACCCCCATTCGTTTTAGCTGCACATAAAGGAGAGGAGGTAATCCTTCCAAGCTTTTCAAGGCATGTCCCAAAAGACAAAGCTGAAGCACTTGCAGCTGAGTGGGCTGTGTACCTGGCACCAGCGTTATACCGCAACCATGTGGGATGGGATGAAGAATCACCTCCCCATGCAATACCTTGGCGGTCACTACCGCAGCCACAACCCCAATATCCCATCAAACGGCAGGCAAAAGGCCCCGTCTCCGAAATTCTGACACAGTTGGAATATCAGGGAGTAATTGAACCATGCGTATCACCTATGAACAATCCCCTTTTCGTGGTTTCTAAACCCGATGGATCGTACCGCTTAGTTTTAGATTACCGGCATTTAAATTCACATTGTCGGAACTTTGCGGTGCAGAATACACACAGTTCTGCGCTTGTAGACAGTCTTGTTCGTAAAAAATACAAAACGACACTTGACCTTTCAAACGGTTTCTACACGCACAACCTAGCCCCGGAGAGTGGTCAATGGACCGCATTCACTTCCGGTGGTAAATTATTTCAGTTCCGGCGTTTACCCATGGGCTACAAAAATAGTCCGGGTATATTCGCCGCCCGTGTTGTTTCTTTGTTAAATGACATTGATCAAGACGCATGTTCGTACGTAGATGACATCTATCTGACGGACGACGAATTATTTCAGCATCTGTCCCGTGTGGACCGCATTATTCTTGAATTTGCGGAGCAGGGTTACAAATTTAACTTTGCTAAGTCACACATTGCTGAATTTACCGTTCTGTTCTTGGGCTATGAGCTCAACAACGAAGGTAAGGGCTTAGCCCCCATTTCCTGGAAAAATGTGCACATTTGTGCCCCCAAATACTCTGAAGACACTTCAGTCTTTGCTGGGTTTCCTGAATTTCGGGCGTACCTATATTCCCGAATATGCCCAGCGTATCAAGCCTTTGTATGCTTTGATACAACCTACTTATTCAAGGTCTTGCTGGCTGCCTGAGCATACCTTAATTCTGCAGTCTTTGCAGACAGACCTATTGGAGTCTAAATATCTTTTGACTCGTGATAACCACACAAACCTGGTGATTAGAATAATTCCGGGGGCGGTGGGATTCACATACTTAACCTTTAATGAAGGTGATACAGTACCCATTGCATACAAGTCACATCTGTACACTTCCGCTGAATTGCGCTTTACATCTGTCGAAAAAGTTCTAACTGCAGTGCAAATGGCGATTCTAAAAGAACGCGCACTGGCACAGGGAAAGCGAATTCTGGTGGTAACACCCTGTCCTGCCCTAGAGGCAGTAACAAAGGCAAGTGTACCGAACTCAAAAGCAATGCATCCCCGTTGGATACAATGGGCTACATCCTTGACATCTTCGGACGTCACTTTTGTTTTTGATTCTTCTCTTCAGTATTTGCAGTATGAATTCGTTCATCCTCCTCCTTTGTTTTTGCTACCGCTTGAGGATTACAAATGTGTGATCTACACCGATGGTTCGGCGCAACCGGCCACTGGGTCCAAGCACGCTTATTCAGCTGCATGTGCAATTGTCGCAGGTTCTTTTGTTGATGGAAAGTTCAAATCCTCTGCAGTGCATACTCGCACACTTGGAGATAGTACCGCACAATTGGCCGAGCTGCATGCATTGCTACTTGCGCTTGAGTTCGCTTCTCAGGATGAGACCACTCTTATTGTATGTGATTCCTTCTACTGTGTACAATCTTACAATGACAATCTGTTTTTCTGGATCTTATTGGATCTCTGTCTTGGCCGCCGGACTGACCAGGGAGGGTGTCTTGTGGTTTGTTGCCTGCCTTGTTATGTTGGCCTAGGACTAGCTGCCATGCTGCTTTTCTTTGCGCACGTTACACTGAGCCAGGGCTCCCTCGCCCTTTGCTCTTGCCAAGTTCTTTTGCGCTGTCTGCACTTTCTGTCTTTCACCTTTTCTCTTGTTCGATTTGGGCTCAGACTGCACAACATGTACAAGGTCGCATAACAATGTATTTCGGTTCTTCCTGATATGGCCAGTCTCGCGCACCCAGACATAACAATAGGCGCAAATGACATGAAACTTTGTGTGCCTTTAATACTGGGGTTTTTACTGGCGCTTGGCACACTTGGAGGAATCCTTTCCAGGGAGAAGAGCTGTGATTGTCTGCTGATGTAGTTCTGCATCTAGAGACCGAGGTATGAGGGTTCGCTAGTCAAAGCCCAGAGGTCTTCTATTTTTATAATAAACTATCTTACTGCACGGGGAGGGTGGTAATGTTATTTAGACATTTATCCACTGAGTTATGAAATGCTTTCCCCGTTTGTATTCTATGGAATTGTAACCATGCTGCTTATATTAGTCATATGCATTATGCTATTAGTACTGACACGTGTACTGTACATTAGAGCACGTAAGTTGGAATAAACATTTTAACCTATCCAGTGTCTCTTCCTACGCACCTTGTGGACAAGTACGAGTGAGTGACGAAAGAGTGTTCTTGCTTCTGCGAGTCCTGAGATAAAGATACCGTGTTCTGGGTTGTCTAATCATTGGTACTTGGGTGCTAATGGGATGCTAAGCTAGTTGGGTTGGGGTTTTTGGGTGCTACGGTATATGGTAGGCAAACCACTGTATTCCGGGGTCCCATTATCCTGTGCATAGCTCTGTGTATGTGCAGAAACCTTATGACAAAGGTTCATCCCAAACATCATCCTCAAACCCAACAATGGCTAATACATGAGACAAGGGACAAAGGAGCCCTAGATACTTTCTGCATAAATACAGGACATCTTGCTAGTGTTAGGCAGAGGGAACCGAGACTTCCAGGCCGACACACTGACCAGAGACGCTGAGGCTCCTGTATGCAGACGCTCCAGCTGACAGTGGTCTGAACATCCCTCGCGGGGTGTCCAACTCGAGACCAAGAAGGGCTCCTACATTCTCACACTTCAGGTAATGGGGTTCGACTAAATCCTAGAGGGATTCTTGGCTTCACACCTACTCATATGCTAGGTACACTTAGGTACATCTAGATAGGCATCATAGGAGTACGCACTTTCTTTTATCCTGCATTTTATATTACTGCATTCATTTATGCTTATTGCAAAATGGTAGAACTGTACTATCCATTTATATTCACTGTACTGCTAATCATATATCTCTGCTACTGTCTAATGGTTGTTGCAGCTCATATATTCTACACAAGAATAACAACTGTTCAATAAACCCTTATTGAAACGCCCGGGCTGTTTGTTCTGTGTATCTCTGAGACAAGATAAGTAAGCACGAGTGACTGAGCGAAAAGTAGTATATTGTTTCCACGATCCTGAGGGATTAGGGTTGTCATGTTCTAAGGTTGCCAGAAACTATTCTCTCCCCGATAAGAGGAGACACTAGCGGCACTGTGAGCTAGCTTATGCAAACAGGCTAACATTTCTCGGTGGGGGTGCTCAGAGCCAGTCTGCCACCAAACCCACAGTTTATGTTATCCAGAACGCGCAGGTCCTGTATGGGTAATATAGTAACTACACGACATGGCGCCGCCAACGTTGGTTGGGTACTTATTTAACAGTAGAATCTGAGTAGTTCAGTCGTGCTATTCTCAGAGACCCTTACTCACAAAACACCAGAGACGTCTGGAGTGGGTGGGCACAAACTCCGCCACAGCTGAGTAGGCGAAAATATCCTATTTATTGGCTGCTGGTTAATCAAGCTTGAAGGACATTTTGTTCCTAAAATTGTGCATATCACCTTATCTTAAGTTCCCTTGAACAAACTTCTCCTTTACAAAATGACTGAGGGAGAAGATAACCCGGTGGTGGCTAGACGCCTCTCAACAGGAGACGAAGAGGTGGATGGAATTCTCATTGCACCTAAATTCAGACGTACTATCACCCTGAAACTACTAGAATATGGTTTAGCACCAAGGGGTGGCTTAGTAGCTTTCGTGATTGAGGCACACGAATCAAACAAAACAGAGATATTTTATTCGTGGGTTACATTCCCAGCAGCAGATGCAAGAACACAGACATTTCACTACTACACAGAAGGAGATGCACCAGTGGAATATGGTCCGTGCGAGGACATAGAGGTTCCACTTACATACCAGGAACACTTATATTGGTTTAAAGGCGCCCTACCCCATATAAGAAACAGAGTAAGATTAGGCCCGCTCGGAGGAGACGGGGCAACATGGCCAATATTAGCGGCCTACACACCACATCTTGACATTGAAACAATGCCACTGCCAGACTTATTCTTACAACACAAGGATTTAATTAAAATCTACAGAAACTTGACACAATTCGTCATGAGGACTTTCACAGTCCAACCAGCAACAGTTGCAACAAATGGAACTCATTCTCAGGGTACAGCAACTAAAATCACACCACAGACGTTACACGCGGTAATGGGCAAAATGCCCATGAAACGTGAACAAATGCCATTCTGGGTAGCTCAGAAAATAACTCAGCTCGAGGCAGTATTCCCGAATACTACCCCGTTTGAAAAACACAGAATACTAACAATCTGCTTGCCCATGGGGATAACACCACAAGTAGAGGATTGCACCTCTTGGGGTACAGTCTTTGCTGTCATATATACCAGGACACATGGTATTCCTTCATTAGCGGTGATACCAGATGTATTGTAAATTGTAAATCCGTATTTGTAAAGCACGAACTACACACCCTTACAGGTCTCAAGGCGCTGGGGGCCGTCGTGGAAATTAAGTGAGCTATTGCCCAGAGTCACATGGTGCTGAGCTGAGCTGCCGCAGCCGGGGATCGAACCGTGAGCCCTGTGCTCCGAAGTCAGCTGCCCTAGCCGCTGCACCACACCTCTTGTATTAAGACAAATACAAAATGAGTACGGAGCAGAACCTGCTCTGAACTTGGGGATGAAGTTATTAAATAACTATGACCAGGTATCAGCCATAATACTAGCTAATATTAAAGGGGATGCAGCTTCAGTGGCAATCCGCCAACGCCTAAGGGAGTTCAGTCCGTTGGATCAACAACACAAACTACCCAAAATAATTGAAACTGCGTATGCAGAATTAGGCAGAGACAGTTTGGGTGGGAAAGCATTAAAACCACAACTGATGGGCAGTCCCGAAAAGGACACTTCCAAGCAGACACCTGCTTCTTCAAAAAAGAAGTGGGATAATAAAAAACAACAGAACTTTAAGGGAAACAGATCTGAATCCCGAGGTAGATCTCCTCCACAGGAGCCCTCTGAAAAGAGGTATAATCTCAGGAATAGGGATAATATTAGGAAACCTGACAGGTATCAGGATACTGATACACGTTCCTCTCGTTCTTTTCAGGGCTCGACGAAAAACTCAGAGAGAGAAGGACGGTCAGAACACAAAGAGGAGCGTACAAAGTCCAGAGACAAGCAGCATGCTCAAGACTACACTTCTAAAAAAGAAGAAAAGCCAAAATCAAAACCTCAGTTTAAGAAGACGAAGGTTGCAGGGCTAAAGATCAGACATGCCCAGAATTCTGAGGACGCAGTTTCTGAATGGGGAATGGGCTCTGACGATGCTAGACAGTGTGGCAGAAGTAACAATAGCTCGCCAGAACCTGATGGAATTTCTGGTGACAGCGGACTTGAATGATTACATCACGGTGGAAACACCAGATACAAGGGTGAGCGTCCCACATAAGTTACACGAAATAACACTCCAAATGGAGAGGGACAAGCCCAGGAAAGTTAAAGGTCTCTTTTGGAAAAACCTATCATCTGGTTATGACATCATGTTAGCAGAACAAGATTGGCGGCCAGCATTTGTTATGGAGTGCCCTAGGGGAGAAACGGTAATTTTTCCAGCATTCTGCAACCTCGTTCCCATTCATCTTAAACATGCATATGCACAGGAGTGGGCAGTTGCCCTAGTTCCAGCACTATACAAAAATCATGCCGGTTCGGATGAGGATTCAACCCACCACGTTATCCCGCTAAAAGTTTCACCAAATGCTCAGAGGCAATACCCAATAAGGCAAGAAGCTAAAAAACAGGTCAGGGAGATCTTAGATCAACTTGAATACCAAGGGGTGATTGAAACATGCACCTCACCAATGAACAATCCTTTGTTTCCTGTCATGAAACCTGACAATACATATCATCTAGTTTTGGATTACAGATATTTAAACACTTGTACAAAGACATTCGCTGTCCAAAATGCACAAAGTGCCGCATTAATGAACAACATTGTGCGAAAGAAATACAAAACCACACTTGATATCTCAAATGGATTTTTCTGCCAAAATATAGCACCTGAAAGCAGGTATTTAACCGCATTCTCAGCGTTGGGGTCCCAGCGACAATTTTGTCGCCTCCCCCAGGGGTATAAGAACAGCCCGGGGGTATTCTCAGCAAGAGTAACCGAGTTGCTCCAAAATTTTGATTAAGAAGCATTGTCCTATGTGGATGATATTTATCTGAAGGACGATGACTTAAAAAGGCACTTGACCAGGGTGAGCACCATTATTATGGGATTCGCCTCTGAGGGCTACAAATTTAATTTTAGAAATCAAAAATAGCCCACCTCAATGTACTGTTTTTAGGATATGAGCTTTCAATTGAAGGGAAAAGCCTGGCAGCTAACTTTTTAGAAAAGTGTGCGCTGCTTCAACCACCAAAATCATTGAAAAATCTGCAATCAATACTGGGATTCCTAAATTTCAGCAGAACATACATTTTAGAGTACGCAGAAAGAGTAAAACCTTTCTACGACTCAATAAAACCTGACTTTTCAGTTAGACAATGGACACAGGAACACACAAACATCCTACGTTCACTACAAGAAGACATGATAGCTTCCAAACACTTACAGACACGCGTAAATGTATGCAACTTAGTGATCCGAGTAATAGCGGGTCAATGCGGGTACACTTACTTAACCTTCAATGAAGGCGAAACGGTACCAGTCGCATACAAATCACACCTGTACACAAACGCAGAAATGCATTTCACTTCAACAGAAAAAATCCTGACAGCAGTTCAGACCACTGTAGCAAGAGAAAGAGCACTGGCTCAGGAGAAACGCATAATTGTCGTAACCCCAGTACCAGCTTTAGAAGCTGTTACAAAGGCAAGCATTCCAAACGCCAAAGCCTTACATCCAAGGTGGATACAATGGGCTAATTCTCTTACTGCAACGGGCGTTGAATACAGATTTGACCCAAGTCTAAAAACACAAGCATTTCTGCAATATGAACAAGAATATCCTCTACCAAATGAAATATTGCCTCTTGATCAGTATGAATATATTATTTACACTAACGGATCTGCTCAACCGGCCATAGGGAGTAAGCAACAATACAGCGCGGCATGTGCTATTGTTAAATGTCGCATGTGGGATGGAAAGTTCCATCCGAGTTGCACAAAAACACAATCTCTAGGAGACTGCACGGCTCAGTTGGCAGAGTTAAAAGCACTGATACTGGCACTTGTAAATACGGATCACGAATTCCCCACACTAATTGTGTGTGATTCCTTTTACTGTGTACAGTCATACAATTAATATTTATATAATTGGGAACAAAACGGGTTTAAAGACGCAAAAGGTGGCACAATTAAGCATAAAATGCTATGGGAACAGGTAGTTGAGTTGAAAAACGAACTACCGAGGACTCACGTGATCCATACACTGAGTCATCAATGTGATGGCGTTTACGTTGAAGGGAATTCATTGGCTGATGAAGCCGCAAAGGGGGCTGTACGCACGGCGTCCATAGCTGCAATCACTCGTTCTAAAACGAGAAGAGATGGTGAGATTATGGTGGCTGTCATTGCTTCGCGCAAAGGCAGCTCAGCAGTACCAAAGAAATTTCCACTCAAGTACTCCTACAAGTTAGATGCAAGCAACATTCCATATGCTCAGATTCCTGGAGTGGGGGATAGAGTAATACCAAATATGGATCGTAGGCAAGGTTTCATTACTGCTGCACAGGAGGGTTTGGGCTCTGCACATACAGGCGTTACAGCGACTATTTCATTGCTGAAACAGCGCTATTGGTGGCCAGGTCTAACAAAACAAACTAAAGACTATGGGCCATATGTATCAAGCCTTTTTCCCGTTCGCAAACGGGCCGATTCTCAGAATCGGCCCGTTTGCGAACGGGAAAAGGCCTTTTGGGATGTATCATCTCAAAAGGGCATTGCAAATTAGAGAATCGCAAAATTTGCGATTCTCTATGATGCGATTGCATTTAAGGAATCGCAAATTGCGATTCCTTAAATGCGATGTAGAAAGCATCTAAGTTGTGCGAATTTGGCATAAGAAATCGCAAATTACCACCAACTTACAGTTGGTGGTAATTTGCGAATTCTTTGAAAAAAGCACTTTTTTGCTTTTTTCAAAGTGCCATGTGGCACACATACATGCCCTTAGGGCATGTATGTGTGCCACATGTGCACACATGCACATTTCAGGGGTGCAACAGGGTGTCCTTTTGGAACCCTTGCACCCTTGAAATTGCATTCTCAATTTGCGATTCTCTAATTGGTAATCGCAAATTGAGAATGTCTTCCCATTCATTCCTATGGGCCTTCTAGCCCATAGGAATGAATGGGAAGGTATTCCTATTTGCGAATCTCAATTTGCGATTCGCAAATAAGGAATATGTAGGATTCGCAAAACTTTTAGCAAATCCTACATACATTGCATTTTGCGATTCTCTAATTGCGATTCGCTAAAAATCGCAATTTGAGAATCGCAAAACTCTTCTTTGATACATATGGCCCTTGGTCTTGAAATGTGACATCTGCCAACAGATGAAAGGCTCCACCATAACTCGCCCGGCGCAGACACCACTACTAATATCTGATAAACCACTTGCTTGTGTATATTTGGATCACTGCGGTCCCTTACAATCTGATGGGGCTTACAAGTATATCATGGTTGCAGTGGATTCATGCTCAAGATTCCTATGGGTATGGCCTCAGCGCTCGGCTGACGCTCGAACTGTTATCAAAGATTTGCGAGTCTTTATAGGGACATACGCAGTTGGCACGTTACATTCTGACCGTGGCCCGGCACTTAGCTCTCGGGCTTACAAAGAGGCCATGGAAAGTATGGGCATAGCATTGTGGTACTCCTCTCCATACCATCCTGAGGAAAATTCGGTTGTGGAGAGGAAAAACCGGGACTTAAAGCAATCTTTAACAGCTAGGGTATGAGACAAGGGCGGTAGTTGGGTCAATCACCTATATGGGGTACAACGGGCACTCAATAACCAGCCAAGAAGTTCTCTAGGGGGTGTCACTCCATATGAGGTCCTATTTGGGACGAGAATGTTGGTACCTGATCTTGATTGTGAAGGTGCAGTGGCGGATAAGAAACCATTTGATATCCATGATCGTTTGGCTGTTTTACAAGATCTAAATGAATCCAGGACACAACAAAGCAACGTCCACTTAAAACAGACCGCCACTGGGGATGTCAAGGCAGTTACGGCAAGACCTGTCTGGATCCCAAAAGTCAGGGATCTGGTCAGAGAGAAAATAGCAGACAAAAAAGAATTTGGACCATCATACAGAAAGCCTGTACCCGTCCTAGCAGTTCAAGGAGCAAGAACTGTACTTTTGCCGCCTCTTGCCGGGAAAAAGGAGAAACGATTTGTCTCAATCGACTTAATCAAACCACACTATGTGGCCGATACTGAACAGTAGGCCTCGTGGACTCCACAGTAGCAGATGCCCTCCTCTAGCTACAATCCAAGAAGTTCAAACAGAAAGACTCATCACGTTTGAAGAGCCTCCTGTACGGAATGAAGGACTAAGCAACAATGCTATGGAACTCGTTCCCCTTGAACCGGAAGTTCAACTTCAGAATTCAATTCAAAATAACACACAGGTTGCAACTAGACCAAATACAGACGTCTACTTCAACATGTCTCGACAAGAGCAAAATGCAATTTCAACAAATCCCGATGCAATTCCTACAATTGATCGAACTGCTTCTGGCTACTTCATGAACTTTGATACGTTTTCTTTGGATCCAAGCGAACCGGAAACGACGCCAGCCCAATAATCACGCAAACAGCAAGCTAAAGATTTTCTGAACTTTCTCAAAAAGGCTTACCTGGTATCGCCTTGGTTAGAACTTTGAGTAATTACTAGGATTCTGTTCTTTCTTTTCTGGCTAGGCTTAGTTATAACTTTTAGCATGCTTATTAATGGACGATACCTTCAACAAAGCTCTACAGCCCAAAAAGTTAATTTGATTTTAAAACCACATCAATCTTCACATCGTGAACAAAGAGACTTGTCATCAGTGAACACCACAGCAGCTCCTATACCGGACGGTATAGTTTGGGACAAAGTTGATTTCATATATTCGGTCCGACTGAACGTTTAAAACTTTCACATGTATTTAAAATTTCATTAATTGATATCATTACCTCCAGTACATTGTCTGATGATTGAGACTCTGAAACTGTTAATAACATGTTGTCTGATTTAGAAAAAACTGCTGCATTTCCGAACACTGAAATGTTAGAAGGTAACTCAGACTATGACACTTTGTACTGTTACCAACATTATGGTCATCATTTCCTGCACAAATCTGTTTCACCTAGAAATGTTTTTGAGTACCACCAGTGGGAACATTGCCCTACACACCAAAAAGTAGTTTGCATACATTTGCACAGAAATTTTCATATTTTTCAGGGTTTAACACCACTGACCCGACCTCATATTATTATACGGTTACACCGCCATCGGCACTGAAAATGATGTTGACAAACACCAAACAGATTTACTCTGCTTCCTTTATTGCCCAATTGTCTGAACAGGGTTTTGACCTATGAAAGGACACAATAGACTTAAAATCAGTCTGGGGTTCTAGGGACTGGCAAGTCCAGGGAACAGAAGCGCTATTTAGAGCATGCCTCATTCCACAGCAGATGATATTTCTAAATGACACTGTGCAACAGACATCCTGTCTTGGACTAGCCAAGAACAAGGACCTGAACACACCTTGATTTCCAACACCATCGCAGATGGAGGGGTGGCAAAATTCGACTTCAAAAGAAGGGGCAACAATAGATGACATTTTACAGTACAATAGAACAGACCCCGATTGGAAAAAATGGGTGGTTTGGTCCTTAGACACGAACACATGTCAGAAAAGATTCTGGGGTATAACCAAAGGGTTCAATATCCATAAGTCAGACCCACGCTATGTACAAAGAGAACATCCGGGGATAGTGACATCCTACAGTGTTGGGAAGTTGTGCCTTGATTGGCTAGAGACCTCAACACTCACAGAAGTGAAACAACACTTGACCTTACTCACACAAGACATGGATCTTAGGGATTTTTTATTAGGTCCCAGGAAACCCCGTCAGAAACGTTTCATATATGCTGGGCATTTATGCTGCCTATAATGAAAATTGGAAAATATCTCAACAAGAGGCCGCAGAGAGAATACGGGAAATAGACCGTATTAACTTAGAGAAATCTCTAGCAGTGGTAGACAATGGGTTAACAACTTTGATCTCCAGGATATATTCCTTAGGCAACATTGTATCTTCTGAGATAGACATACTGGAACAGGATTTAGCCATATTACAACACGGGCAATCTCAGTTACGTTCTGTTATGTTATTGGGCTGGACGCTATAATCTTTGCGTGCAGGCTATGTGTCTTGGCGTTATATCAACAGTACGTCTCTGTTTTCTGAATATAATCTAACAGATAAACAGATGGAAATGGCACAAAGGGGAGCAAAATATACTATGCTGCGTATCGAAAAACTGGACAGGTTACCATTCACGGTAGCGGAATCTCAGTCTACGGAATAGCTTATCCATGGCCACATCACTCTACCGGTCACTACTTTTCAGTTTCAATATTGCAGGCGGGCAAATATGAAAAGATGGGTAAGGAATACATTAAGGAATCTTGGGAGTTACCATACAGATTTCGATGCGGAGTGGGGATCGAGAAGTGTTTCTAAGTGGTACCAACTGCAAGAGCGCTTTAAGCGGTTCTCTCATGTGCCAGGACATTTCACTGCACGGAGCTTGCAATGGTTCAATAGCAAACTTGTCCTGCCACATGAAAGGGACTCCAGCAGCCATGATTACACCGGTATTCGAGCTGCTCTCGAATGGGAGTTACTTGATGCTGAACGATCAAGGTTGCTGTGGGATGCTTCTGGGCATTGCCTATCTGGTCACTGTGAACTCCAGGGTTACTTGCTGTATGCAGGTATTGTTTCCCCCAACAAGTGCAGTCAGGGAGGCGCCGTTATGGCCTTCGTTGAATGTTTCCTTTATACAGTTTGATACTTTGAGCAGACTGAAAGCCATGCTTTTACAGCAAACCGTACCCTTAACCTCCGTTCGAGAGACCTTTGATCTTCAAATCGCAAGGACCTCGACTGAGATACAGGCACTTATACGTACAAACTGCCCCATTCATTTAGCAGAAATGGTGGGTCGTATCTTCAATATGTCTGATACGAGTGGTATTGTACACCTATTTAAGACCATAGGGTCAGGATTTCTAAGCACCTTTCAGACGATCCTCTGAGTTATTCCAAACTTTATACACTCTGTATTGGGAAGTGTTTTTGGAGGTCTTCCGCTGATCCTGCTTTCTATCGCAGGAATCCTGATTGTCATTTTTTTGCTCCGCAATGGATGGTCCTATCACCAACGAGATGGCAAAAGCACTCCTGGAACGTAAATACCGTGAGCGCATGGTACAGCATCTGGGCACACCTCGCCTACGGGAACTGAGCTCCTCTTGGTTCCTATCGTTTAGACCAGTCTGGATGGACTGCATCTTACCTGTTCTTCGATGCCTGTTTTGCGGTGACGAATGCGTGTTGGACCTCTGTCTGACACTTGCAACAGACACGCCTGCGGACTTGAATACCCGGCTGGAACCCCTGAGGGCCCACGCTCTGCAATGTCCCCAGCATATTCCCATCTTGATGGCTGCATGCCTCGAGAATCCGCAGGTGCCTTTTATAACTGGGTTAAGCATCAGCTCCACCACTAGCACCACTAGCACTCAGGTATCGACTACAGCACCAGCTGCCTCTACACCAGCTATTGGCAGCTCTGAATATCATTTGTGCTCCATTGACGTACTCTGCGAGGTGTTACAAGGACCGTCCCCTGCAGTGGCAAGCAACGACGATGTTGCGTCTCCCAGCCAGGACACTAAGGGGCCGATTCTGATGCGGGTTGGAAAAGCTTCCCGACCGAATCGGTTGGGAAATGGTGTCCGACCCACTCGGATCGGGAAAGTCCGACCAGCGGAGTAGGATGCATCCGGATGCTTCCAGATACGATTTGGTTGAACTCCCATTGACTTCAATGGGAACATTTGTTCCTAATCGCATCAGAATTGGGCCCTCGGTCGGGAAGACACGTTCCCGATCCGATTTGGAAGGAGCAAATGCCGGTAGGAGGCCTTCCTAACAGCATCAGAATCAGGCCCTCGGTCGGGAAGCTTTTCCAACCCGCATCAGAATCGGGCCCTTAATCTATAATTGGCTCATCGTGTGCTGGGAAAGAATTCAGTTTTTCTTTTTCTCCAAAACTCAACTAAATTTGGAACATTTCCTTTAAATTTACACTTTCACTGAAAAGCATGGCCTCCTGACGCTTATAGTGGTTCGACTTATATAAACGAACTCAATTAGAACTTTGGCTTAAATAGCAATTCTAAGAAATGCTTTTTCAAAAAAAATTGTTTTCTCTTCCCTCTGAGACTGTTTTTAAAACTGATTTTATGACAATGTTTTTACAACACTCTGTGATGGTTTTAATGGTTTTAATGCGCTACTACCGAATAGAGGAAATGGTTCGCTAGCATTTTTATCATTGTTGACTGATCGGAAGAGGAGTGGGTGTTATGTTTCATATAGGTACCCTAATATAGGCCCGGGTAATATCATACACCGTCACCTACATTATCCCCCTTATACTACACAGTAACAAGCCTTTAGGATTGAACCTTTACCTAGTCCTAGTCCTGGGTGTAGAAGGAGGGTTTCTCCTGAACAATAGAGTCCTATAACTCCATCAATAGACTCACACAGTATGAATGAATATTCATAAGGGTTCTTGGAATCCAGGCAGGGGCTACACCACCTACCCCACCATATCTACGTACAAAGTTCATCCCATACGTCATCCTCAAACCCAACAATGGCTAATACATGAGACAAGGGACAAAGGAGCCCTAGATACTTTCTGCATAAATACAGCACATCTTGCTAGTGTTAGGCAGAGGGAACCGAGACTTCCAGGCCGACACACTGACCAGAGACGCTGAGGCTCCTGCACGCAGATGCTCCAGCTGACAGTGGTCTGAACATCCCTCGCGGGGTGTCCAACTCGAGACCAAGAAGGGCTCCTACATTCTCACACTTCAGGTAATGGGGTTTGACTAAATCCTAGAGGGATTCTTGGCTTCACACCTACTCATATGCTAGGTACACTTAGGTACATCTAGATAGGCATCGTAGGAGTACGCGCTTTCTTTTATCCTGCATTTTATATTCATGCATTCATTTATGCTTAATGCAAAATGGCAGAACTGTACTATCCATTTATATTTACTGTACTGCTAATCATATATCTCTGCTACTGTCTAATGGTTGTTGCAGCTCATAAATTCTACACAAGAATAACAACTGTTCAATAAACCCTTATTGAAACGCCCAGGCTGTTTGTTCTGTGTATCTCTGAGACAAGATAAGTAAGCACGAGTGACTGAGCAAAAAGTTGTACATTGTTTCCACGATCCTGAGGGATTAGGGTTGTCATGTTCTAAGGTTGCCAGAAACTATTCTCTCCCCGATAAGAGGAGACACTAGTGGCACTGTGAGCTAGCTTATGCAAACAGGCTAACATTTCTCGGTGGGGGTGCTCAGAGCCAGTCTGCCACCAAACCCACAGTTTATGTTATCCAGAACGCGCAGGTCCAGTATGGGTAATATAGGAACCACACAACAGAAAGACAATGGAAGTTCAGTCGGTGGTTAATGTAATTTTTTCCCTGGTCATGGAGGGCTTTGTAGGCATGTGTCAGTATCTTGAATTGGCATCTTTTCTGGACGGTGAGCGAGTGGAGGTTCCTGAAGTGAGGGGTGATGTGGGTCCATTTAGGGAGGTTTAGGATGAGTCTGACTGCTGAGTTCTGTATTGTCTGGAGTCTATTCAGGAGCTTGGTGGTGATTCCAGCACTGAGCGCATCGCCGTAGTCCAGCCAACTGATGACTAGGGCTTGAGTTAATATCTTCACACCTCCTCAAAGGAGATGGTAAGCCATTCTCAAACTGGAAGTGGTCCCCAAAGGACCCCTTCTCCTTTGAAAATATTGAAAAACATATTTTTTAAGAGTAGGCAGTGATCGATGGACCATTGCTTACTCTTAACGAATGCTAGTTTAACTTTTCATTTTTTCCTTAGAAACATCCTATTTTTCTTTTTTGTATTTCCTTGTAATGGTTGTGATTCATGATGAGTTGCTTTTTGCGATGTATTTCATTAATATTCATGAGGTAGGTTGAATTGCAAGCCACTAGGAATCGTCTTTTTGTGAACTAACTTATCAATACATAAGTTGGTTCGCATAAAACACTGGTTGCAAAAATACTGGTCACCAATTGTGACCAGTATTTTGCAAACAGTTCTACATACATCTGGCCCTTAGGTCTTTTTCTGTACTTGGCTGCCATATGTCCACAGTTTTGCATTTTCTGGTGATTGTTCTCATGCAATAATATATTTTCATTAGTTAATAATGCTTACCCTGCTAGGCATAGCTCATCGTTAATAGAAGAAATTGCATTGCACTGTATCAAAAGAAATTTGTGAGTCCTTTATTAAATTGTAATCTTAGCACCTGTTTGGCACTTTTGCAATAATCATTATAAATATACTGCCCATACCCGAAGACGTGAGCTCGACTGGATATCAAGATTGCATGCTGTATGACTGGTGCTTGGTGAGCAATGCATGGTGTGCAGAGTGTAACCTTCACAATTAGCATGGGATTTTCCCATTTTACTGCTGCATGATGTGAAATATATCAATATCCGCAAAGTGGTTACGATGGTAAGTGTATACTGACAACATTTTTGCGTATTTTACACCATCACCTGCTGAACAATTGCAATTAAAAGTACAGTAAACGCTTTCTTCCAGTGGCATCCTTTATTTCACTACAATGCAAATAATTGCCCACTAGCTGTTATTTCTCATTCCTTACATAAAATTAAGGCCCTCATTCTGATGTCAGTCGGACCGCAACCGACGGCTTGTCGGTTGTGGTAGACCGACATCTGCTGCTGCGGTCCGACTGCCGCATTACAATACGTGCGGTCAGAGGCAGCAGGCTTAGGGACCGTCCAACGCTTTCAGACAGGCTCAAAGAGACCACCAGACCATCGGAGGGACAGTAATCCCGGCAATAGGGGCGGTGCCTGCTCAGGCACCACCATAGGGGTTACAATGTCCCTTTCTGCCTGCCCTTTCATGGCGGTTCGCCCGCCATGAATAGTCAGGAGGAAAGTGACTTTGGGGGCCCCTAGCAGGGCCCCCTTCCCCTCTGGCCCTCCGCTATGGGCCCTGGGGGGAACCTATGGTGCCCTCTAAACACCCCTGCACCATGTGGCAGGCACCGCATGGTGCCTGCCGCACTGTGCAGGGATGTTTTAAAAGTGTACATTTTCTATTGCAGCTAGTGCTGTAGCCCGCAGCACAAGCTGCAATAGAAAATATACACTTTGTGACCGCCGTGTAATAATAGCAGTGGGACCGCCGACTCCTTGTCGGCAGTCCCATTTCTGAAATGATGCAGGTGGGACGCTCATCCGACCGGCATCGTAATGATGCCCTAAGTTTTTTTGTTTTTCTGCTGGATAGCCTTACACCACAATTAAGATTTGAATGTTTTGCTGTGATTGTTCAGAGACAGGTTCTTGGACAGACTTTAGACTATTGGTGGGTGAAATCTAATTGTTGCCTGCTAAATATTGCGAAGATTACAAACTTCACAGTCCAAAATGTTGTCAACTACAAAACTTTTAAACTGAGGGTGACAATTTAGGTTTTAAAAGTGATTTGCCTGAAAAACGTTTTGGAGGGGAATTCTAAAATTAAATCTGCTTTCTGGAGCTGGTAACACATTGAGCCATACTTTTGTGCAAAAACTTTGTAAAGTTTTCATCTCTTTCAATGTTTAAAAAAAAACTAGTATATTTTGTCTGTGTTCTTCCTGACAACGATAACAAAAAGTCAATGTAGAGAATGCACTACATCTCTTAAAATTATACAGACAGATTAAGTTGTGATCACAGTAACCACCAAATATATCCACCTATCTGTACATTTATCGATCCATCCGTCTGTCCATACGCCCGTCCATCCATCCTTCCATCCATGTTTTCCACATTCACTAATGCATCCAACGATTTGCATACACAAACATCTACAGAGTTGTGATGTCTGACTCAACCACCCATCTTGTTTACAAAATTACCTTAACGTCTGCCAACCTCACTGTTGTTTTATTATAATAAATGTTCAGCTACATATAGAGATACGATTATGATGGCAAATACTGGCTTACTACCTTGCACAACATACAGTATAAAGGTTTATTTTGTAATCTGCTGAAGTGCAAAAGCTGCCTTTTCCAAAGTCTTTTCTCTTATGGAAATGAAACACTTGATAAAAAAACATAGGGTTTCACATGATTTGTGTTTTTACACTTTAATGTAAAATAATTGAATGCAATTGTTGTTTACATTTTATTCACATAATTGTATGAAGCATATTCAACACATACATGTTTATCCTATTGTAATTTTGGCCTTCAGTTACTTGAAAAGCTTTAGAAACTCATTTGAACCTATGCTGATTGTAAAGAATCTGTCTTTCCCAATCAACAATCACAGATAATGATCAACATTTAAGAAATCATTTGAAAGTCCCACTTCTACACAGTTAATTCCTGTACATTTTCAAGGATATTCTTTTTGCTACAGATGAATGTTCACTTAATGATACATTGTGAATGTGGATTTAAAGCAATCTAACTTGTGTCGTGCCATTTTTCAACAAGATTGCAAACTATTTCAATTTATGCTAGCAACACTCCATGCCTCCGTGTGGATATTGGCTCAAGATATCTTTTAGTTGTGGTTCATTAACACTTTATTTGGTATGGAAAATGACAAGGAGCCTCATTTAGAGTTTGGAGGAAACTCAAAGTATGGGACAGTACCCACCACATCCGTCACAAGGATATCATCATGGAGGAAATTCAGCCAGGAGATTATAATCCACCTCTAGATTTTCCTCCCGAAACTGGAGGATTTTAATTTGCTTCCATATTTTAAATGAGTTCAAAAGTTGTAAAAATAAAAAACATTATCTAAGTCCATCAGATTGTCAATTGAAAGGTATGTGGCTACAGGAAGCATGCCACCATCTCCTATTGTGATTTATCATTGTACAAACACACTGCTGATCGTAACCCCATTTAATGTATATATTGAACAATACAATGACAAAAAATCACACCAGGAAAAATACTGAAAGCCTTCTCATTGTCTAATATTAGACCTATTGGCATTTTATGCTACAACGCTCTCTGGTACTACCGCTGCGAACAGCTGAAAAATGTGCATTTGTCGTCGTTTATAAGTTTATGTGTTGGAGACCTTTCATCATTAAGGTCTTTTAACGTGTGGGGACCAAGTATATAACCTTGTTCTGAGAACAAAATCTGGTACCAAATGAGTTCATGCAGTGGTTTTTGCACCAATACAAATTTACTATTGTTGAATGAGGCCTATGTCCATTTAAGGAAAACCAAATGCATTGAACTTGAGACGTGATATTAATCACACAAGAACACTTATTTATTGCTGATATTGCACAGTGCTGGGTGAGTGGGGTCCTGACTGGGTTACAAGCATCTTGGGCTAGATGTACCAAGCATTTTTCCAAATTGCAATTTGCGTTTGAGACTACATACGAATTGGCTATTTGAAAGGGAACCCTTCCCCTTTGTGAATGTTGGAAAATGTCCAAGGACCACTGCCTACCGTTAAAAAATTTGAGTTACAAGGTTTTTTTTTCTCCAATGCATCCCTTTTTCCTTTAAGGAAAATGATTGCATTTAAAAAAAATATGCTTTATTTAAAGGCAATCACAGACATGGTGATCTGCTGACCTTAGCAGGCCACCTGTCCTTGTGATGGCTGCTATTCATAGTGGGAAGCATTTTGCAACCTACTTTATTAATATTTGAGGTAGGTCTAATTGTGACCCACTGCCAATTGGGTTTTTGCTAACCCACCTATCACTACATAGGTTGGTTCGAAACAAACAGAATGGATTTGGTAAAAGTTGGTGCGCAATTTGCGACCCCTTGTACTGAATCCATTTTTTGTACATCTGGACCCTTGTGTCTTGATCCTATTATGTGTAGCGGGTGAGTGAAATCCCGGACCTTAACTGAGATGTACAAGTAAGAAAAAGCATATCACCCACTGAACCGCAATTAGACAAAAGCCTGTTAGGTTGTTAAATTTTTCATGACTTCTGGAGAGATGCAACATCGTCACATGTATAAAAGATAACATGAGCTAAGGGTGATGCTGTAATCCCATCTGATCGGAAGGCAGGTGAAGTCCATGCCGCAAATTTTATGTGAGTTATTACACGCTTTGTTAGAGCTGCTATGAAAACAAATTAAGAAAACTCCTTCTGACGATCTTGATCAATCCACTTTACCTATGTTGCCTACTCCTCCATGTACCCTCTGGCAACCAACATCTGAAGGCAAACCAGGAAAGAAAGTGGTGAACCAGTAAAAAAGGGACAAAAAGTACTATTGCTGACTATTTTTCAAGAACCCCTAGTGTGCGATGATAATTGAAAATAATCATGCACCAACTTGGATGCATGAGGAATCTATCATCAATAACTGCGATAGCTCAGAACAGAGTTGAGTGCCTGTTTGGTTTGAGCTCTCCAAACATATACATATAACTCAGAAATTCTCTGAGTTAGTGCATATGCTGCAGACAGCAAACCTCAAAAACAGAGACAATCAATGCTCTCTGTTTAGAGCTGTGCTGTCAACAGCACATGCACAAATTTGTTAAAGTTATATGCATTTAACAGTGCAAACATAAATAAATACAGGCGCTTAGCTATGCATTGAGGCACGGCATCCATTCTTGATGAGATCTCAGTTGGTTTTTTTCTTTTCTTCTCAAACCAAGCCACCCATAACAAATCATGCAGTTTTTACTAAACTGCTGCCTGACCTGCTGCGGGCACATGGTGAGGGCACATGGGTGACAGTAGGGCCCAATTGTACTATTGTTTGTCACAGGAAGTTGCATGTATCAATCTAAAATTCTCATTTGATGACCGTAGGGCCAAATCAGAACGCATAAACCATAAGCATCACCTAAATATTTTAGCTCTAAAGACGAAGGACCTACTTCAGAGTTTGGCATACCAGAGGTCACTGGCACAAATGTGAAAAAGTACCCTGTCCATTAAACCCTTGGTGATTCCACCCTATTGAGTGAGGCGAAATGCCAGTTTTCTGTCTGTGGTGCCTCCATTGGATCTGTCAACGGAAAACCACCACTGTCAGGGAAAACCTGGGACTCACAGCCAAAATATTTTAAGTAATAATGACCGCCCCACTTCCAGGAAAAATCCTCCCTGGGTGTGGGGAGTAGAGTCACAAATAATGTATTTTTTGTTTGTTATTGAAAAGGAGAATGTTTGGTGGACGTGAGTCAAAACTGACTGTGGCTGTCCATCACACATTTTGTACTTTTGTAGGAACTGCTTTGTGTCAATTCCTCTGAAGTTATAGAGATCATTGCGGGGCTGGAGGTGATCTCTAAATTTGGTTGTTGGTAGTCTGTCAGAATGGTGAGCCTAATGTTGTCTACCACCCTGACTGATAGACTACCACAATATAATCAAACAGAAATCCCTCTGCCTGTATGCTAGGATATATAGTGCTAAAGAGCCACTGATACATTAGAACAGCCCTACGGCCTTGGACTTCAAAATTATGATGCAAAAAACATAATATACTGAAAAATCACATTTATTAATTTTATTTCATCAAAATGGTAAAGAACTTGATCAAAAAATGCAAGCGCATTCTAAGTCACACACACACGACCGCTCAACCAATCCAGACAAGCACATACCCAAACATACTCTATCATCCTGACAACTCCGGATTCATTCTTTAACACAGTATTTTTAAAAACAGTATACACAGCCCTCCCCAGATATCAGGGGATACATGAAATTCAGAAATACAGTTTGATAAAATCAATAACAGTATCAGCAAATCTGATGGTCAGTTAGTCATGCAGCTCATAGTCCAGTTTCTTCTCAAAGAGGAGGGTGAGAATGGAAAAAACACACAACCAGCTCCAGCGCCGACGCGCGTTTCGGTGTCTGACCTGGCTGTGGGTCACACCTTCTTCAGCGAGCACGGGTCATGTGCGAGACACAAGGAGTGATGCGCCTGGAAAGACACCAATTTTTAGAATACACATACTCAACATTTATACAATTAGATAAATCAGGGTGTCTACATGAGAACATCCCCTGCAAGACAACATAATAAAATGGAAGGCACAGGTTAGGGCATGTAGATAGATGAATAGATAATGAACAAAGGCGCGTGCACACATCAGAAGAACAAGAAATAATATAGAAAGCCAGTGAAGTCATTTGCCAATGCATACAATTCACAGAAGGCCTCAGTGATGCATACACGTGCCGGAAAAGGAAAATATATAGGAAAAGTGAACATCAAAATACAAGTATATCATGATGCCAATCACCTAGGTGACCCAAGACAGAAATAGTGCAATAAGACTAAAAAAATCTTTAAGCGAAAATACCTGAAACACAATGGAAAACAAGGAATCACAGGGTCACATAAAACAAAGAAGCACAAAAAGATGGGCTCCTCGTTGGGACCTAAAGATAAAGTACAAACACCATAAGCTCAGAGTCCGAAAAGGAGCAAAGAAATCTCACAAAGTCGGGCGAGCCAATATGTGTGACTCATATACACCACAGCTTACCACATGAATAATGGACCCGCTAGGTTTTCTGATCAATAAAGACTTCTATGACGATGAATCCAAGACTCACTGGATAAGGAATAAGAGAATACAGGGGAGTCCACACGGCCGACCAAATAGTTCTTTCTGATTAAAGGCCCAGAACAGGCGCAGCGATATCGTTAAAATACAGGCAACAATTTGAAAACACCTAAAGAGACAAGCAGATACACACATGAACTGAGTCCAAAAAGGAAAAGAAAAAGAAAAGGATTAAATGCGCTGATCTAATATGCATGGAGCTTAAACTCAGGTACAAATGCAGAAAATTCCACATAGTCAGAGTTCTGTAGCCACACTAGTGACCAGATAGACAAAGTCATGCGAAGTAAAGGTGCATTACTAGGCGGTGTCCAGGAAATGCTAGGCGCTAAGAAGGTCTCACTACACATAACATAATTCCTGAACCTACATACTACTTTACACAAAAATACGGGAGGTGTCAGTTCTGTAGCCACACTGGAGACCAGTTAAGCAAAGTAATGCGAAGCAAAGGTCCGTTAATAGACGAAATCCAGGAATTCAAAAGAAAGGACATACTGGGCGCTTAAAGAGCTCCAAAATAAAATAAAAAATATATAATAAAAACCGTCCCCAACAGGCGGCCAAGAAGTATGGAATCAAAATATTTCAGCACACTGGTATCCTGCTGTCAAGACCAGCCGAGAATGGGGAGAGCGGGATCAATCAGAATTCCCAAAAAAGGCAGACATGATGAAAAGGGGCCAATAACAAAAACCTAATAGGAGGACATAAGGGTAAGGGTACCTAGAATATCTGTGCGCAAAAGGGGGGCTGGTCTTGACAGTAGGATACCAGTGTGCTGAAATACTTTGATTCCATACTTCTTGGCCGCCTGTTGGGGACGGTTTTTCTTATATTTTTTTATTTTATTTTGGAGTTATTTACTTGTTCATGAGTAGTTCATGTACTCGAGGCAGTCATTCCATCATGGCGCCTCTTGTTACAACCCTTTACTTTCCCCTCATCCCCTTTCCATCTTGGATGTACGGGGAGGGAGGAGTCTTCTTGCGGCCTCCTTGCAGCTGTTATGTCACGTACGCATTCCTATTTAAACTAGCGGTTCGCCTAATGGCGTCCGTAGCTGCTTACCTGAAGCCGCCGGGATCCCCGTGTATCGTGGTCGCGGGTGGCCATCTGTGTGGACGTTGTTCTACCGCCTCTGCAATATATTAACCAGGTCAGTTTATTCTGCCATTGTTGGACTAACGCTGCATTTCTAGGTATACGATCAGCTTTTTACATCCAGTTAGTATCCTGTTTTTCACATCTTGCCCTGGGCGATCTTAATTAGTGCTTCTGTAATTGCTGTTTAAGTAGCACGAACTGTGCGGGTTCATATCTGGGGAGCAGGTTTCCATCCAGCCGGGTGCGGCACTCCACGATGCCTCCCGTATTTTTGTTTAAAGTATCATGCAGGTTCAGGAACCATGGGATTTGTAGTGAGGCTCTTTAAGCGCCCAGTATGTCCTTTCTTTTGAATTCCTGGATTTCGTCTATTAACGGACCTTTGCTTTGCATTACTTTGCTTATCTGGTCTCCAGTGTGGCTACAGAACGGACACCTCCCGTATTTTTGTGTAAAGTAGTATGTAGGTTCAGGAATTATGTTATGTGTAGTGAGACCTTCTTAGCGCCTAGCATTTCTTTTGAATTCCTGGACACCGCCTAGTAATGCACCTTTACTTCGCATGACTTTGTCTATCTTGTCACTAGTGTGGCTACAGAACTCTGACTATGTGGAATTTTCTGCATTTGTACCTGAGTTTAAGCTCCATGCATATTAGATCAGCGCATTTAATCCTTTTCTTTTTCTTTTCCTTTTTGGACTCAGTTCATGTGTGTATCTGCTTGTCTCTTTAGGTGTTTTCAAATTGTTCCCTGCATTTTAACGATATCGCTGCGCCCGTCCTGGGCCTTTAATCAGAAAGAACCATTTGGTCCGTTGTGTGGACTCCCCTGTATTCTCTTATTCCTTATCCAGTGAGTCTTGGTTTCATCATCATAGAAGTCTTTATTGATCAGAAAACCTAGCGGGTCCATTATTCATGTGTTAAGCTGTGGTGTATATGAGTCACACATATTGGCTCGCCCGACTTTGTGAGATTTCTTTGCCCCTTTTCGGACTCTGAGCTTATGGTGTTCGTTCTTTATCTTTAGGTCCCAACGAGGAGCCCATCTTTTTGTGCTTCTTTGTTTTATGTGATCCTGTGATTCCTTGTTTTCCATTGTGTTTCAGGTATTTTCGCTTAAATTTTTTAGTCTTATTGCACTATTTATGTCTTGGGTCACCTAGATGATTGGTATCACGATATACTTGTATTTTGATGTTCACTTTTTCTATATAGTTTCCTCTTCCGGCACGTGTATGCATCACTGAGGCCTTCTGTGAATTGCATGCATTGGCAAATGACTTCACTGGCTTTCTATATTATTTCTTGTTCTTCTGAAGTGTGCACGCCCCTTTGTTCATTATCTATTCATCTATCTACATGCCCTAACCTGTGCCTTCCATTTTATTATGTTGACTTGCAGGGGATGTTCTCATGTAGACACCCTGATTTACCTAATTGTATAAATGTTCAGTATGTGTATCCTAAAAATTGTTGTCTTTCCAGGTGCATCACTCCTTGTGTCTCGCACATGACCCATGCGCCCTGAAGAAGGTGTGACCCACAGCCGGGTCAGACACCGAAACGCGCGTCGGCGCTGGAGCTGGTTGTGTGTTTTTCCCATTCTCACCCTCCTCTTTGAGAAGAAACTGGACTATGAGCTGCATGACTAACTGACCATCGGATTTGCTGATACTGGTATTGATTTTATCTAACTGTATTTCTGAATTTCATGTATCCCCTGATATCTGGGGAGGGCTGTGTATACTGTTTTTAAAAATATTGTGTTATAGAATGAATCCGGAGTTGTCAGGATGATAGAGTATGTTTGGGTATGTGCTTGTCTGGATTGGTTGAGTGGTCGTGTGTGTGTGACTTAGAATGCGCTTGAATTTTTTGATCATGTTCTTTACCATTTTGATGAAATAAAATTAATAAATGTGATTTTTCAGTATATTATGTTTTTTGCATCATAATTTGGAAGGCCAGGGCCGTAGGGCTGTTCTAATGTATCAGTGACTCTTTAGCACTATATATACTAGCATACAGGCAGAGGGATTTCTGTTTGATTATATTGTGGTTCCTCCTCCTGCTCTCCCTGCCTGTCATCAGTTCCAGGGGGCCCCTTCCGTGTGAGTGGTTGATAGACTACCACCTGTCAAACTCTAAATAAGGTCTTTAAGCTTCTAAATCAAACACCAGGATTAATTTTATAACATCTTTTCTAGCTACATTCCCCAAGAGAATCAAATGGGAGTGCAGTATGGATGCAGTGCTTAGGAACCACAGTCCTTTGTGTTTTGTTGCAGTTAGCGATTAGAAATTATCCATCACAATCTCTATTTTGAATGAAACTACAAACTTCATCTGTACTCCAACCATCAACAAGGTGAGCAGCACGTCTTGTTTTTTGAAAATCCTACTGAATGAGTGTAAACTTCACACTGATCCAAAGGGGTATAAGGCCCTCTATACCAAAGTAGGCACTACGACTAACTTAAATGACACTGTTGAACATACTGGTGTTCCCTATCTAGTTAAAATTCTTTCTGAGGTCATTGATACAAATATTTGACAATTGCTCCATTGATCTTCGACAATATAATATAGTAATTCATTCCCTACATCCTTTGTACCAGGTGTTGTATATTAGTTCTTCATGTAACATGGCTGACAGTGGTCATTAGCCCTTCCTTTGTGTTCTTACCTCCTCAGCCTCTCAGAATACCTATGAGTGTTCTAACTTGTGCCGGAGTGTTCCACTCTTGTCAGTTGATGGTCTGGTCAGCTGGCGAGGTGTGCGCTCAGCTGTGTCTTAAATAAATCTACCTGTAACTTAACTAGAAGTGTCCT
The DNA here is from genome assembly GCA_963921515.1 of Calotriton arnoldi. Lineage (NCBI taxonomy): Eukaryota > Metazoa > Chordata > Amphibia > Caudata > Salamandridae > Calotriton > Calotriton arnoldi. The sequence continues at coordinate 603,122 of CAWUFW010006519.1, read as the reverse complement.
GAGATCCATTTACAACAATTTGGCGACGATTTAGCTGATCAGACCAGAGAAGAAGTCATCACAGCTTCGAGCAGCACCTCGCACCAAGAACCCACGGCGATCCACCTAATTGCTGCCAGAAACAAGAGCGAAAGAAACGAGTAACTGGAGAAACAAGAAGAAACTTGAAAAACTAAACGAAGAAAAGTAAAGAAGAAACCACTCGCTAGTATCCCTGACCTCAAATACGAGCCCCAGTGTCATTTAAATTTATGTGTGGCAGCAAAGGACGGACCCCGGAGTGAAGCGGTAAAGTACTCTTAAGACTTGCACTTGAAAAGTGCTGATCGGGGCAAGGATCGGGCCCCGGCGTTGTTTAATGGTGTTAGGCATTTTGAGCACATAACGTGAAGAGAAGGAAAACCCTCCGGAGGCACGCGACCTCTGTATCATCAAAATGGCGGTCTAATTAACTTCTGCCAAGAACTTGGACAAAAGAAATGAGAAAACCTGAAACAAGACGAAATTAGAAAAACTAAACGAAGGAAAAGAAGAAGAAATCAATCGCAAGTACCTCTGACGTCACTCGCCTGAACCGTGAGTCAGTTACTTGTCTACATGTTTCTCTCTCCTCATGCGCCACTCCTTCACGCTCCAAGCGTTGCTAGGAAGCGCCGTCACTAAGATATCTTTTTGTTGATGACAGGGAGCGCTCCAGCCTCCTCATGGCACGTCATCGCGCAACATAGAGACGCCATCTTGAGTGTAGATGTGTTCACTTTGCCGAGTGCGCGCGCTTCCTCCTTCATGCGCGATCTCTGCATGTCCAAGCGTTGCCAGGCAACAGCGTCACGCGCTTCGATCTGCTTGCGCGACCTCTGCATAATCAAAACGATGCCAGGTTACAGCGTGACGAAGCGGCGTTACCTCGACACAGAGTAAGGTGTTCATATTAGGGGTGGTTTTCTCGCCCATCACAGCGCTGCTGCGTTGAGATTAAAATGGTCTGCAGAGGCGGAAACAGATCGGAAAACCAGATAGTGGTCTGCAGGCATGAAATGACAGATCGGTGATGCAGGTAGGAGTTTAATCTGCTCTTGGACATTCAGTCAGCCGGAGTTCGATAAAACAGTGTCACGCGCTTCCTTCAGCACGTGCCAGACAAAAGTGATCTATGAAGCAAAGCAAAGCCTCACCAGATAGTACATGGTGGGATCACAGCGGCTACAGAGAGTAGTGCCATGAGACATTTGAACTAAAAAATACATACATGCATTGTGATGGTTTTGATGGTGATGTTCAAAAGCACATAAAAAGTAAAGGCAGTGACAGCAGAGCGCAGAGCAAGAGTCACGCAAACGCAAGCGATCCAAGAAGTCCCACAAAAAGAAATAAAAGAAATGGTCGCACAGAAAGCTGAAGAAGCACAAAAAGGAGGACACTGTTGATTCTTCGTCTGAAAGTGAGAGCGCGGATGTGAGCATTTAAAAAAAAAAAAGTGAAACGAGGAAAAAAAAATCGGAAAAGCCTGTTAGGCAGCCACCATCATCTTCTGGGCAGGAGAGTGATTCATCCGATTCCAGCGATTTGACAGACAGCAGCTTGGAAGCAAGTGAGGCAGATGATAAAAAAAAAAAGAAATCAGACTTAAAGTCATAAGAAGAGATGCCACCATTCAAAAGTATAGAAAGACTATGAATCTCAAGAGAAGAAATGCAAACGGGAAAATTGGAAAGTGGCAATTAGTATTTCAATGTTGACCTTGAGGAAACTATTGCAAGTGAAATGTGAACCTAATTTGAACCAGGACAGAGAACATAGAACTGGGACTCAAACTCCAAAACCGGGAAAACGAAGGACTGAGGGAGCGAGCCCAGAACCGGGACAGCGAGTCCAGAAGCGGGCCAGTGATCTTAGAACAGGGACTCAGAACCGTCAGGGGACAAAGGTTCCAGAACCAGTACCAGAGGGGACAATGGTCCCAGAACCGGCAATGGACAAAGGTCACAGAACCAGTACCAGAGGGGACAAAGGTCCCAGAACCGGCAATGGACAAAGGTCCCAGAACCAGGAGGGGACAAAGGTCCCAGAACCAGTACCAGAGGGGACAAAGGTCCCAGAACCAGCAATGGACAAAGGTCACAGAACCAGTACCAGAGGGGACAAAGGTCCCAGAACCGGCAATGGACAAAGGTCCCAGAACCAGGAGGGGACAAAGGTCCCAGAACCAGTACCAGAGGGGACAAAGGTCCCAGAACCGGCAATGGACAAAGGTCACAGAACCAGTACCAGAGGGGACAAAGGTCCCAGAACCGGCAATGGACAAAGGTCCCAGGACCAGTACCAAGAGGGGGAAATGGTCACAGAACCACGATGGAGAGCCGGGTCAGAGAGCCCACAACAGGGACAAAGGTCCCTGAACCAGAACCAGGTGGAAGGAAAAAAAAAAGTGTGGTATCTGCTGTTGGAGTTCTACGGACCTCACAACTTAGCATTAAAGAAATCTGTAACTAAAGCATGGAGGCATCTGTTGAGCTGTTCATCTTCAAATTGGAGCGGAAAGCGGTGGTGGACAGAAACAGATTGAAGAAAGTGAACTGTCTCTTCCTCTTTTTGGTGGACAAGGACATATTGGAGAAAGTGGACTGTCTTTTCCTGTTTTTGTCAGTCTAAGGGGAGTAGGTGGTGGTGATGCTTGTTAGTTGTTTTGGGTGATGTCTCTCACCTCACCCTTCACTTTTGACACTCTTTACCCTTAAACGCTCCTTTGCCTTCGCGAACTAAAAATAGTTCAAGATGTCGTAGACCTCCTATCTGTCCTAATGAATATTGTTGTTTTCTCCCATACATTAAGCTTTATTTTTGTGATTTGTTTATTTATTTCCTTTTTCTCTGTAAAGGAGGAAGATGTGTTGTATATTAGTTCTTCATGTAACATGGCTGACAGTGGTCATTAGCCCTTCCTTTGTGTTCTTACCTCCTCAGCCTCTCAGAATACCTGTGAGTGTTCTAACTTGTATCGGAGTGTTCCACTCTTGTCAGTTGATGGTCTGGTTAGCTGGCGAGGTGTGCGCTCAGCTGTGTCGTAAATAAATCTACCTGTAACTTAACTAGAAGTGTCCTGAGATCCATTTACAACACCA